>SJYO01007492.1:1436329-1736370 GCA_006410555.1 Capra ibex
CGGCTTCACAGCTGAATTCTACCAAAAACTTAGAGAAGAGCTAACACCTATCCTACTCAAACTCTTCCAAAAAATTGCAGAGGAAGAATATTAAAGAAAAGAAGCAGAAGGAAAAAGGAAGAAAGAAAAAAAAAGAGAGAGAGGAAAAATATAAAAAAGAATTATTAAAAAAAAAAAAACACCACCATCAACCATCCAAAGACTATATATGGTGTTTGCCTTAAAAAAAAAAAGTCTTTTTTTAAAATAGTAATAGTAGGTTATAGAAATAAAAATTAGAGGAGAACTAGAAGACTTAACAATTAAAAAAAAGTTAGAAAAAAAAAGAAAAAAAAGGAATGAATTTAAAAATAGTAAAAATATATCTAGCCCTTCTCTGATGTTGTGGGCCCAGGAGACGGTCGGATGTCTTCAACAAAACACCTCAAACGAGTCGCAACTTTACAAGAAAACTCCTTAAACACTCCCTCTTTCACCAGAAGGGTAGGATAAGGAGGCGGTAGAAATGTCTAGGGGACTGACAAAGAAAGAAAAGAAAGAAAATCATATAGAAGTCCACAAAACAACATAGTACACCAATAGAAAAGAGTAAAACTCCCTTTAGAATATACTGAAGATTCACCTACATAGTAAAAGGAAGGAAGGTCGTCACGTTTTGACAAGGTAAAATAGGTGTATTATCAATTATATACAAGAAAAGAGAAAGTAAACTCGGTAGTATTTGCCACCACTTCATAATAGAGACAACGAAAATAAAGGGATTGTTAATCTCTAAAACTCATAAAAGAGTACAAACTACCGTTAGATATCTAGTAGAAAATCTCTTTATCGAAGTTCATAATTCCAACCACGTTTTCATTAACACCAAAACGTAACAACTTGAACGGTAAAATATAACCTTATGTAAGAATTTATTTATACCAATATAATATGTAGTAAAGTTACGTACGAAGAGTGAAATATAAAAAACGATTACAGTAATGAACGACACATAAAATATAAATAAAATCTGATCTCTTTACTACAATCTGTTTTTCATTGAGACTCACTAAAAGAATAAGCTCAAGTTTTACCTATCATTTCGTCGTCTCTGTCGAGCGTTGTAGTTACTGTGTAAACCGGGTCCTTAGCGATTAATTGTATGTCATGTCACCGCCCAGTTCTTCAAAACGTTTCCTCTACCCTCGGAACTGCAACTCCCCCTACCACCGACCGGTAGGTTTCTGCTGTTGTTGGTTGACTCTCCTGGTAGTTTCGAATAGGGGAATGTTGACGTGTTCTTCAACGACCTCTTGAGTAACAGTTGGTAAGACACCTGTAAACCGTAAACTTCGTTTGACCTTTCTATTTTTTCGAGTCAGTCACCCACGGAGTACTCGACTAACGTTTAGTTTTTTTAGGAACAGAACTTTACAGTAGAAGAGAATAAGATACGTTGTTGTTTTTTGATAAAGAACTAGTCTGACACCGAACACCCTCGCACACCTCTTTCATTCCACCTTTGTATGTAATGGTGTACATTTTATCCATCGGTCACCCTTAAACGACATACTGAGTTCCTTGAGTTTGGTCCTGATCCATTGTTGGATCTCTTTCCAACGACGACACTCACTTACTGCGACCCTAATAACCGGAGACCTTCTCTCCTTAAGTGACACCCCGGTCACTGTTCCGAAGTAACTAGTCTCGAAAACACATTGTCAAAATAATTTATTTCATATTCTCTCTATCTCTTTCGAAGACTGACTGTAGTCTTCCTCTGTCTTTCTCACGGGGGAACGATCAAAAATCGTTCCTCGATATATGGACAACGACCATTAGTGAAGTCAGTACAGACTGAGACACGTTGAGGTATCTATCGTCGGGTGGTCCGAGGGGGTAGGGACCCTAAGAGGTCCGTTCTTGTGACCTCACCCAACGGTAAAGGAAGAGGTTACCCACTTTCACTTCTACGAGTCAGTACAGGTTGAATCACTGGGGTACCTAACGTCGGATGGTCCGAAGAGACAGGTACCCTAAGAGGTCCGCTCTCATGACCTCACCCCACTCTCTTTCCTTTACGGAGTTTTGAACTTCAACGTGGTCTCGGGAGTAAGTGTTGTACGTAAAACTCTGTCGTAACCGTCCACTCAGTAGGACCCGGTATTTTGTTAACTGTACTTAGAACTTCTTTCCGTCTAAAGGTTCGTTTATGTATCAAGTAATTGTATTGAATTCTTTCTGTAGAGGCACTCTTTTTGCGTAACCAATCGAGTTCCAAACTCTATTTCAAGTCAAGTCAGTCTTGGTGCACGACAGTGTTGTTGTGTCTCTTCTTTTTATTACAGTACCAGGTCCGTACCCAACCTTTTCTTAAAGGTCTGTACTCTGTCTTACTCTCCCTTTATTTCAAATAATCTCACCCTCTACAACAATCTTGTCGTCCGGTAGAGTTCCCTCTAGGTTGTAACTTGTCCCCAGGAATTAGGCGAAAATATGGGTCCCATGTCCTTCACCCCGACCCCAGAACACCCAGTAAACGACTAACCTACTCCATGCGTATGACCCATCCCCCTTCTCATTCCGTTTATGGAAGAGGGACACACCCCATCCTTCCCTCTGTCCGATATGACGAGTCCTCCTGGACTTTAGGAAATTATCAATGTTTTACCCCCTCCCTTCCTACTATTCCCAGACCAAAAAGGTAAGGACGTAAGGTTCTGGAAGGAACCAGAAGTCAGTCAAGTCAAGTCAGCGAGTTAGCACAGGCTGAGAAACACTGGGGCACTTGTCGTCGTGCGGTCCAGAGGGACAGGTAGTGGTTGAGGGCCTCAAGTGAGTCTGAGTGCAGGTAGCTCAGTCACTACGGTAGGTCGGTAGAGTAGGAGATAGCAGGGGAAGAGGAGGACGGGGGTTAGGGAGGGTCGTAGTCTCAGAAAAGGTTACTCAGTTGAGAAGCATACTCCACCAGTTTCATGAAATCAGGAACCCAGTGGTGTCTTTGGAGGAAAATTAAAACGTATCTCTTCCCTTTTCTTCAGACTGTGAAATTTAAACAAAGAAGGAGACCCCCTGGGGATCCGAAGGACGGACAATGGGAGAGTGATCTTCCCACCCTACTCCTCCCTCCACCTTCTCTACAAGTTCCCCCTCCCCTGTACCCATTTGGATACCGACTAAGTACAACTACAAACGATCTTTGGTTGTGCTATGACATTTCGTCAATAGGAAGTTAATTTTTATTTATTTAAGACTTTTTTCTAACACTATACGCTACTTCCTACCTAAAATATGTTGTTGGTCACTGTTGACGGAATCACCAACTTGGCTCTTCTCGAGGTTTCGTGAAGACTTCGGTTTGAACGTGGTTTTTTTCCAGTGCTGGTGAGAAACCACCAAATGACGGGTAGCCTTGATGATTTCGAAAGACTTAGGTCCGTTTTAGTAATGTAGACTCTTCATACGAGTAGTTTGACTACTCTATGCGACTTTGGACGTCACGGATGGTGGTCGTGACCAGTTGTCCTACCCGGGTTAAGAAGAGGTCCTGTTACGGACTGGTGTACAGTGTGTTGGTCACGCGGTTTTCAACTTGGATAACCCGATACTTCAAAACGAAGTAGACGGTACAAGTGGACGGGAGAGTGATCAAATGACTAAGAAGTTAGCAAATGGTGAAAAACGTTCCTTTTACCAAGGTGTTGGTCGTCCTCCGTCTTTTACGAAAAAAGGTTCTAGAACAACTTAGGATTTCGTACCTAAAAATACGATAACTTTTTTCAATTGAATAAAGTGTTCCTGTTTTTACACAACTGACATTTCCACCGATAAAACTAATTATTTCCACACAAACTCGGGTCAATACACTAAATTTTAAATGTTCGGTTTTGGTGTTACTGAAAAAGTGGTTTGATTTATTATACTTTTAAAATTTCATCCAATAGCCAAACAAATTAACATTATTAAGGAATATATAAGACTTATAATTTGAGAATAGTCTGTATTGTAAACGTTTATAAAAAGGGTAGGGGTCCAACAGAAAGGTGTGAAAATAAATTCAGAAATTACGTGTGTAAAAATTAAAACTACCGTAGGGTACATAGATAAAAATGAAAACAAAGTTTACGAAAACCACAGTATAGGTTCTTTGGTAACGTTTTAAATTCCAGTAATTCGAAATGAAGTCTCTTCCGTTACCGTGGGGTGAGGTCATGAGAACGGATCTTTTAGGGTACCTACCTCCTCGGACCATCCGACGTCAGGTACCCCAGCGATCCTCAACCTGTGCCGACTCACTGAAGTGAAAGTGAAAAGTGAAAGTACGTAACCTCTTCCTTTACCGTTGGGTGAGGTCACAAGAACGGACCTCTTAGGGTCCCTACCCCCTCGGACCACCCGACGGCAGATACCCCAGTGTGTCTCAGCCTGTGCTGACGTCGTTGAATCGTCGTCGTCGTCGTTCGAAATGAATCCTCAAATTCTCTAAATCCAGTATGTAAATTCTAAAATTAGGTAAAATTCAATCAAAAACAAGCACTACGTTCCAATTCACTGACTTGTCGGTCAAAGGGTTTCGGTAAACAACTTTCCCGACAGAAAAGGGGTCACTCTACAGAACCGTGGGAACAAAAGTTAGTGCACTAATATAGGTGCTTCCGAGTAAAGACCCGAGAGACAAGACGTGGTGACAAGATGTTCAGACAGAAACACGGTCATGGTGTGACAAAACTAATGACATCTAAACATTATACAAAAGTCTAAATCTTCAGACTCTACAGGTTGAAACAGAAGTTCTGACAAAATCAATAAACCAGAAAGAACTCTTAGGTATACTTTAAAATTTATACGAAAAGTAAAAGACGTTTTTTATTTTAACACTAAAACTATTCCTAATGTAACTTAGAATCTAGTGTCATCCACTATAACGGTCGAAGATTGAGTAGGTGTATCCTATGGAAAGTAAAAAAATTAATGAACATTAAAGAAAGTTGATACCAAAGATCGAAATGTAAACAGAGAAACCAACTCAGGAATCATCAAAAAAAAAAGAAAGACATTTATTCAAGTGAAATAATTAAGGAAAAGTGTATCAATTAACTGGTACGTATCATTACGACGACTAAAATTACATAATTAAAACATATAACTGTTAAACGATTTAAACGATAAATATTATCTAAAAATTACTTAAAAATCCCAAAACATATATATTCGACCTTAGTTCTAACGACCCTCTGTATAGTTATTGGAGTCTATACCCCGTCAGGATTCTACCACCTCCTTATCCTACCCCTCTGGTGAAAGAGGGGGTGTTTAAGTAGTTTTCTTGTAAAGTTACGACTCATTTAAGGTGTTATGTTGAAGACTTACGGTCGTCTCCTGTAGTCCGTGGTTCTTTTCGTCGAGTAACAGAAACTTTTGTCCATCCTTTTTTATATTTTCTGTTTTTTTCTCTGTTTTCTCCATCCCTCCCTCGAGGCAGGGCCTTTCCCTCAGAATTTTTCTCTCTTCAAACCTTTGTGAGAGGGACGACTCAGACACCGCTCGGAACCTTCGTACTCCCGTTGTATCGTCCCTCCTTTTTATTTATTTATTAATTTGGGGTGTCTAATGCTCGGGTTGTCATTGAGGGGGTCACCTCTTCGTGGCGTCTACGGACGTTGACGGTGGTCGTTCGCCCCCGACCCGTCGCTCCGTGCCCGACGTTCCGTAAAATTCCTAGACCGGGCTTACGGGGCTCACATTGGTCCCGCTTGATTGAACCCGATCGTTTGGTCTGACACCCTGTCGATGGTGCACTTTTCGAGATTGTATTCTGTGGCGGTCCTGACGCGTGTCTTGTTTCCTACCTTGTCTTAATCGGCCGACGTCTGGTAGGGGGAGGCCACTGTCCGTCGGTCTCGGTCTTCCCGGCCTTCTCCCGTTAGCGTCGGGGTCTCTCTGTAATGGATGGTTTGACGTTCGTCCGAAGAAACGATTGATTCTGAGGAACCCCAAGACCTCTCAGTAGTAGGCGGACTCTTCCAAACGGTCAACATGTGGGTCTTTTGACTCGTTGACACTACCCTCGTCGCTATTCAACGTCGCTGGCGCGAACGGTTTGTGGACTCGATGAGCCTGGACCCTTCCCACGTTTTACGTCCGGGTTGACTCAGACGTGAGACTCCTGATGGACTCACGGACTCGGACTCACCGAATCTGGACCCTCCGTGTACGTCGGGTCCCGGTCGGAGTCTGCCAAGGACCACCTCGTTGGATCTCGGACTCGACACACGCGGTGCTCACCCTGGTCCGGGTCACACCGACTCTGTGACGCGCGTGTGCGGTCACAATAAACAAACGTCAAAGGGAGGGAGGGGTGTCGCGCTGACTTGTTCACTCGGATTTTTTTGACAGGTGGTGGTGGGGGGAACACAGTTCCGCCTTTAGCCTGTGACTCCTCTGGTTGTTTGTCTTCTTCGATTTTGTCTCCCTTGGCGGAACCTTCACTGTCCACGTTATCTAATTTTGGGACAGCAATCATGGTTGATGTATCCTTCCCGGGATATCTAGAACTCTTTATGTTCGGTCTGGTTCCCTGGTGGGTTTTTACTTGACTGGGGTGTGACGGGTGTTATTGTGGACTCTTTCAGGATCTATATAGAAATGATAAAAATACTAGTAAGAAAAACCAACAAAAAAGAAGAAAAGAAGAAAAAAGAATTGTAAATTTTTAAAAATTCAGGAGATAAAGAGGAAATTAAAAGTAAAAATATTGGATGATAATGAAAAGTTTTTTTTCTGGGATAAAAATTTCGTTTGAAGTATATATATATATATATATATATATATATATATATATATATAAAGAAAAATTTTCAAGAACACTGAAACAAAAAAAAAAGAAGAAGAAAAAGAAGGAAAGAAATTATAACGTAAAAACTTTTAGGTTGGAGATGAGATCTAAAAATCAGAAACGAAAAACCATAAGCAACAGTTAAAACATGGAAATTTTTGGGTTAGAAGTCATGGGTAAAAATGTACTCTCGCTCTAATGACCGAACTGACGAGAGAGGAGGAAACCAGAGAGGAAAAAGAGGTGATCCAGCGGAGACAGAGGAGGGAGGGGGAAGAGCAGAGATGGGTTGAGACACTTAGAGACACACAAGGTCTGGCACCTCTTGTGAATCCCTTGACCAATGACCGACATAGACAGAGAGAGGGAAAGTAAAGGGAGAAAATAGGAGGACCGGTGGAGACAGATGAAGGAGGGAGAGGAAAAGAGACACATTGAGGCACTTGTAGAGACTCGTCAGGTCTGACACCTCGTGTGTGTTCCTTCTCTAACGACCGATCGAACGAGTGAGAAGAAAACTAAGGTGGAGTAGAGTAAGTCCAGTGGAGATTGAGGGGGGAGGGAGAAGAGAAGAGGTACATTGAGACACTTGGAGAGACCCACGGGGAGTTACACCTCTTTGAAAAGTAGAAATTAGATCTACAAAATAGTTGATACACCATATCTTCCCCTTCAGCACTCTGATGACATTTTTATTTTGACTTTTGGTCTTCATCCTCCGAATTCAGGTTTAGGACTCTTGTAGTCTCTTGAGGACTGAGGTACCTTGTAATTAACTATCCTCGGGTACTTTGTGGAGGTATGGATGTGACTTTGGTTCGTGGTGGGTTCCCGGTTGTTCAAGGTCTCGTTCTGTATGGTGCTTTTAAGAGGTCGTTGTGTACTTGTGTCGGGACTCGAAGTTGTATGTCCGTCGAGTTTCAATGAGGTTTTGGTAACTGTAGAGTATTGAGTAATGACCTGTGAAGTAACGTGAGGTCTCTCTTTTTTAGGTCGAGGTGGGTGGTCTTGTGGCTGTGTTCGAAGGGATTGGTTCTTTGGAACTGTTCGGTGACTATGTTGGGGTGGGGGTCGCTCCTTTGAGCTATTATTTCTCTTGAGGTGTTTGACGGTCTTATGTCTTACCGGTGGGGTTTGCGTCGTTATATTGGTTTACTTCTCTGTCTCCTTATGGGTCGTCCATTTCCTTGTCCTATTTACGGGTGGTTTGGTTTGTTTTCTCCTTCTCTATTCCTTAGATGGACTATTTCTTAAGGTTTATTACTATCACTTTTACTAGGTTTTAGAACTTTAGTTTTACCTTAGTGTCTATTTATCCGACCTCTGTTCCTAACTCTTCTACGTTCTTTCCAAATTGTTCCTGGATCTTCTTTATTTTTTCTCAGTTATATATTACTTCTTACGTTATTTACTCTAGTCTTTGTGAGACCTCCGTTATTTATCGTCTTATTGCCTCCGTCTTCTATCCTAATCACTGTATCTATCTTACCATCTTTATTTACTTAGTCTCTCCTTTGTTCTTTTTACTTACTTTTCTTTACTCCTGTTAGAGTCTCTGGAGGTCCTGTTATACTTTGAGAGGTGGTAACCTTAATATCCTCAGGGTCTTCTTCTTCTGTTTTTCTTTCTGTTACTCTTTTAGCAACTCCTCTATTATCAACTTTTGAAAGGATTTTACCCCTTCCTTTATTAGTGGGTTCAGGTTCTTTGTGTCTCTCAAGGTTTATCCTATTTGGGTTCCGCTTTGTGGGGTTCTGTGTATAATTAGTTTAATTGTTTCTAGTTTGTGTTTCTTGTTTATAATTTTCGTCGTTCCCTTTTTGTTGTTTATTGTGTGTTCCCCTAAGGGTATTCCTATTGTCGACTAGAAAGTTATCTTTGAGAAGTCCGGTCCTCCCTTACCGTTCTGTATGAATTTCACTACTTTCTGTTATTGGATGTCGGGTCTAATGACATGGGTCGTTCCTAGAGTAAGTTTATGCTTCCTCTTTAGTTTTCGAAATGTCTGTTCGTTTTCGACTCTCTTAAGTCGTGGTGGTTTGGTCGAGAGGTTGTTTACGACTTCCTATAAGAGATCTGTTTTTCCCACATATTTGGACTTGGGTTTTGTTATTTCATTTACCGTTACCCTAGTATGAATAGTTATTAATGGAATTTGCATTTACCCAACTTACGGGTTGGTTTTCTGTTTCTGACCTACTTACCTATGTTTTTGTTCTGGGGATATATACAACAGATGTTCTCTGGGTGGAGCTTTGTTCCCTGTGTATGTCTGACTTTCACTTCCGACCTTTTTCTATATGGTGCGTTTATCTCTGGTTTTTTTTCGTCCTCATCGTTATGAGTATAGTCTATTTTATCTGAAATTTTGTTTCCGACACTTTTCTCTGTTTCTTCCTGTGGTGTATTCCTAGTTTCCTAGTTACGTTCTTCTTCTATATTGTTAATATTGATATATACGTGGGTTGCATCCTCGTGGCGTTATACATTCTGTTTACGATTGTTCATACTTTCCCTTTAGTTGTTATTGTGTTACTATCACCCTCTGAAATTATGGGGAGAGTGTGGATACCTATCTAGTTGATTTGTCTTTTAATTGTTTCTTTGTGTTTGAAATTTACTATGTTATCTGGTCAGTCTGGATTAACTATAGATATCCTGTAAAGTGGGGTTTTGTTACTAAAAGTGGAAAAAGAGTTCACGAGTACCTTGGAAGAAGTCCTATCTGGTGTAGGACCCGGTATTTAGATCGGAACCATTTAAGTTTTTTTAACTTTAGTAGGGTTCGTAGAAAAGACTGGTATTACGTAATTCTAATCTAGAGTTAATGTCCTCTTCTTGATAATTTTTATGTTGTATACCTCCGACTTGTTGTGCGAGGACTTATTGGTTGTTTAGTGTCTTCTTTAGTTTTTTCTTTAGTTTTATACGTATCTTTGATTACTTTTACTTTTGTGTTGTTGGGTTTTGGACGCCCTGTGATATTTTCGTCGCGATTCCCCTTTCAAGTATCGTTATGTCCGTATGGAGTTCTTTGTTCTTTTTTCAGTTTATTTATTGGATTGAGATGTGGATTTCCTTGATCTTTTCCTTCTTTACTTCCTGGGGTCTCAATCATCTTCCTTTCTTTAGAATTTTTTAATCCCGTCTTTATTTACGTTTTCTTTGATTTCTCTGGTATCGTTTTTAGTTGTTTCGGTTTTCGACCAAGAAACTTTCCTATTTATTTTAACTGTTTGGTAATCGGTCTGATTAGTTCTTTGTTTCCCTCTTTTTAGTTTGGTTGTTTTAATCTTTACTTTTACCTCTCTAGTGTTGTCTGTTGTGTCTTTATGTTTCCTAGTATCCTCTGATGATAGTCGTTAATATACGGTTATTTTACCTGTTGTACCTTCTTTACCTGTTTAAGAATCTTCTCATGTTGAAAGGTTTTGACTTGGTCTTTCTTTATCTTTTAGAATTGTCTGGGTAGTGTTCGTGCCTTTGACTGTGATATTAGTCTCTAGAAGGTCGTTTGTTTTCGGGTCCAGGTCTGCCGAAGTGTCGACTTAAGATGGTTTTTGAATCTCTTCTCGATACACGTGTAGCCCAATGTTCATCGCAGCACTGTTTATAATAGCCAGGACATGAAAGCAACCTAGATGTCCATTAGCAGATGAGTGGATAAGAGAGCTGTGGTACATATACACAATGGAGTATTACTCAGCCATTAAAAAGAATACATTTGAATCCGTTCTAATGAGGTGGCTGAAACTGGAGCCGATTATACAGAGTGATGTAAGCCAGAAAGAAAAACACCAATACAGTATACTAATGCATATATATGTAATTTAGAAAGATGGTAATGATAACCCTGTATGCAAGACAGCAAAAAGACACAGATGTATAGAACAGACTTTTGGACCCTGTGGGAGAGGGAGAGGGTGGGATGATTTGGGAGAATAGCATTGAAACATGTATGCTATCATGTAAGAAATGAATCGCCAGTCTAGGTTTGATGTAGGATACAGGATTCTTGGGCTGGTGCACTTGGATGACCCAGAGAGATGGTATGGGGAGGGAGGTGGGAGCAGCGTTTAGGATTGGGAACTCATGTATACCCGTGGCGGATTCATGTTGATGTATGGGAAAACCAATACAGTATTATAAAGTAAAATAAAATAAAATTTTAAATAAATAAATAAAACATTTAAATAATAAAAAAATAACCTCAGATATGCAGATGACACCACCCTTATGGCAGAGAGTGAAGAGAAACTAAAAAGCTTCTTGATGAAAGTGAAAGAGGAGAGTGAAAAAGTTGGCTTAAAACTCAATATTCAGAAAATAAAGATCATAGCATCTGGTCCCATCACTTTATGGGAAATAGATGGGGAAACAGTGGAAATAATGTCAGACACTTTTTGGGGGGTCCAAAATCACTGCAGATGATGATTACTGCCACGAAATTAAAAAATGCTTACTCCTTGGAAGGAAAGTTATGACCAACCTAGATAGTATATTCAAAAGCAGAGATATTACTTTGCCAAGAAAGGTCTGTCTAGTCAGGGCTATGGATTTTCCAGTGGTCATGTATGGATGTGAGAATTGGACTGTGAAGAAAGCTGACCACCAAAGAATTGATGCTTTTGAACTGTGGTGTTGGAGAAGACTCTTGAGAGTCCCTTGAACTGCAAGGAGGTCCAAACAGTCCATCCTAAAGGAGATCAGTGCTGGGTGTTCATTGGAAGGACTGATGTTGAAGCTGAAATTCCAATACTTTGGCCACCTGATGCAAAGAGTTGACTTATTGGAAAAGACCCTGATGCTGGGAGAGATTGAGGGCAAGAGGAAAAGGGGACAACAGAGGATGAGATGGCCTGATGGCACCACCAACTTGGTGGACATTAGTTTGGGTGAACTCCAGGAGTTGGTGATGGACAAGGAGGCCTGGCGTGCTGTGATTCATGGGGTCGCAAAGAGTCGGACACGATGAGTGACTAAACTGACTGACTGACTGACTGACTGATATATATTATAAAACCATATGTAAACAGAGATATTTTAAATTCTTTATCAATTTCAATCTCTTTTATATCTTTTTTCATGATTAATTGCTGTAGCCAAGATTCCAGTGAATAGAAGTGGGGAGAGCAGGCATCCTTACTTTGTTCCTAATCTTATAGGAAAATCTTATATATATCACAGATACATATATATATATATATGTATATATATATATATATATATATATATATATATATAAATAAAATGGGCTTTACTGGTGAGTCAGATGATAAGAATCCACCTGAAATACAGAAAACCTGGGTTCAGTCTTTGGGTTAGGACAATCCTCTGGAGGAGGGCTTGGCAACCCACTCCAGTGTTCTTGCCTGGGGAATCCCATGAACAGAGGAGTCTGGCAGGCTACAAGCCATGGGTTCGCAAAGAGTCAGACATNCCATGGGTTCGCAAAAAGTCAGACATGATTGAGTGAATAAGCACAGCACATATATATATCAATGTTTATATTCATATATAAACCACATGGTTCATATGTTATACACACACACACACATATATATCATGGCTTACATTCATATACATGATGAAAAGGTGTTGATTTTTATCAAATTTTACTTGTATTAATTGAGACGATCCTGGATTTTTCCTGCCATCATTCTCTTAAAGAACTGAATTATATTCTTTGAATTCTGACCTTATTTCCAAGTAAGGTCACATTCTGAGTTTCTGGGTACTTATTTTGGGGGGCAGACACTACTCACATCACTACAGTGATGCTGTGTCTGATTCAGGGGAGTGTATATTCCCCAGCTGCTGAGTGCAGCGCTGCATCTAAGCCAAGCAGGTCCGCAGTGCTAANAAGCAGGTCCGCAGTGCTAACACTTTGAAACAATGTAACACACGGCAACAATGCTTTGGTTTATTCCATCAACTACTGAGAAAAAGGTGATAATATAATCATGATTTGGATTTTTACATCTCTTTTAATTGTTTTTACTTCATATATTTTAATTTTTCATACTTTTTACTATAAAACTTTCTATGTTTTTCTAGTAACCATATTCAACGTTTATAATTTGATTTTGGATGGCTGCCCAAGGTGAAAATATTTTGTTTTAACATATATTTACTCAATCTGCATTGATAGAAGAGCCACCTTATGACAGAGAAAGGGCTGTGCTTATTCACCAGGCACAGAGTCCTGCACATCACTCTTTGTCATGCCAACACACCACGATGAAACAGGAAGGAAGGGCTGTGGGCCAGAAGGTCATAGTTGTAGCCCTAGGGAGGCCTTTCCAAGGAAGACCACTGGGTTCCTCTGAATTGTCTTGCTTCTTGCTCAGTGGACCCCAGTACTTCAGAATGATTTCAGGGAGTCACTGCTAACCATCCTGTTCTGGGCTGAGATGTATCAGAGGAATTTGGCCACAGGACTACATCTCTCTGGGACCCTGGGAGTAGGGAGCCCCAGTGCACTCAGAGGCCAAGTCTCACCTAATTTGCCATTTGAGGCTGCAAATCCCAGCTGTGCCAAGTGGAGAGCATCTTCCCAGCAGAGGAACCCAAAGATGCAGGTGCCATGAGTACCAGCTGCCTGAGGGACAGACACAGAGGAGCAGATGAGCTGAGTCCATCCCATCTTCTGCTTTTACCAAGACCTAAGAGTTTCCTGCAGAGGGTCCTTGGAGCACCTGACCTCCCTCTCACTGTGACCTAGGTGCTCTCTGCTGCACCCTCCCAACTCTCACTTCCCTGCACAGGAGGCCAGACGTGGACAAGGGAGGGGGCCCTCAATGCCACATCATTATCATCAGCACAGACCTGGGTCAGGAGTCCCGTCCTCCCTGGGAGCATGGGCTCCTGGGTGAGCCTTGGCCCTCCTGACATCACAGGAGCACCACGGTCATCACTCAGCAAGGCGTGGTCAGTATCACTGACAGGTGAGTCCTGGGGGCCTGGATCCTGGACATATCACTGCGAGGAACCTTTCTTTCAATACTGGTTGGATCTGTCGTATAAGTTTTCGTCTCTGTAATGAAACAGTTGTTTCCAAACAGATCAGTTCCGATACCAAAAAGGTCATCAGTAGATACCTACACTCTTAACCCGATATTTCTTTCGACTCGCGACTTCTTGACTATGAAAACTTGACACTACAACCTCCTGAGAACTCTTAGGGAACCTGACGTTCCTCTAGGTTGATCAGGTAGGATTTCCTCTAGTCAGGACCCACAAGTAACCTTCCTGACTACAACTTCAACTTTGAGGTCATGAAACCAGTGAACTACGTTTCTCGACTGAGTAACCTTTTCTGGCACTCCGACCCTTTCTAACTTCCCTCCTCCTCTTTCCCTGCTGTCTCCTACTCTACCAACCTACCGTAGTAGGTGAGCTACCTGTACCCAAACCCACCTGAGGCCCTCAACCACTACCTGTCCCTCCGGACCACACGACACCAAGTACTCTAACGTTTCTCAGCCTGTGTTGACTCACTGACTTGACTTCTCGTTTACAAAAGTTATCCATTTCTAAAGGAGAATCTGTTTCTATTTGTCGAGTTGGTTTTCTTATGTTTTTTTATTAATTGTCTTTAACATGTCTCTCCATTGCGTTATCTTTTTCTATGAGTTGAGACGATTACTCCTTTTACTTTTAAATTTTTAGCCCTTCCTTAATAAAAAGATGGAATATAATTTTTTTTAATTTTTGACTATTATCGGTCATCACCATTTTGGAACATGTTTACCAATAAGAATATGTAAGAATTGACTCCAAATTTAAACACAAGAAATCTTTTATTAAAACGTCTAAAATAAATTTATAATGTAAGTGATCAGAAGAAGAACTACTTTACTGAAAGGGACCCTGAGATCGGGGTAAGATCCGAGAATCCCTCTCGACGTTAAACTCAAGGAGACGAACGAGATTCCCCAACCATCTATGGATACAGAACTATAGTATCTCCCTCAGTGGGACGTATCTGTCTGACAGATGGATACGAGTAGAGTGAGTTCGTTTTACAGAAATAAATTCTGGATGATGGGAGACATCAGCCTCTTCCGTTACCGTGGGGTATCAACCGAAGAAGCTATCGAGTCGACCATTTCTTAAGTGGACGTTACCTCCTCTGGGACAAAGTTAAGGACCCAGTCCTTCTAGGGGACCTCTTCCTTATCCGATGGGTGAGGTCATGAGAACCTGAAGGGACCACCGAGTCTGTCATTTCCTAGGTGAACGTTACACCCTCTGGACCCAAGTAAGGGACCTAACCCTTCTAGGAGACCTCCTACCGTACCGTTGGGTGAGGTCTCAGAACGGACTTCTTAGGGTACCTGTCTCCTCGGACCCTCCGATGTCAGGTGTCCCAGCTCTCAGTCTGTGCTGACTCGTTGCTTTGTGTGTCTGTGGGAGATATCATCGACCTCCACGAGGAAACGAACTTTAGAACTAAAGGTTCGAGGTTGAAACACGTTCGGGGTAAGCGACAAACAAGAGCCTATCTTTCTTACCTACTTATGTAAAAATTTTATTTGTAACGTAAGGACTACTTCGTCATAGTACGTTCTGAAGTCATTATAAAATCTTTTATTAATTCTTACTGTTCTTTCTAAGTATTGGTGGTCTATAAAAGGAAAGTAAATAAGACCTTTATCTTGACGGTATACTGGGTCGTTAGGGTGACAACCCGCATGCGTGACTCCTTTGGTCTTAACTTTCTCTGTGTACATCGGGTTACAAGTAGTGTCGTGACAAATATTATCGGTCCTGTATCTTCGTTGGATCTACAGGTAGTCGTCTGTTTACCTATTCTTTCCACACCATGTATATGTGTTACCTCATAATGAGTCGGTAATTTTTCTTATGTAAACTTAGTCAAGATTACTCCACCTACTTTGACCTCGGATAATATGTCTCACTTCGTTCAGTCTTTCTTTTTGTGGTTATGTCATATGATTTCGAATATATACCTTAAATCTTTCTACCATTGTTGTTAGGACATACTCTCTGTCGTTTTGTCTGTGTCTACATATCTTATCAGAAAACCTGAGACACCCTCTCCCACTCCCACCCTACCAAACCCTCTTACCGTGTCTTTGTACATATAATAGTATACACTTTACCTAGCGATCAGGTCCAAGTTACGTACTCTGTCCTACGAGCCCCGACCACGTGACCCTACTGGGTCTCCCTACCCTACCCCTCCCTCCACCCTCCCCTCCAAGTCTTACCCCTTGTGTACATACACAAGTACAGTTACATACTGTTTTGGTCATGTTATAACATTTCATTAATCGGAGGTTTTCTTATTTAATAAATAAATTTTTTTTTCTTACTGTTTTTTCGAATTATTGGTGGTCTGTAAGAAGAAAGTAAATAAGAAACAATATTACTTATTACCAAAAGGATGAGACAACTAAAAAAAATTTCTTCGTGGTAAATCTCTATAAGGGGTTAAGATGAAAAAATAAAAGATATAATTGGAGAGACAAGACGAAAATGGTCCGAGAGTGAAGAAGTCAACGTACACATCGCAAATTACGTAAAAATTTAATTAGTTGTACACCTTCTACTACTTAAATAGAGATCCCTACTGAAACCGACTTAATGTAATAAAGCTATACATCATAAGAATACTGGTAAAAGATTTATTATCCTACTACTCCTTCATCTCAGTTGCCCATATCTGCTGGGAAAATTCTGTCTTTCCCTTCCTCGTACCGCCTTCGTCTACCTCTCCTCACACGTCAGTCCTCCCCTCAGAGGAACTCTGATCTTTCTTGATTCGTGTACATTTACGTCTAACCCTTCTCGGTCACTCCCCTTGTGACTGCCTGTCCTGTCTTTACCCTTCTCGGCGGTCATCTCAGTCCGGGACTCCCGCCCTTAAAACTCGTGACAGCGACTACCGAGGAAAGTTTACGCGTCAGTGAGACTCGTACAACGGAGGTGACGCGGTCTCTACGAGTCTCCATCTCCTACCCGAACACCTGTTTCGCCCCTTCTTCTCCGACCCCGCTCGACTCTTTCATCGCACTGTACGCGCGTGACCAACCGACCGAACCAACGATTCAGTACAGGTCGCGACACTGGGGTCCCTGACATCGGGAGGTCCGAGGAGACAGGCACCCTAAAGGGTTCGTTCTTATGACCTCACCCAACAGTCAAGGAAGAGGTCCCCGAGAAGGACTGGGTTGTTAACTTGTACGTAGAGAACGTAACGTTCGCCTAAGAAACGACGACTCGGTAGTTCCTTCGGGTATATATGGGATACTCTCGACCTGTGTTGACTCGCTGATTTGTCACCCACTTTATCTATTGATCATCTTTCGACGACTAATTGTGTCCCTAGGGTCAGACCACGAGACGTTACTTAATCTCTCTACCTTACCATCTCCTCCCACCGAATTCTGCCTTCCCTATATGTATGTATGGATATGTGTATATGCATATATATATATATTAATATTGACTACGTGTAACTACATACCGTCTCTGGTGGAGTTGTAACGTTTCGTTAACAGGAGGTTGATTTTTTTTTCTTTGTACGGTCGAGACCCGGGGAGAGAAGACGTAGACGGGTAGGGGTAGTGGGTCGGTTTCAACTGAGTACAAGACTTAGGTCGGTCACGATGTCCTCCTTCACCTCGTTACAACTCAAGGGTACACATTTAGTAGAAACGACCCGACGAGAGGCCTGAACCGAACCCGACTCGACCGACCGAACCCCACGTGTCTGGTCGTTACCTCCTTTCCTCAGGTCGACCTTCATCTGAGTCCAGTTCAACGTTGGTCTTTGGGGTGTGCGGGCGAACTTTGTCTCGAGACTATCAGAGTAGGAGGGGATTTCGGAGACAGCCGAGAGACCACGGGTATGTCGTGTGGGTTTGGGAGGGTCACCGAAAGGTCCCGAAAACGGCGTCTCGACATCCATTGTGAAGACCTAGTAGGTAGTGCGAGAAAGAGATCCCCCGATCTTATAACGGGAGTGAAGGAAAGCAGTGCGAAATTTACATCCTAGAAGAGAAAGGAAGTCTAAATAAGGTTTTCGGTGAAGGAGGTACTTCGTGCTAGACCTAAGGGCATGTGTCTTTAATGGAAGCAAGTGGAGATTGACGGTAGTGGGAAGGAAACACAGGAGAAAGTTGTGGTCCTAGGGGTAGAACTCGGATTTAGTGAAGTAAACCTTGAGTCGGTTCGGACCTGTACAGACATCCTACGGACCCTACTTTAAAAGTCCCTAGTTAAATGGACCCTCTGGTACGTGGAGAACTGTTCTTGAACAGGTCTCCCTTGTTTTGGTTCCGGTCGTCCTCCAGTCACTGTTACTTGAACTTCTGTGGTCGGTAGACCCGTGGTCTTAGGTACCTTTATAGTCGTGACCCCAACTGGAACATTCCCTTCTGGTCGGGGTCCCTGACCTATTCTAGAGTCTCCGGACCCGTAGTCACAACCGTCGAGGTCCCTCCTACACGTCCGGTAGACTGTCACCGTCCTTGGTGCAACCGTTTACCTTCTTACACTGGAACTTGGGTGGATTCAGTCCTTCCTCCTATATAACCGAGTGTGTAGGACCTTTCTGACTTCCGTCCTCCTCTTCCTCTACTGTCTCCTACTCAACTAACCTACCGTAGTGGTTGAGTTACCTGTACTCAAACTCTTTCGAGACCCTCAACCAGTACCTGTCCTTCCGGACCACACGACGTCAGGTACCCCAGTGTTTCTCAACCCGTGTTAACTCGTTGACTTGACTTGACTGACTGTAGACCTTCCGGTCCCGTCTCGACCGGAGACCCTTGGGTCTAGGGTCCCACCTCTACTGTGGGAGTCCACACTGAAACGAGGGATGGAGAAGGAAGAGACGAGACTCGAACAAGGGAAGTACACTTCACCCAAGTGCGAATGTGTCGGTATCTGGACCGGTTACAACCGTAACGGACGATAGTAGGGTCGAACCAATGGACCTCGTGTGAAGTCATGGACATTCCTCTAACCGGAACCCCTCTTAGGGACTCGGGTGGGTGTCTGATTAGTTTCTCCGGTCACCTTACCTGGTCCTTATATTTACCCATCAGTGTACCGTCACTCGACCAACATCGTCTCCTCCTTCACAAAGGGTATCCTTTACTACTAGACTGATGGGTTCACCCCGTCCCGAGATACCTCCACAGAGTCCCCGTGACCCTCCTCTCGACGTCACCTCTGTAGGGACCCTGGGGTAACCCTCTCCTCTTACCACCACCTAGAGGTGTTCCTCTGGTCCCCGGTACAAAGGACTTGGGTTCTCCGATGGCCTCGGTTCACCCTCTTTCAACGTTCCCGTCTCTAGAGTGTTGAATCTCCATGGGGAGAACACTATTAAAAATAGGGGACTAACACTACGGGACTCACTTGGCCCAGTGTAAAGAAACAATCTCTGTAAACATACACATTTAATGTCAGGAAGTTTCAGGACTCAAGGAACTGGTGGTCTGGACAAAGACGAGGGGGTCTCCTGTGTCGGGTCGTGGAATGCATTACGTCTTCTACATTAATCGTCAGTTTATATAAGTAAAATAAGACTAGTTTTCCGGGTCGAAATGGAAAAATAGACTTGGACAGTAAACCCTGTATTTAATTCGGGATTGTGACTCAGTCGGGGTTTATCGGTACCACAACACCAGGGACAATACCTCGATGAGTCCACGAGGATGGTTTCACGGTTGTCGCCTCCAATGTTGTAGAGCCTGTGTTACCAGGGAAGTGGGAGGATAACACGGGACACCTAAAGTCTCTTGGAGACAGTCGACCAGGAGCCCCATAAAGGTCTTCCCTTCCCTAAACGCTGAACGAGGACAAGGTCTATTTCGAAACTCCATCCAGGTTGGAGACGTACAAGCCTGAGGCCCGGGTCCTGAACAAAGCTGTGTAACGTGACCGACGATCATTCCTGCCAAGACCCACTTAATGTAGAAAGACTTCTCGCACTTCAAAAACGGTTTGTCGAGGAAAGGAAAACGACCTTTGATGTTGAAGGGACTACACATCTGTGAAAAACGGTACTTAGTTACTGGTTCTGGTGAATGGTGTTCAACGTTTACTGTCCGACTTTACACGGAACAGTACACTTAAAGATAGAGTCACGGAAGTCTCGAGATCCCTTTCGGTGAACCATGGGGTAGGACCAGTGACCTTTCAACGGACTATTTTTACCTTTCTTTTTTACATTGGGAGAGAGAGAAACGAGGGAGGGAGACGGAGAGGTCTGAGGACGGGAGGTAGAGGGGAGACAAAGTGTAGGACACTGAGTGTCTGGACGTCCACTCAGTGACTCTAGGGGACTCACTCACACGAACCGGTCCCGGTCCATGGGAAGAACAGTCCTCCGCGGAGGTTGTGTGTGAGGAGTGCTGCACGGGGTCGTTCGGAACCCTTCTCTGTCTGGAGTCTCGACGAGAGAGGAACGAGTTCGAGAGAGAAGGGGTAACTCTCTGTAGGAATGTAGTTGGGAGGATCGACTTCCGTCAGCCTTGAAGGATGTCAACTTTTTGAGAACACCCACAATCTAACAAAAAGTTTGTGTCGTTTGGGAAGGACCACAGGGGGGAATGGACCAGTCCCAGACTTCTGTGACGGAGGCACACAGGTCGACGTTACCACTCTTTAGAGTGTCTGGGAGTGTTCGACTACTACAGACTGTCTAACCTTGGATTCAACGAACCAACTCACACGACACAAGTCAGCGATTCAAGACAGACGGAGAAACACTGGTGTACCTGACATCGGACGGTCCAAGGAGACAGGTACCTAAGAGGTCCGTTCTTATGACTTCACCCAACGGTAAAGGAAGAGGTTCCCTAGAAGGGATGGGTCCTTACCTCGGGCCCAGAGACGTAAAGTCCGTCTAAGAAATAACAGACTCGGTGGTCTCTTTGGTATTCAAGGAACCAATTATCTCGTATAAACGTCTTTTATAAGAACAATGTCACGGGTTCTTAACCATGGAGATGTATCTAATTTAAAGAGAAGGAAAGAGAAGGAAGAAAAAGAGAATAAAAGAAAGGAAAAGAGAAGACATAATCGTATGTTCGAAAATCTTTCGCCCCACGACTGATAGACCGGGTTGAGGAACTTAGTACGAACCACGTACGACTCGAGTTGTCTATAAACCAAATAACTGACTAAAAAGTTTTAGCTACAGTCTTACAAGACTCGAGTCCCTCCATTACCTGGAAGAGACAAAAGAAGGGGTTCACTCAGTGGGTATCTGAGTGACGTCCTATTGTCACCGTTACAAAATGCACGGTCTGTGTCACAACGTGTAAAGTATATCCTCGTAGAGTAACTTAGGTACATTTTGAGATACCACAACCGTAACGATAATAAACGTAGAAGTGGTGGTTACTTTGATTCTAAGACCCGAGAGGTCGGATATTCACCTACTCGTCCCTAAACTTGGGTCCAGGACGACTGACGTCTCCGACATAGGTAGGGATCCATACACAGATGTCCAGTTTAATTAGTGGAAATACACTGGGTTCACCTCTTCCTTTACCGTTTGGTGAAGTCGTAAGAACGGACCTCTTAGGGTACCTGTCTCCTCGGACCACCCGATGTCAGGTGCCCCAGTGTTTCTCAACCTGTGTCGACTCGTTGATTGTGTGCACACTGGTCTCTCTTCACTGCAAAGTAAGTTCAAAGTCGTCCCGTCTTACGTCCCCACAGTGGAGTTCTAACGACCCTGTAACTCAATCACTGTTTCTTTGGGTACTCCCGTCGGTCAGATTCGGTGTGTCGGGGGGTCATAGTATCTCTCCGGGGGTCAGTGTGTCCTGCACTGGTCCTGAGATGCCTTTTCGTCAATAGGTCCTTTGGTCCAACGTCTCTTGGTCTAGAAGTGAAGCTACCCTTGTGTCTGACAAGAGAGGTAGTGACTACACGTCGGTAGAGTCCTCAGTACCCTAAGGAGACGGGTCTGGGGTTGGACGGGGTCCACTCTCATTCACACGGGACGTGGGGTAGGGCAAACCAGAAGACTTGAAGTTCACCCGTTCGAGACACAGAGAATCGAGTTGAGTCTATTTCTACTGAAAAAGGTTTACTTAAAATAGTGTCTACTTATAGACAGGGATAGATCGGATTTATACATACACACATACATATACTATAATATGTGTGTGTGTGCGTGGGGATGACTTGGATCTCAAGAAACGGGTCATATTAACTTCCAGTCGTTATAGGCGTATACCATGCTGGTCTGATCCTTATTTGGAGTCGTGGACCTGGTTGCAAGGAGAGGAGGTTAGGGGTGCACCAGATACCGACCACCCGACCGTAACGAAGATTGTCCCTGCAAACGAAACGAAAGTCTCAGAGGAGTGGAGTCGTCCTTTGTAGTACCGAAGAGTCCACAGGCAGGCTCATCGGACCGTATCTCTCCACAGAGACTAAATGTGACATTCCCGGTGAGGACCACCACAAACCGTGGTTTACGACACCTGGGTCAAAAGGGGAAACTGAAACCGGCCCCAGTGGTCCGGTGGGATGAACTCGTCGAGGTCGTGACGATTACGTTAAGGATAGTTACGAAGACAAAACTTACTCACTGAGACCTAAGAAACAAGTTTGTTCAGAAAGAAGACTCATCGTTATTAATTGACGATTTGGTCAATTCAGGTTTCGAGAGAGTCTTTTTACCAATTGTAAATTGGTACTTCTGTTAGGACCAAATGTAAACAATATATATATAAAAGAAATATAACATGTGACACCGTTTAGATTAGTAAAACTAAAACGTCGACGAACTATCAGTACAGGATTAGAAAGAAAGTGAGTCACATAGAAACTTTCAAGATCTTCATGTATACAATCGGAGTTTATGTAAAGATGGTTCGGGGTTCGTCTGGGTCCTAGGACTGACACGAGGTTTGGTTTAAAATGACAATTCATATTTAACGATGAAACACCTACAAATGAAATTACAAAAGTTATTTACAAAGAGGTGGTTTATACTTTCTCTTGTTAACCGTACGTCACTTGTATATATTGTCCGAGGAAACACATCAATACCCCGTTACGGTAGACATCGGAGAAAATAAATCGGTTCCATTGAGTTAAAAAAAGGTAGCTATTGTTATTTGTTACTTTGGAGTAGACAAACCCCTTACCACTTTTCCCTGAAGCCTAAGTTAATGCACAATATCAATAATTAGTAGATCGATTAACCGACTCCTTACGGTAACGGATCCTGTCATATTTAATAAAACTGGGTTGTCATAAACGAATTAGTCTAAAGTGTTTAGTTGATTACCTTTTTATTTATTTATTTACGTATGTTCCGAGATTTGACCCGTAATCTACTGACTGTAGACAGGAACACAGATTCTTAGAATGTCAGATCAACTACTGTGTGCTGTACTGAAAAGACTCGTTCTACCGTCCGGGACTAAGAGTGAATTGGTGGTGATGTATTAAACGGAACTCAGCAAAAACTTTGTTCGTAGGAAGACATAGGGAAACAGACATACAGGTAGTCAAGTCAAGTCAAGTCAGTGAGTCAGCACAGACTGAGAAACGCTGGGGTACTTAGTGTCGTGCGATCTGGAGGGACAGGTAGTGGTTGAACGTCTCAAGTGAGTCTGAGTGCAGGTAGCTCAGGCACTACGGTAGGTCGGTAGAGTAGGAGACAACAGGGGAAGAGGAGGAAGGGAGTTGTGGAGGGTCGTAGTCTCAGAAAAGGTTACTCAGTTGAGAAGCGTACTCCACCGGTTTCATAACCTCAAAGTCGAAATCGTAGTAAGGAAGGTTTCTTTAGGGTCCCGACTAGAGGAAGTCTTACCTGACCAACCTAGAGGAACGTCCGGTTCCCTGAGAGTTCTCAGAAGAGGTTGTACGTCTGCGATGTACGGGACTAACGTCTTACCTCAATTTTTAATCGGTGGAGGGTTTTAGACACCCCGTAAAGACGTTTATGTCACAACTGTCCTGTTCTCTCTTGTTTGGTGACTGAAGACTCTTTACGAAGTACAATTCTCTATTTATACGGACACTTCCTTCATACGATCCAGGGTTAAATTCCGCACCCGAGATCCCCTCAAAGGACCACCGGGTCACCAATTCTGACACGAAGGGGTCGTCCCCGTACCCAAACTAGGGACCAACCCTATGATTCTAGTGTGTATGGTACGTCACGTCGGTTTTTTTCTTTTAATTTTTTTTAATTAAATTTAATTTCGTATTGTATACCAGAACCTCCTACCCGATATATATACCCGATATATTAGTTTCAGGGGATTGAACTGAAACTAAGGAAACAGGTGTCATCTCCCGACTTTGGGATGGTCAGTACCTCGAACGATGACCACGTAACCGTAGGGTCCGTCTCCTGGGTCCTACACACACACGCACACACACACGTGCGTGCACGTTCGGGTGGATACATCACCGGTACTCGTGAAAGGGAGGGTGGTCACAGAGAGATCCCCAGGTTTGGTCCCAGTCCTACTCTACTTGGAGGACCGACTCGGGGTAGAGGGTGAGACCGTTCGGCTTGGTAGTCTGAAGACCCGGGGCTTCGACTGGTTGGGAGAGAGAATCCCGACGACCTGTTTTATATCCTACGGGTCAATTTAGACTTGAAGTCTATTTGTTGGTCTTATAATTTCGTTTTTATACAGGTGTTCTAAAGCATCCTGTACCAATATTGGTTTTTTTAATCAACAGGGCACACTTTAAGTTTAAATTTACCCGTAGGACAAAGAAAACAAACAAAGAAGTAAAGACGATTAGTGAAATGGGAACTTACGGACCCTACCGTACACTTGGTAGAGTCGTTCCGTCTCAATTGTCATGTCCGGGGATCATGTTTGACGGACGCGAGATTGAGACTGGGGTGATGAATGTCCGAAGTTTTGGGGTCGTTTTAGGAGAACCCCGGAGTCTCAAAAGTAGACATTTTACCTCTACTATCATCGTTTAGGGGTGGGTTCGAAAAATGACTAAGTTTTGGACTACCCGTCTCTCCTCCTACTGATAGTCTAACCGGCTCCACAGACGAAACCACTTCTAACCACTCGTCTCCGAACTTGACACTCCGACTTTACATAGTGGCTCAGGTAGTATATAAGGACGGTAATCTGTACGTGTAAGTCTTCTTATGTCTTTGGTATTTTAGCTCCCCCGAATAGACACAAGAAAAAAAGGAAAGTGTTACTTTTGTACTTAAAGTGCGTAATATTATGTTTGTCTATTTCGGAAGCCTACTCAACCGTCTCGACGTCGGGGGTGTGTCCTGCAATTACCCCGATCGTCCACGAACGAATGGCGCAGCAAGGGTGTGCGCCAGGACGACGATTGAACCGTCGGTGGGACCTTTAGCACTTTTACTGACTGTGTAGATAAAAGTGTACAAGCAGACGGTTCTTACTCCGATCTGATTTTGTTACCCTAAAAAGAAAAAAAAGAGCCGTCCTACACCAAGGGGTTCCGACCCTCTCCTCCCCTCCGACCTCCGCGATCCCCTCCCGACGAACAGAAGGGATTGGGTCACGATACTGGTCCGACCAGACAGACAGGTGTGAACCGGTAGGGAACCCTTATGTCTAGGATAACGTTCAAGTAAAGTTGAG
Organism: Capra ibex; assembly: GCA_006410555.1. NCBI lineage: Eukaryota > Metazoa > Chordata > Mammalia > Artiodactyla > Bovidae > Capra > Capra ibex. Next base: position 1,461,755 of record SJYO01007492.1, read on the forward strand.
AGACTTGCACACTGAATCCTTAAGCTGACGAGGGAGGGGCGGGAGAGAGGAGAGTCTTGTAACGCATTCACTCACGATTCAGCAAAGTCAGCACAGGTTGAGAGACGCTAGGGCACCTGACATCGGGAGGTCCAAGGAGACAGGTACCCTAAGAGGTCTTTTCTTATGACCTCACCCAACGGTCCGGGGGGAGGTCCCCCAGAAGGACTGGGTCCGAGAGAATCCAGAGGACGTAATCGTCCACCCAAGAAATGGTGATCATGGTGGACCCTACGGGGGGACCTTATGTCTACACACAAGTTTTCTCTTATTACTCACAGTTCCCGTTCCACTACAACTTTCCTCCCACCTTCAGGTGGACTCACTACGGCCACTCATCCCCTACTCGTCTTCGTTGTGCCCTAGGTGAGTGGGGTGTCGCTAAAGAAGTAGGTCGGAGAAGGACGTGTCCCCCACACGATCCACCCACTACCCGTGTCCTTCCTTAGTTTCCTTTATTCCATCAGTGTATAGCTGTAAAAGGACCCCCCTTGGTGACTAACTCTCTACTTCCGACCCTCCCCGAAGAGACTTCAAGTCTTCATGGTTTGTCTTCAATGGAACGAGTAGTGGCGTGTGAGACGAGAGGAAAGTTTTCGTTCGTCTGTAAACACATAGTGCCTAATGGCACTTCATTCACCTGACATTAACGTTCCCTCGGTCAGGTCAAGTGAAAGGTACCGCTACGAGTTCGAGGCCAAGCCTTAGTCCGACGTGTAAAGTGTGGCAGAAAGGAACAAAACACAAAATCGTGAAAATTCTCTCTAAAGAAGATTAAATAATTCACAATACAAAGAACTTAGACTGACTGTCGTGTTTAGTACAAAAAAGATACGAACAAGAAAAAGAAGGAAAACTTCTTTACAATGAAGTCTCCTTCCGTCCGGAGGACCCAGACGGTCCTGGATGATCAGAGAGAAAGACTATACCGCGACTCAATAGAACCGAACTCCTAGGAATAGGTTAAACAGTCTGGTTCAAGAAACGGACTGGTCGGAGCTGAATGTCTGACCATCCGTGAGTCGATCTGAGACGGTCTCTAACGACTGTTTCAGGAAGTTCTTTCTCGACGTCCAGTCAGGTTCCTTCTGCCTCCCCCGTCCGTCGCCCTTACTTCTTTTTCACCTGTAACGGTCAGTCGAGTCCCGGACCTTTCGACCCCCACTGGGACCTGAGTCTCGAAGTAGGAACCGAGAAACTACCTCGGTCCTAAAGTGTCTTTCGAAGGGGTACCACGGGTAAAGAGACGTGCCAGACTACCCGGTGGGGGCCGCGTGTGTGACCGGCACCGTCACGTCTCGACGGACAGTCGCACTCTCCACCGTCCGAGTACCGGTGGTTCGACCGTAGTGGGGAAGTGGACACTGTACCGTCGAGAGTGTAGAGGCACTAGTGAATCCCCACAGTCTACCAGCGACCTGGTGGGGGGGGGGGGGGGTCCTGGAGACCACAAAGGGAGAAAGAAGGAGGAGAGACGACATCTGGAGACGAAAGGGGTGATAACGGGACTCCGCCTTGACTTCGGTTCGGCTCCGTCTAGTAACGTCTACCCTACTCTCGGTGGAAACAGGAAGACTTGTTTACGTCAAGACCTCGACCCTCTCGAAACTAGCAAGTCCCGTAGGTCGGTCGACGAACCCTCCTCGCACACGAGACCGCGTCTTCAGCTATCACCGCCAGACCTTCGTAAGAAAAGGGAAAACCAACAGGGGAAAAGATGCTGAAGTACATAAATGAGTAGACACCGACACGACCCAGAAGCGACGACGCGCCCGAAGAGAGATCAACACTCCCAGTCCCCGAGGAGAGATCGGCGTCACGTGCCCGAAGAGTAACGTCCCCGAAGGGACCGACGTCTCGCACCCGAGACCCCGTGTCCACGTTATCGACACTGTGTCCGAATCAAAGAGACGTCGAACACCCTAGAAGACCTGGTCCCTATCTTGAGTACAGGGGACGTGACCTTCCCTCTAAGAAATGGTGACTCAGTGGTCCCTTCGGGACCAAAAGAGGAAATTTTTTTTTTAAGTGAATAAAAGATTAACTTCCTATTAACGAAATGTCTTAAAACAACAAGAGACAGTTTGGAGTTGTGTGTAGTCGGTATCCATATGTATATAGGGGAGGGAAAACTTAGAGGGAGGGTAGAGGGAGGGGTAGGGTGGTGGAGATCCAACTATGTCTCGGGGACAAACTCAACGGACTCGGTGTGTCGTTTAAGGGAAACCGATAGATAAAATGTATACCATTATACTCAAAGGTATTCTAAAAGAGGAAAAATTTCTTGAACGACGAAATGAACATAACATGTATCAATTGTTTGTGTAATTAAAAGTTTTAGTATCTCCCTGAAAGGTCTGTCAGGTCACCAATCCTTAAGTGGACGGTTACGACCCTAGGGACCAGCCCTTCGATTCCGGGGTGCACGGAACGTCAGTTTTTTGGTTTTGTCTTCGTTATAACACTACTTAAGTTATTTCCGAAATTCTTACTAGACACACACACGGACGATTCAACAATTTAACACAGACTGAGAAACTCTGGGGTTCCTGAGAAACTCTGGCGGTCCGAGGAGAAAGGTACCCCAAGAGTTCCGTTCTTATGACCTCACCCAACGGTAAAGGAATAGGTCTCCTAGAGGGGTTGGGTCCCTAGTTTGGCGGGAGTAATGTCCGTCTAAGAAATGGTGATCACGTTTGGCCCTTCGGGATCTTTACCAGATGTAGTTTTATTTGTTTATTTATTTATATTTTAGTATCTTTAGTGGTGGGTCTTGATTAGTGAGTCCTAAAACCACACATCACAAAAGATTCGGTTCGACCTGGTATGTCTCACCACACAAAACAATTGGTACCTGAGTGTGAACTGTTTCTGAAGGAGATCACCACCAAATTAATTAAAACGAAATAAAGGAACCAATGTCCGTACACGATGGGTCAGGATCTAGTCTTCTACCCGAGGACCCTTCTGAACCTCCGGTTCTCCATCTCTCCTAAGTGTCTTTTCTTAGTGTCGAGGGTGACCTCCGACATGCGTGAGACTACTTGGCAAACCTAACCACTGGGAGAGACTCTAGGGCACTGGAGAGTCTCAGGAGTGTAAAGGGTGAAGGTTGGGGAACACCTTTGGAAAAGTGGTGTCGAAAAGGACCTACTCTTTGGTACCGGTTTCCGTCTGAGACGCCATTCACTTATACGAACGTAGTGGGAAGATAAAAAGCATTTATAACTCTCACTATGTAGATGTTTCAGATAACTGAACCATACACAACTTTGGTCAATTGATTTCAATCGGACATTAGGATTAGAAGTGACTTTACACGAAGAGGTATTCAGCGAAGGGGTTCATACAAAGCGAACACTTATTCGGAGTTTTCATACCACAAATCCCGGTCGGAATCGTCCGAAGACTTAGGTTTCAGTCCGGAGAATAACCAAGACCAGTCGGAAGACGTAGTCTTGTTAGTTGGACTTTGTATTCTCAACCTTAACCATATTTTCCCTACTTATCACTGTCAAACTTACTTATTGGTTCAACTTTGTAGGAAGATTCCGAAGATACCGGTTGGTCGGATCCCCGGGACCATATACTCAGTGAGAGGTAAAGGACAATAATCTTTACAAAGAGTGATAACTTACAGAAAATGAACAGTCCCGGTTTGGAAAATTTATTCACTCCCTACTCGACAGTCAAGTTTTTACTAATTCCTCATTTTCATGGTAACGGACCGAAGCATAAAAATTTACGCCACCGTAGAGAACAGAAGTCCAGTTTCCCTCCTTCTTTTTAGACTCTATCAAAGGTACATATTTGGTCCGTCTGTATTACATGTCGTCCACTCGAGAGTAGTGTGGGTCAAGTATACAGTTCAAGTTCAGGTTCAGGTATACAGTCACGGGACTCCAACTGAGACGAGACGTCATTTGGGAAGGGGGTGGTAGTGATGGTGTCCCTGGTAGGTCAGGGACGACGAAGAGACACGTAAATACACTCTAACGGAAGATCTATACTAGGGTTGTTCTCGGCACTCGTAGGGGTTCGGGAGACACGACCACTTTTTGCGTACTTTGTCGATCATATACGGGGTCCCTCTCTCATTCTCTCCGACCCCAATGAACTTCGTTAACTGGTTCTTCAACCGTGGTCCTTCCTCTCGTAGTAATAAATGTGTCAGTCCTCCACCTTGAACTACCTCGTTCTAGGTACTATCTCCGGGTCCCGCTACCTACGATTTCTCGACGAGACGACTTCTGGTCTTCCGTTCCCTCTACCTACGTCTGCCCTGATCTACCCTACGACTGTAGAGTCCCTCGATGTGTCCCTGGACCCGAGTCCGCGAATTTGACCGACACTAGATCATTCTGTAAACGAATAAATCCGTTCCGACCTATCACTCACAAAACATCCCGAATTGTTCACGGGAAGAATCTCAGACACGGGAAGACTTCAGGACTTACACAACATTTTGTCGGGTAAAATGGGACAAATTCTGGTTAAATCTTTCAAAAACAATTTCTACGTAAAGGTCTCCTTTTTTTTTACTTCTTCTTTAACTTTGCTAGAATTTCTGTTTTACTAGAAAAAGGAAGATTAACGCGAGTAACATCTGTTAAACGTTTTATATCCTTTTGTATTTCTACTTTATATTTCGTTCTTGTATATGTGGTTGACTATTGTTACTTAAAATATAAAAAGTCCTAAACAGATCACTTAAAATTGCACCAACATATTAACTCGTCTTAGGATACTCCGGAACGCTCTTGTCTGGTGGGGGGCGGGGTAGTACAAGGGACGGACGGAGAACAGACATCTTTTTAAAGTCGGAGGATTCGGGAGAAGTTCAAGGTTTCTCATTTAAATTAGTCTCTTCACTCTTTTACGTCTTTCTTTCTTTTTCAATTCGTTCTGTTCTAGTATCATCGACTCGGTAATTTGTTTCAGTTCCTGAAACCAAGGAGGAGATCCCGAGAACCATTGTAAGACTTGTAATAGGAGACTCGACAAAACGTCTATGACCTTGGGGGATGGGATACTTTCTTCAATTGACATACGACTAATGGTCCTGGATCTGGGGTCCGACCAACCTCGATCTTCCGACTGTTTCAACTGAGGATTAATGGAGTGGTCGTTGGTTAGTCTTCTTACAGATACTCGACTAATACGTATTATGTATTCCCTTGTTTTCTCCCGTGCTACCAACCTACCGTAGTGAGTGGGTTACCTGTACTCAAACTCGTTTGAGACCCCTCAACCACTACCTGTCCTTTCGGACCACACGACGTCGGGTACTCCAGCGTTTCTCAACCTGTGCTGATTCACTGTCTTGGCTTGACTACGTATTATGTTGTGGGAGGGACAGAAACTTTTAGACAGGGACTTTCGGAAGCCCCTCAAACCCGGAAACTTCGAGACCTGAGGAACGAACCGTGGACGTCATTCGGGACGTGAAGGGAAGTGGTGTTGGGTCACAGTCACCTAACCAAGATGTCCCATACCCACTCGCCTGTGTTCAAACGAATCATTGTCAACAGTAGTATAATTTTGATATCAAACATAACACATACAAACTGAATTATTACATTGTGTACGTAGAAAGAAACGGTAATTCTTAGAGAAAACTTTTCGTATTAAGAATTACTGATATCGGGTACGGTGAGATGACTCCGCGGTATGTTAGAATAGAAATGTATAATTTGGCAAAGGTTTTTAAATCACTGAATCCGTCAAAACATTATTTGTATAAATATGTATTCAAAATTGACACTATTCTAAAAAAGGAACCTTTTTAAGAGTTCGTCTCAATTTTACTCTTTTCCTAAAACTCTAGTAAGTGACATGGTGGTACCCTTACGGTTAAAAGAGGATTGGCAATAAGGTGTGATATTTATTTTATGATTAACTGGTGTATATCACTAGAAATTTTGTCGTACTGTTTGTGTACAGATGTGTTCCGTCTGAAATCTATAGGCAATCTTTAAGACAAATCTATGTTATTTACTTTAGACAAATCATCTCCAAACCCACTTAAACAAAGTCCATTACTTTTCTACCTCCGATTCTGTAGGTTCTTATAATTCCGACGAAGTCTCTTAGGTTCGATAAAAATAAAAGTACGAAACAGTAGTAGTCGGAGACGGAAAGTCAGAGTACTAGTGTTCTACCGACGACACAAAGGGAGAGAGACAAGTAAGAGGGAAAGAAAGAAAGTTGTTTTATAGAAGTTGGTGACGTACTAAACCAATTGTGATCGACTCTTTGAAACTTGTTTAGTGAGAGACATGAAAAATTTAGAGCTAAAATAGTCCATATTTTAATTTCCAAAACCTAGTTAGAACTGGTGAGGTATACACATTATTAGTTACGTATAAATAGTATTTTTAGAACGGTAAGAATCCGACCCTAGGTCTTTGTCTCCGGTGAAAGGATTCACTGTACTCTTCAGACACCGTCTCGACTCTAGTCTAATGTCCAAAGCTAGGTACTACACCGAAATAAACTAAAACGGTGATAGCACAGACTTGAACTAAGTAATTCTTTGTGTGTGAACTTAAATTGTTCTTACTGTTTCAATTCCAACGAAAAGTTAAAGAGTAGAGAGGACACAAGTAATAAGTTTATCCCCCTTTTTTACCAGGCAGAATAGGTAATAGTTTCGTTCCTCCCCACCGCCACTCCTCTATGGGGAGCAGGTTCCATTCCTCGACACCGACACGAAATGACCTCGTCGGGACTTCTCTGTGGGGTGCAGGTTCCATTCTCTTTGGGTTCATTCTGCCATCCACAACGCTCTCTCGTAGTCTCCCGTCTGTGTGACTTTGGTATTAGTGTCTTTTGATCGGTTAGACTAGTGTACCTGGTGTCGAACAGATTGAGTCACTTTGCTTCGGTACGGCACACCCCGGTGGGTTCAGTCCGCCCAGTACCACCTCTCCAGACTGTCCTACACCAGGTGACCTCTCCCCTTACCTTTGGTCATAAGAACGGAACTCTTGGGGTGCTCGTCATACTTTTACGTTTTACTATCCTATGACTTTCTCCTTGCGGGGTCCAATAATCCACGGGTTATACGATGACCTCTAGTCACCTCTTTGTTGAGGTCTTTCTTACTTCCCTACCTCGGTTTCGTTTTGTTATGGGTCAACACCTACACTGACCATTATCTTCTTTCTAGGCTACGACATTTCTCGTTATAACGTATCCTTGGACCTTACAGTCCAGGTACTTAGTTCCGTTTAACCTTCACCAGTTTGTTCTCTACCATTCTCACTTACAACTGTAAGATCCTTAGTCGCTTGATTTTACCTGACCTTACCCACTTAAATTGAGTCTACTGGTAATATAGATGATGACACCCGTCCTTAGGGAATCTTCTTTACCTCATCGGTAGTACCAGTTGTTTTCTCAGGTTTTACGTCATGAACCTACGTTAGAGTTTTTACTGTCTTACTAGAGACAAGCAGAGGTTCCGTTTGGTAAGTTATAGTGTTAATAGGTTCAGATACGGGGTTGGTCATTACGACTTCTTCGACTTCAACTTAACAAAATACTTCTGGATGTTCTGGAAAATCTTGATTGTGGATTTTTTCTACAGGAAAAGTAATATCCCCTGACCTTACGTTTTCATCCTTCAGTTCTTTGTGGACCTCATTGTCCGTTTAAACCGGAACCTCGTACCTTACTCCGTCCCGTTTCTGATTGTCTCTTCTCTTACGTGACCAGTATCGTTTGTGGGAGAAGGTTGTTGTTTCTCTTCTGAGATGTGTACCTGTAGTGGTCTACCAGTTGTGGCTTTAGTCTAACTAATATAAGAAACGTCGGTTTCTACCTCTTCGAGATATGTCAGTGGTTTTTGTTCTGGTCCTCGACTGACACCGAGTCTAGTACTTGAGGAATAACGGTTTAAGTCTGAACTTAACTTCTTTCACCCCTTTTGGTGATCTGGTAAGTCCATACTGGATTTATTTTAGGGAATACTAATATGTCACCTTCACTATTTATCTAAATTCCCTGATCTAGACTATCTATCTCACGGACTACTTTATACCTGTCTCCTAGCACCGTAATCCTCTGTCCCTAGTTCTGGTAGGGGTACCTTTTCTTTACGTTTTTTCGTTTTACCGACAGACCCCTTCGGAATGTTTATCGACACTTTTCTTCTCTCCACTTTTCGTTTCCTCTTTTCCTTTCTATATTCGTAGACTTACGTCTCAAGGTTTCTTATCGTATTTCTCTATTCTTTTGGAATCGCTAGTTACGTTTCTTTATCTCCTTTTCTTGTCTTACCCTTTCTGATCTCGAGAGAAGGTCTTTTAATCTCCATGGTTCCCTTGTAAAGTACGTTTCTACCCGAGTTATTACCTGTCTTTACCATAAGTGGATTGTCTTCGTCTTCTATAATTCTTCTCCACCGTTCTTATGTGTCTTCTTAACATGTTTTTTCTAGAAGTGTTGGGTGTATTAGTGCTACCACACTAGTGAGTGGATCTCGGTCTGTAGAACCTTACACTTCAGTTCACCCGGAATGCTTCGTAGTGATGTTTGTTTCGATCAACTCCACTACCTTAAGGTCACTTCGAGAAAGTTTAGGACTCTCTACTACGACACTTTCACGACGTGAGTTATACGGTCGTTTAAACCTTTTAAGTCGTCACCGGTGTCCTGACCTTTTCCAGTCAAAGTAAGGTTAGGGTTTCTTTCCGTTACGGTTTCTTACGAGTCTGATGACGTGTTAACGGGAGTAGAGTGTACGATCATTTCATTACGAATTTTAAGAGGTTCGGTCCGAAGTCGTCATGCACTTAGTACTTGAAGGTCTACAAGTTCGACCAAAAATTTTTCCGTCTCCTTGGTCTCTAGTTTAACGGTTACAGGCGACCTAGTACCTTTTTCCTTCTCTTAAGGTCTTTTTGTAGATAAAGACGAAATAACTGATACGGTTTAGGAAACTGACACACCTAGTGTTATTTGACACCTTTTAAGACTTTCTCTACCCTTATGGTCTGGTGGACTGGACGGGGAACTCTTTAGACATACGTCCACTCCTTCTGTCAATCTTGACCTGTACCTCGTTGTCTGACCAAGGTTTATCCTTTTCCTCATGTAGTTCAGACATATGACAGTGGGACGAATAATTTGAATATACGTCTTATGTAGTACTCTTTGTGACCCGACCTCCTTCGTGTTCGACCTTAGTTCTAACGACCCTCTTTATAGTTATTGGAGTCTATACGTCTACTGTGGTGGGAATACCGTCTTTGTCTCCTCCTTGATTTTTCGGAGAACTACTTTCACTTTCTCCTCTCACTTTTTCAACCGAATTTTGAGTTGTAAGTCTTTTGCTTCTAGTACCGTAGACCAGAGTAGTGAAGTACCCTTTGTCTATCCCTTTGTCACCTTTGTCGTAGTCTGAAATAAAGAGACCCGAGGTTTTAGTGACGTCTACCACTAACGTTGGTACTTTAATTTTCTGCGAATGAGGAACCTTCCTTTCAATACTCGTTGGATCTATCGTATAAGTTTTCGTCTCTGTAATGAAACGGTTGTTTCAGGTAGATTAGTTCCGATACCAAAAAGGTCACTAGTACATACCTACACTCTCAACCTGACACTTCTTTCGACTCGTGGTTGCTTAACTACGAAAACTTGACACTACAACCTCTTCTGAGACCTCTCAGAGAACCTGATGTTCCTCTAGGTCGGGCACGTAAGATTTCCTCTAGTCGGGACCCACAAGAAACCTTCCTTACTACGATTTCGACTTTGAGGTCATGAAACCGGTGGAGTACACTTGTCGACTGAGTAAACTTTTCTGAGACTACGACCCTCCCTAACCCCCGTCCTCTTCTACCCCTGCTGTCTCCTACTCTACCGACCTACCGTAGTGACTGAGCTACCTCCACTCAAACTCACTTGAGACCCTCAACCACTACCTGTTCCTCCGGACCGCACGACGTTAAGTACCCTAGCGTTTCTCAGTCTGTACTGACTCCTTGACTTGACTTGACTAGTTCGATGAGTCGTATTTGTCTTTAATGTAATCCAATAAAGTAGAAAACAGTATAACAATTTAGACAACACTAAATTAAATTTATACGTAACTCGTATTGTAACAGAGGGTCTAATTTCACTAAATATTATTTAAAAACTCTAGGAGAACTCACCAATCTATTACAAATCAAATTGTAGAAATAAAATTTAGTTGTAACTTTGACAACTCTGAAAGGTGACTTATAACCGAAGAAACTCCTTGTAAGGACCTTTTTTTCATCAAACACTCAGTAGGACAATTATGTAGTAGTGTGTATTTCTTCCAAAGTGGTATGTATACCGAAAAAAGGGGGTAAGAAAGTCCGAGAAGAACTTTCACACTGAAAGAATCCTTTTGTCATTAAGTGAGTAGTACGGAATCGGTTCTACGTTTCAGTAGACTCGTGGTTTAGGTAGTTTCAGAACCTTTTGGATTATATTGGTGACTTGTGGGACCCCCTCTAAACCAGTTACTTTGTTGGCTGGCGGGGGGTGGAGGGGTAGTACAAGAGTCGAAGAAAGGTCACTTTAAGTAAGACGTTCTAACCCCTCCCTCCGTCTCGTTCGGACCCTGAGTCCTTCCTCGCCACTCACCCTTCCGTGTTCCAGGGTTCACCACTACGGGAATCGAGAGACGGTTTCACCCAGGAGAAACCTGTTTTTGTAGAGGTTGTCTTTAGGGACCCTAACGGAGTCTAATACACGACTACTTTTATTTAAGTTTTAGTCAACGTATTTCCGTTTCTTTATTCGGTGGTACTCACTTTCATGGTTCGTTGTTTGATGTCTTATTTAAGAGGTCTACACTTCAAGTATTCCGATTCAAATTTTATAATGACGACTTTTGTATTATTTCTCATCGTGAAAGTTTGACCCCCTTTTACTTTCTTCTTCAACTCGCTCCCCGTTCTTCCTCTTCTTCTCCTTTCTCCTTTTTCTTCGGAAGTATGTATTATTAGTGTCATCTATTATTATTTGAAAAGTAACTTTTATGTTTCACAAAGTCATTCATTTGTTTTAGATGATAACGGATAAATTTACTCTGAATGGATTTCGTACTCCTAAGACATTTAATCTTCGTTTACTTAATTTCTATGTCCGTTTATGATCTCGATAGACCTCTTCGACAATTTTGTAGTCTGTTGTATTCGATAACAATCCTTATTCTTACCATTGACATATAACCACATTGTTAAGATTTAAACATAATGGGATTTATCAATGTTTTATACATTCCGTTATTATACATCTTGATGGTCTTCTTTACCTGTGTGAGATGTGGTCCCACCTTCTAAAGTTGTATAGAAAGAGTTAATGACTATACAGTCTTTCCGTCTTTGTAATCATGTCCACATGTTCTAGACAAGTTGGGACCAATTGTTTGCGTCGAGTTTTCGTAGGTCGTAACCCCTTTAAATGTAAAAAGGGTCTTAAGTTGTTACTCCTTTATCTGTAAGAAGAGTACATGTCTACCTTATCGATGTTTTTAACTCGTACAACATCTGGTTTTTCTTTTAGAGTTTTGTGTTTGTAAGGTGTAGACTGTCTCGTACAAAAGACTGTTGTTACATTAGTCAAGCTTTACTTAAATTTGTATGTATAAAAAATTTACATGTTAAGGTACGTAAGGTGTCTATTCCACCAAGGTAACTTTTTTTTTAACTCTTTATAACCCAATTTTGTTTTAAATTACTATCATTATTGTCATTACTTCTTCTCTTCCTCTAAAAAAACGATAATCTCATTGGTATACGGAATTATAACATTACACTAGTTTGTAAAGATTCACTTCTATGCAATACGTTATAAAGTATACGAATAACATAGTTTGTTAAAAGGTGAGTACCTCATTACGTACCCTGGTCACAAGACCCCTTGTGCGAAATCTTTGTAAAGAGGTGTCGCTGGGGACCTGTTTGAAGTACACGCAGACACGGACGATTCAGTGAAGTCAGCACAGATACTAGAGTACCTGACATCGGGTGGTCCGAGGAGACAGGTACCTTAAGAGGTCCGTTCTTATGACCTCACCCAACGGTAACGGAGGAGGTCCCCTAGAAGGGCTGGGTTTCTATCTTGGACGCAGAGGTCACTGAAGGCGTAACGTCCACCTAAGAAATGGTGACTCGGTGGTCCCTTCGGGTCTGTATGAAGTATATTTGGCAGACAAAATAATTGGGATGAATGAAATAGGATCGTTGACGTTCCGTCCAATCCTGCAGAGGATCCTACATAGATTATTTTAGTACTTGACTACGAGGACTACTCTCCTCGTTCTGAGGTATGTGGTGAAATACTGCTGGTCCTTTCTTATTAAGTTGTCCTTCTTCTGTAAGCTTCTTATGAAATTTGACAGAAGTAAAAAGTTTTTGTGAGGTCGACGAGACGATTCAGCGAAGTCAACACAGGCTGAGACACGTTGGGGTATCTACCGTCGGGTGGTCCGAGGGGGTAGGGACCCTAGGAGGTCCGTTCTTGTGACTTGACCCAACGGTAAAGGAAGAGGTGGTCGACGAGATCAGGGGTAGTTTTGACTCTGGACGACATGTTACGGAAGTTGACGAGGAGTCTGAACAGTCCTGTCGGACAGAGAAGACCCGAACTGGGCGTAGGTTTTGTCGAGTGAAAGATCTGTCAAATCTCTGACTGAAAGAAAGGTCTAGTCACTCCGGTACTGTCCCGCTACTTAGTGAGACATCTGGTTCTTGATTAGGTAATACAGCGACCTCGTTATGTAATAAAAACGGACCAAGAACCAGAAAAAGTACCAGAGAGGGAAAACGTGACTTTATTAATAAATTAAGATGATAGTCCCTGGGTAGTCATATTACAATTTCTCCTGGGGTTCGCCTAGTGCCCGACCTTTTCGTCACTTAGGGGAGACCCTTCCCGGTCGAGACTCCTCACCCAAAAAGGTACGTCTTTAGAGTGTCAGATCTTATACTGTATTCGAGTGTGTAACACCCCGAAGGAGCCACCGAGTCGCCATTTCTTAGGTGGACACTACGTCTTCGACGTCTTCTCCACTCAAGCTAGGGACCCAGCCCTTCTAGAGGATCTCCTCCCGTACCGTTGGAAAAGGTCATAAGAACGAACTTCTTCAGGTACCTGTCTCCTTGAACCGTCTGATGTCAGGTATCCCGGCGTTTCTCAACCTGTGCTGGCTTCGTTGAATCGTCCGTGTGCAATACTCAAGTGCACTGTCATAAAAGTATGTGGACTCCTCTATGTACACAATTAGGTTCTACCACTAAAAATTTTACATAGGTTTTTAAGTTCTATAAGGAGGGAAGCGTTTTACTTCGAATTAAGAGGAAGGGCACTCATACCCAACTTTAGTTGTTGAGTATGGATTTCTTGTCTTATACCGTTTTCAGTTCCCTACATTAAAGTCTCTACTCTATCTCTTCTGAGACACCGAGGGTAGAACCCACACGAGTGGATAGAGAATTTAGAGAAGGAACCTCCCTTCGGTACAGTATTCTTGGGGTACTTCTCCAGGTGTGCCGGTCTTCAACTTAGGATGACGTTATCGATGTACCGTCCCCTTTACCTCCCTACGAATTTTTCACTCGGAGGTCGGGATCAATTTGGAAGTCTTTGAGTTAAGGGACAACTGTCGAACTTAAGTTGGAGTACTTTCTAGGACTCGGTCTTGGTGGGTCGGTTCGAGAAGGACGGAAAGACTGGGAGTCTTTGACTCAATCATTTAAACCCCTTGTAAGGTATACGTCGTTACCTATTGACCATATGGGTCACTAGTCTCGACGAATCCCGTATCCCTTCGGTACTGTTTTAGTGGGGGCCATTAAGCATAGATAAGGTGTCGTTAGGCATAGAAGACCGTGACATGACCCGACCACCCCTTTCCTTTAAGAATAGTAGTCTACCGACTTAGTGACCCCTGCACTGTTCCTATCTCTCTACGAAAGTTCTATGTCCTTACCAGAGACGACGAGTCCTGAGATGATTTCCGTCTGTCTTCCATACTAGGACTGGTGCACCTGTGTCGTTACCTCAACCGTTCTACAACCTCAACTTCCACCACGACCATTTCCACAGGGACTCCTACCAGAGGTGAGGTCCTCTCTTTCTGGGACCACACCACCTCCACACCTGTCAGGACTCACGGTCACAATCGAAACCGACCGACCACAGCCATGTATACCATCAGTCGTCCTTGACCTTTCAGGGGTTACCCGGGGCGGTTTCGAACCGGAAGCCATCTGTGGTGCTTCTTGTGGTTCACGACCCCAATAACCGTTGCTGCCACGCTTCTACTCTCGAACACTTCCACAACCGGTCAGTTACGGAACCCGAAGTCGACTACCTAGTCAGATGCCCCTCTCTAGGACTAAAGAGGACGGGTGTCTCTACTTTCGAGTGTTGACCTATAAACTTAACCTTAAACTTTTAATTTTGGACTCTACATGGACAGGAAAACTCTAACCCTAAATGAATTTGAAATACTATACTCCCCGGAAAGAAATAATAGAGAGGTTGGTAAATAAAACTCTAAATTAAAAAATTTTTACTTTACTCGACCTTTTATTCAAAATTTTTAGAATTTTCTATTTATTTTAAAATTATTGAATAACTGTGTTTCGAAGGGTGGTGGGTCAGAGTACTGTTAATTAAGATTACACCATGACAAGTTTACATATACACAGATTTTTTTAAAAAATTGTACCTTAAACAAAAGGTAGGGACTACCCAATTAATAAGTTCGTGACAGTTCAATTGTAATAGTGATATAAAAAGACCCATTTCTTTAACTAAGTAATAACACTTTGAACAAAGTCCTTATCTAAAACGTAATTAAATAACTCAAAGTGACTGTTGGTTTGAACCATTGAGATGTCATTTTATAGTCCCATATACCATTTCACTTCCTCGTTTAAATAGATAAAAAAAGTTGTCTACAAGTGACCTGTCGATAGTACACAGTTGGTTACACAATTTGTGTACATTTCACTCATCAATTATCGAACCCTGGTTTTGCACCAACGGTCATCTTTCCAATTTAATTTGTCACACAAGACATATTTACAGAACTAAAAATGACTTAACGTTCCTTTGTATGCCTAGAAATCACAAACCCCCAGATATTCAAAACTGGATGTTTAGCTATCTTTTCTTAAGATTTTGGGATCATTTACTACGAAGTCTATTACCACTTCCGATCATCGAGAAGTCACAAGACACGGAACTCAACATGACAACATGTTCTTAGTGGATGGTTTAACAATGTTGCTGTGATACTTCGACAATGTTGATTCCAGGAGTAAAACGTTTACTCTTTTTTTCTCCGAATAATTTAACTTAATTGAACGGGTTTCAATATGTATGTCAGACTTCGGGTATAACTGTTTGTTCTAGTCAGTCTGAAGTTTCGGACATGAAAATCGAAGACAGAGTCGTTCTCTTTATCTTACCCTCGACGGATGTGACTCTCTTAAAACAATCTCTGAGATCGATTTTAAAGTCTTAATTCTAGACATGTACCTTCGTCATTTTTCTTAGTCGTAGACACTACATTTCTTGGTCGACTCTTCAAGAGTACCTTACGTTTACTCTTCCTGTTTTTTTTTTTTTAGTTTGTGACCTCTGACACTTTCAATATACCCTTTGACCTAAAAGACACCTTCTCTAGGCTTAGGTAGTCTTTCTTCATTATTATATACTCTCTTTCTAAGTATAAAGTGTTTTTAGACTCAGACGTGGAACTTTTCAGAACGATTCATGTCTCATTTTAACGGTTTTTTATATTTGTTATTTAATTTGTCACACAAGACATATTTACAGAAATAAAAATGACTTGACGTTCCTTTACGTGTCTAGAATCAAACCCCCAGATATTCAAAACTGGATGTTTACCTATCCTTTCTTAAGGTTTTGGGATCATTTAAGAAAACATAAGGAAAGATCAGTTAGGGACGAGGTCTCCTTTGGTAGGACTAATGAGAGTAGTATTTAATTAAAACAGACATGAACTTGAAGTAGATTTACCTTGATATGCCGTTCATTGACAGACCGAAGAAGACGAATGGTATACAGAAGTGTTAAGTAGTCGCCGAATAAAGAAAGGTAACGACTCTGTATAAGGTAACATACTTATTTGTTGTTAGACAAACAGTAAAGACAACGATTACTTGTAAACCTAAAAAAGGTCCAAACCCGACATTATTTATTTCAACGATGCTTCTAGGAACACGTTCCTAAGAACCTCTGTATACAAAAGTAAAGAGAACCGATTTATGTATCCTCTCCTAAGCTACTTTGTCCCGTTCAAATACAAGTTGAAACATTCTTTGACGCGTCAAGATGTTTCACCAACATAACTAAATGTGAGAGTGGTCACCGTACAGTCTTAAGGTCAAGGAAGTGTCTGACCAGTCGTAACTCATGATAGTCATAAAAAATAAAAACTCAGATTTCACCAAAGAACAAAGTTAAAAGTAAAACAACTCGTGATTACTGTAACTCGTAGAAAAGTACTCGAATTACCAGTATCAGACAGAAGAAACCACTTTACAGATAACTTTAGTAAAGGGTTAAAAATTACATCACCAGAGAGTATTATTTGGTCTACTCTTTAACGTTGGTAAACTTAACTCCTTCAGTGTGACGACTAGTATATTCACAAATTCAGACCAAGTCTTGTTCGAATCGGTACCCGACCAACAAGAACGACCACACGACACACGATTCAGTGAAGTCAGCACAGGTGGAGAAACACTGGGACACCTGAAATCGGGTGGTCCGAGGAGACAGGTACCCTAAGAGGTCCGTTCTTATGACCTCACCCGACGGTAAAGGAAGAGTCCCCTAGAAGGGCTGGGTCCCTAACTTGGGCTCAGAGAATCCAGAGGACGAAACCGTCCGTCAAAGAAATGATGATCACGGTGGACCCTTCAGTGCTCAGTAATATTTTTGACACAAACATTACTTCTGGAAACATTATGTTTCTTCGGAAAACACTCAGTAAAGACACCTTCAGGACTATGGAAATAACCAGAAGTAAAGATTAATAGAGGGAAGTAAACCGACACATAAATTTGTACCAAAGGAAACACCGAGTCACGTCCTATGGACACAAGGTAGGAACCCAGTCCTTCTAGGGGACCTCCTCCCTTCCCGTTGGTTGAGGTCATAAGAACGGACTCCATGGGGTACCTGTCTTTTTAGGCCACCCTATGTCAGCTACCCCAGTGTTTCTCAGCTTACATTGACTTTTACTGATTGTGAAAGTGAAAAGTGAATTTGTATACTAAATAATATTTACGGAAATCCACCTTCAAGGGTTTCGTCTTTCGTTTTTATCGAGTCAGTCGAAATAGCATGAATAGAAACAAAGGTGAATCGATAATTTACGTTTAATACTTTAATCAAAAGATCATTAGTGTAATTAATTTATATGCTTTGTTCAAGTATGTTTTATTGTGTTTATACTTTACTTAAAATCTACCATATTTTCATTCTCTTACCGAATTATAGAGAATTTAACGTCGTAGACATGGTACTTAAGTACTTGACACTAGAGACACACGAAGAATAAAGATACCATAGAACGAAGTAAAAAGGGACTTTTCATATTCTTCTGTACCAATTAGTCTCGATTTGACATTATTTTATGATATAATCTCGTCAAGTAATATTTTATTTTAAATCTGTTGTCTCTATTCTTTAGTTGAGATTTGTATTTTCTTTAAGAATCTTCGTCTTTTACAACTCTCGTATCTTCGTTAAGAGTATCTTTATTATATTCTTTAGAGAATCGATTTCTATCAATGTTTAGGAGTTTAACATTCCGGGTGATTGTGGTTCTTTTAATTTACTTTCCTCTAGGTGTGGGTCACTACTACATAAAGTTCTCTTTTCTCGTAAATAAAAGACGTAGGTCTTTTTGTAAACTTTTCACTAGTGTATCAGTCTAATCGTAGTTTGAATAGAAGGCACGATGTTTCGCGATTTTTGGTTGTGTAGCTATCGATGTTAAAACTTTCGTTTCATATTCGTTTCATAACGTTGGGTTCATAAGATATTGAACTCGATAACGAATAAAAACTCTCATTGTATATTTAAGAGTCTATGTCTTCTTCAATCTTTCTTACTTTAATCAAAAGATCATTAGTGTAATTAATTTATATTCTTTGTTTAAGTATGTTTTATTGTGTTTATACTTCACTTAAAATCTGCCATATTTTCATTCTCTTATCGGATTATAGAGAATTTAACGTCAGGAAGTAACCTTCCTGAGTACTACGATTTCGACTTCGAGGTCATGAAGCCGATGGACTTCACTTCTCGACTGAGTAACCTTTTCTGAGACTAGGACCCTTTCTAACTCCCGTCCTCCTTTTCCCCTACTGTCTCCCACTCTACCAACCTACCGTAGTGACTGAGTTACCTGTACTCAAACTCACTTGAGGCCCTCTATCACTTCCTGTCCCTCCGGACCTCACGACGTCAGGTACCCCAGCGTTGCTCAGCCTGTGCTGAATCCCTGACTTGTCGTTCTTCCATATAACAAAATCGAAGGATAACGACGAAATTGTTCAATGATGTTTGAGTCACCGGTTTTGTCATGTCTAAAGGAGAAAAGGTCGGACATTTAGTGTTCGGGATTTTAGTTCCACAATCGTCCCGACGTAAGGAAGACCTCGCAGATCTCTTCTACGGAAAAGTTCAAGGAACTTGAGTAGACGTGAGGTTAGGGGGGAGTTTTGGTCGTTTCAATATAGAGAGACTAGTAGAAAACAGTAATGTCAAGGTCTGAGAGGAAAAGACGGAGAAAAGGTAGATTTTTCTGGGACACTAATGTAACGGATGGCGTTTTGTTAGGTATTAGAGAGATACAGATCTAAAATTGAACTACTGTAGATGTTTTTGGGAAAACGGTACATTCAATGACACAAGTGTCCAAGACTTCTAAATGTACCTGTAAAAAACCTCAACTCCCCCGTAATAAGACAAAGTGTGGATAAAATATGATTCGTCTCGGGAAGAACTTTTGTTCATTTCTAGTATATTTAAATTTAAATTCAACCTTCTTTTGTATTCTTGTCAGTTTGTTTAAAGTTTTGTCTTTTCGTCACTAACTCCGTACGACATTGTTAGAGATTTTATTAACCTCTCGATGTCATGATAATTACCTCAAAGGGTCCACCACGATCACCATTTCTTGGATGGACGGTTACGTCCTGTGTATTTCTCTACACCCAAGCTAGGGACCCAGACCTTCTACGTGACCTCCTCCCGTCCCGTTGGGTGAGGTCATCAGAATGGACCTTTTAGGGTACCTGTCTTCTCGGACCACCTGATGTCGGTGTCCCAGTGTTTCTCAACCCGTGCTGAATGAGGAACCTTCCTTTCAATAATGGTGAAACGGTTGTTTCTGGGTAGATCAGTTCCGATACCAAAAAGGTCATCAGTACATACCTACACTCTCAACCTGATATTTCTTTCGACTCGTGGTTTCTTAACTATGAAAACTTGACACCACAACCTCTTCTGAGAACTCTCAGGGAACCTGACGTTCCTCTAGGTAGGTCAGGTAGGATTTCCTCTAGTCAGGACCCACAAGTAACCTTCCTGACTACAACTTCGACTTTGAGGTTATGAAACCGGTGGACTACGTTTCTCGACTGAGTAAACTTTTCTGGGACTACGACCCTTTCTAACTCCCGTCCTCCTCTTCCGCTACTGTCTCCTACTCTACCGACCTACCGTAGTGGTTGAGTTACCTGTACTCAAACCCATTTGAGGCCCTCAACTACTACCTGTCCCTCCGGACCGCACGACACCAAGTACCCCAGCGTTTCTCAGTCTGTGCTGACTCGCTGACTTGACTTGACTTCCGCTGAATCATGTGTGTGATAATTATGACCTTGTCTGTCTTCCTGGAGATTATCCGGGTTTGTAGGTATACTTAAATTTAGTTGTTCTTTTACTCTTACTTTAGGTCATAATCCTTTTAATTGTTTAGTAAATTCTTTTTTTTTCAAATCTATGATTTGATTGAGTACGGGTAACTGTCATTGTTTAACTTGTATGCATAAGTTTTTCTATTTTGGTACTTTGGTAGTCCCCTTTCAAATTCGCTTATTAAGATATTAAAGTCTCATTCTATTTAAAAAGTCATATTAATGGTTTGGTTTTTGAGAATTTCTTTTGGGGACGACCTATACAAACATCTGTATTTGTCGATTTATTATTAGTAAAGATAGACTGGTTTGATAGAGTCTCAATTACCAACTTTCTAGTTACCATGTAATAAATATTGTTTTTACTGTTTTCAATTATAAGAAGAATGTATTCTTTTTCAAATGTTTAGCCATTAGTTCTCTGTTAGTGGTGTTCTCATTTGGCTGTTCCCTGTATTTGTCTGTGAAACCCCTTTATCGACCTATTTTGGTATTTGTGCTTCCCTCGAAAACAATAACAAATCAGTGATTCGACACAGGTTGACAAACACTGGGGTACCCAACGTCGTGTGGTCCGAGGAGACAGAATGGATAACATACTTGGTTAAAAAAAAAAATACTATTTCGAAACAAAGCCACACTCTTTAAAATTAACCAGGTGTGGAAGGCGTCCGTTGAAATGTTGTACATGGTCTTACAGTTCAAACGTTTCAGACATCGTCGTGTACGTTCAGAAGGGGTCCACCGACCTCATTACAGAGTCAATCGACCCCGCCCAATCCGTCGGGGGGTGCCCGAGGAGAGAGAGGCCCTACCACCCTTAGAACAAGTGTCTGTTCGCGGGAGGAAGGGACGGGTGACACCCTGAGGTAGTAGACGTAACCGGGTCGTCCAGAGGAATTAAGTCCGAAGTGATAACGTTTAAGTCCCTGACCCCACCCGTCAGTACCTTCGTCCTTACGACAACGGTAGCAAGTCAGGGAGTCAGTACAGGCTGAGAAAAACCCTGGGGTACCTGACGCCGTGTGGTCCGAGGGGCCAGGAAGTGACAGAGGACCCCAAACGAGTTTAAGTACAGGTAACTCAGCCACTACGATGGACAGAGGAGGAGACGGCAGGGAAGAGGAAAACGGAAGTTAGAAAAGGTCGTGGCCCCAGAAAAGGTTACTCAGCTTTACTCACACCTGTCCGTTTTACATGGGTTGAGACACTAGAAACGGACCAAACCACTCCGTACTGGTGTACCTGTCAGAGACGAGAACAAAACAGGGGGGTTTGTCGAAAAGGGAGACGTAAACTTTCCAAATACCGTTTATTGAAGGTGAGGAGAGCGGGAGAGACCTTATAAGACCTTAAGTACGAGGAATCTGTAGTTATCCTTTTTTCCCCACCCTTCTCCGTCACACTTAGAGAATCAATGAACTTTACGTTTTGTTTACGAAAATCTATTTGTGATTTTCGTAGTGTCGAGAAAAAGAAAATTTTAGAGACATCAATCTTCAACTGTGGAAACTTCTACGTCCGGGTAGGAGGGGACCCTTTTAAGTCAGAACCGCAGAATTTTTTACTTAATCGACGACGATTCCGTCGTGTATGGTTCCCGTCCTTTATGTAAAGTTATTTAATTAGGAAATGTAATAATTTTATAATTGTGATTGAGACCCCGTATGTGTAAGTGTGTATGTCTATATTTGACAGAGGAGGTTTTTTAGTCTGTCGTAAAAAGTGATTGTCGTAAATTTGAAGTTTATCTGGGTTGTCTCGGTATACATCTCTAAGTTTCAGACTCTGAAGTCCTCTGAGGTCAGGTCAGGTGGAGACGGGGAAAACAGGGGTCCCATAGAGAGTGGTCGTCAGTCTGGGTGTCGTGATAGAAGGTAAGTTGAAACATGAAGGTAACCCTTAGGTATAAAAATTAATTTAACAAATTAATTCTCAACACACTTAATGTACGTTTAAGGTAACATAGTATCTTTTAAGTCCTTTTTTCGTTCATTAGTTTTAGGAACTCTTAGGATGTTCTAGTTCCTGATAATTGTAAAATAACTTATAGAATCAGAATCTATCTCTTTTGAAAAAGAGCCTTTATCTTAGTATGACAAACTCTGGATACAAAACGTTACTTATAAACTTCTTTAAAAGATACTGTAATACATAAATCTTAACAAAAAATTAACTACGTATAAAAATTTAACAAGGTAAGACACCTAACGATGTAAAATAGAATTGGGAGACTATCCCTGTCTCATTTCCCTGTTTCATCCACTAATTTATCTATTAGGGAAATCCCCTGACATTCATATTTTTTATACTCTCTGGGGATATTCAATTGCTAATGATTCTCTTGTCCAAAGGAATTGGTGTTTTGGTTCGTCCGACGAATCGTTGTTTTGGTCCGTCGTCTTCGCGTTCTGTACGGGGTCTTGGTATTTTGTCACCAACGCACCCTGGGTGTGGGACGGGACACGTGAGTCATCAATTTCTAGGAATCCTACACATGAGACGTGTGTACTTTTGTACTTTTTGTTATTGAACACCTGGATCGAACTGGTACATCCCTGTCCTTTTGACGAGTTGGACCTCCTCCTCGACTACTACCTTCTTACTACAGATGAGTTCTTTCTGTTTCTTCCAGAAGAGGGGAAGAGACGAGACTAATATTTCGACATCGGGCGATTCAAGAGTCCCGTACCGTACCGTAAAGAGTGGGTAGGTGAACATTTGGAGTTCACAGGATCAGATCATTCAGAGAAAGATAGATAGTGAAACGGAGAACGTCTTAAGAAAAGACACGACTCTACATTCTTGTCTCAAGAAGTCTCAGGGACTTTTACTGTGGATTCCAAAGGGAGGGTTTACAATTTACAATACAGAAAAAGTAAAAAGTGATAAAACATCTTTGGTCGATTTTAGACACACGTCTAAGTACCAAGGAGTATATCCTATTAAGGATCTTCATTTTAAGAAGGTTTAAATGTACGAAGTCTCAACAACAAAAAAAAAAAATAAATTGATTCAGTAAAAGACTTCTAGACATTTCTACATGTGAGGACATACTGGTCCGGTGAGTTCTACCGACAAGAGAACGAGAGACATGTCGGGGGCGACCTGGTCAGGGACACAGAAGACATGAGGGGAGTGGACCGACTAGGGAGAAGTAGTATTTGGGATTAGTCATTTACGGATGTGTGAACGGGAACTGGCGTCGATCTCTAACAAGATTAGAAATCTAGTCTTCATAGAAATGATACTATCAAATAGTTTACCCCTCCTGAAGAGAGGACCAAAGGGACCGTTGGACACTCGGTTGGATGAGGGACGTATTGAACATTGGAGGGAGAGGGAGACCCTCCCTTCTGGAGACGGTACAGGACGGACGACAGACGGTGTGTCCCACCCCGCAGTAAGATCCTGGAACGAAGTCTACTAATAGGAACGAAGTCTAGGGGGTGGGTAATTTGACAACTACAGAGACCCCGACTGAGACCTGAGAAAGACTCCGACGCCACCTCGGGTTGTCGAGGATTTGTGAATTGGATTAAACTATCCGTTCCATAAACGTGTGTACAACGATTACTAAGACAAGATCCTTACGAAGTTTACCTTTCTATACTTAAAATATAAAACATATTAAATGTACGAGTAGTTTCTATACCTTGTAAGTTGTTACTGTATTGGTATCTCTTTTCATGTTTAATTACTGGGTGTAAATAAACGACTGGAAGTACACTACAGAAACTTACCAGTACTCTCCCTTTACTCTCTCGAAATCATGTATCGAATAAATACTTTCGTTACTTCTTTTCCCCATGGAAAGAAATACGTCTTAAGATGTACAATTACGTACTTAACAGTTCTTTTACCTTGACACCCCTCACTCATCACGTTAAACGGACTTATATTGATTGTGACTATAATAAATCTACCCAACAAAGATTTTGAAGGTTCCCTACTACTTAAAGACCGTTATCTTCTGAAGTCATAGATTAAATCAACAAAGATACCGTTGCTGAATACTCATTTGTTTGGAACTACTTATCGTAGATAGTAGTTACGAATTGGTGAATCCCATAGTAGTCTTTTGTACGTTTTACGACTTTATAGAAAAAAAAAAAATTCTCTTACTCTTCAAGACTTACAGAATGTTCGAAGATGGGTCGTAAGATTCCTTTTTAATGAATTTAAAGGTTTCTAGAAGTTTAATAAGTCAGTGAGTTGTTGAAAATAAGTCCTGAAGGAAACGTGGTCCCAGGACTTTATCAAATAATATGAACCGAAGTGTGAGTCAAGACCGGTTCTGCAAAGAGCCTAAGATCTTATAATACGTCAAATATGTGCTTTATGAGAAGGGAATGAATGACAGGGAGAGGAGGTCGGTTCATTTAAACAATACTTTTACTCCACATTGTTAAATATTAGGAGCCCGTTTCGACTTGACCGAGGGACTAATTTTTCGTTTCTCTTTCTTGATAAAACCGCTCCTCCTCCATGTCTCTAAAATCCGCAGACGGGACAGAACGTAACTGAACATGTCCGGTCTCAATTTTCCCCTTCAAGATTCGGTCAAGGGTGCTGACTGGTCGACCTGCCCGTCGACGTATAAGATTCTGCCTGCGGTTCCTTCCACACTTACACTTGGTCGAAAGAAGAACTATTTCGAATCGTTCTCATCGACTCTGACACCTTAAGAGAAGGTAGTCGGAAGTTCAAGAACCGATTTAATTCGAAACACGATTTGACATCATGGTCTCTTTTGAGAACTCTCGGAGAACCTGTCTTTCCTCTAGTTTGGTCGGTTAGAATTTCCTTTAGTTCGGACTTATAAGTGACCTTCCTGACCACGATTTGGACTTCGAGATTAGGATACCGGTGGACTACGCTTCTCGACTGAGTAACCTTTTCTGGGACTACGACCTTTTCTAACTTCCGTCCTCCTCTTCCCCTGCTGTCTCCTACTCTACCAACCTACCGTAGTGCCTGAACTACCTGTACTCAGACTCGTGTGAGACCCTCTATCACTTCCTGTCCTTCAGGACCACACGACGTCAGGTACCCCAGTGTTTCTCAGTCTGTGCTGACTCGCTGACTTGTCGTTGTTGTCGGACTTCCCCACAGACACGTCTCTCCGCTACAAGACTCACTGGAGTAGGATATGGTAGAGACAGTAGACCCAAAGGTGGAGACCCATAACGAAGAGACGTCCTGAGAGTTTAAAGTTCAGAAGTGACAAGGACTCTTATCTGGAAAAAAATTCACCTTTGTAGGACATTCTACCCGAGTGTTAATGCAAGTTCACGTAATTCTCGGTAAAGACTAAGAGTGTTCCGTCGTTCTTTTGTAATCCTATAAGATAAAGGGTTTTATCTTTATTCTTTTGGGGTTCTTGATTGAACCGAGTGAACAGACATTAACTAGGTCGAGCTGTAAGAGTAATCTGGTTTTAGGAGGATAAAAAGTGAACCTATTCGACAGGAGAGACTAAAAGGTAACACTTCCCCACCCTTTCTAACCTAACGAATAAAACGTTCTATGCACTAAAAGATTTTTCCGGTGAGCATGTATACGTAAAAGTTAGTCCCCACGTCTCGAGTCTTTTTTTGACAACTAACTATAAGGTAACTCCCGAAGTTGTATACCAAGAAACAAATTTCCTAAAATCTACTTAGTCAAGTAACTCCTTCTACGTTGAGACAAATATTCTCGTAGACGACAAAGTACTGTTCCGTCGACTTACACACACACGATTCAGTGAAGTCAGCACAGACTGAGAAACACTGGGGTACCTGACATCGGACGGTCCAAGGAGACAGTGTCCTAAGAAGTCTGTTCTTAAGACCTCACCCAACGGTACGGGAGAAGGTTCCCTAGACTGGGTCCCTAGTTTGGGTTCAGAAAAAAGACAAAAGACGTAACCGTCCTCCCAAGAAATGGTGATCACGGGGGACCCTTCGGGGACTGGTACATCGATGAAATTATATTTCTGTGGTCTATGTGAATCATTGTATCCGACATTCGCGGGAACTTCCGTCCTTGGACCACAATAAACGTTCTCTGGAGATTACACATCGAGTCACGGGGTTTGTGTTATTCCCAATTTACTTTACGAAAACACCGACCACTCTATGTGTCCTAGGCACCCGTCTTTTGGTTGTTGTAACCTACCTATAGAACTTATAGTATAAGGACGTCTGTGACGTCTTTGAAGAGTTTAAGAATTCTGAAAGGACCACCAGGTCCGGATTCTGGTCGATTCTGACGTAAGGCTTACGTCTCCGGGTTCAAGTTAGAGATTAATTCCTTGATTTAGAACGTACGACGTTGATTTCTAGGAAACACGACGTTAATTCTGGGTGATGTCGATTTATTTATAGATTTTTTAATAAATGCTTTTTCTCTTTGAAGAATTTAAGAATTGACCTCGGTAAGTAAGTCGTCGTAGACAACCCCTGGATGAGAGGTGATCTGGGGTCTGTATCGTTTGTCGACGAGGGGTCCTGTGTGACGCAGAGGGAGGACACGTGTGGTCACCCGACTTAAGGGGCCGGAGGGAGGACCTTGGCTCCGGAGTCCGGACCGAGATCGGGTACCCTACACTTCTACTCCCACACGGAGAGAGTCCGGAACGGGAAATTCCCGGGGATTCACGGGAGGAGGACGGGAAAGAGGGAAGATCAACCGACCTTATCCTTTTTGGTACCGTCGACACCGGCACACCATTCCTACTATCTAGGACGAAGTAAGTCGGACCCGAGGATTCTCTGGGGTGGTTGGAGGGACCTGACAATCCATTTGGTCTCTTCTCGAAGATAATACGATTCCGGTCGGGGCTGAGTGTGCGAACTCTACGTCTCAATATCCTCTACACCAGGACCTTAATCCCTCACAGGTTAGGATCGGACCTGAAACTACTAGTCTTCTGGTGACGCCCCGGGAAGTTCGGAGGTGTCTTCTCTTAACGTTAGTCTCTCTCGGGAGACACTATGCAGGTGAGGTACTTGACGTCCAGGAATCGCTCTTTCGGGACCCACCTCTGGTTGGTAGTTTAGTAGACAGGAGTCCCTACTTAGTCACAATATCTACCTGTCTCCGTCCCCGACTCTTAGGTCCTGGTCAAAGATATCCTCCGGTCTCCCCATTAAGACTACGGAGGTCAAAGTGGTTTCACTTAGTCAGTCTTCGTTAAGACTGCCTCCGTGTCGAGGTTTCGAATGCCGTCCACCACACGCTCGTCCACTTGACAAAGGTGACACTAGTAAATTTCCCGAAACCTAAGTGTTGTATCTCTGGTCTAAACACCGACGGTTCTCCTCCCCCCACCCCCTCCCCACCTCTCCCTCGAACCTCAATCGTCCACGTTCGATGATATGCACCTTACCTATATGTAGTTCTAGGAGGACATATCGTGTCCACCGGTAGAAGTCATAGGATGTTCGTTGGTGTTACCTTTTTTCTCTTAAAAATTTTTCTTACATACATACACATATTGACTCAGTGAAACGACATGTCGTCTTTAATTGTGTTGTAATATTTAGTTGACACACGTGTAGTTATTGGACTCCGCTTCTCGACTGAGTAACCCTTTCTGGGATTACGACCCTTTCTAATTCCCTTCCTCTTCTTCCCCCGCTGTCTCCTACTCTCCCAACCTACCGTAGTGGTTGAGTTACCTGTACTCAGACTCGTTCGAGACCCTCTGTCACTTCCTGTCCCTTCAGACCGCACGACGTCGGGGACCCAGTGTTTCTCAATTCGTGATGACTCTCTTACTTGTTGTTATATAGTTACTCTTTATTAATTCACCGGGGCCACTGGAGTTTATAATTTCACGAAAAGATACATAAAGAGTAGCCAAGAGTTTTACTGGACGACTGGTCACTTCGTTCAGTCAAGTTCCGGTACGTAGGAAGAGTCCCTTCTTCAGTCTTGTGTCTAGATTGTGACTGAGCCACAAGAAAGGGTGGTCCGGCTCGACATCAAGTACAGTCTCGACGGTGAAAGAAGTTATGAGGGAGCATGATTATAGGAGACTTAGGTGTCTGGTCGTCGTCTATGCGAGTTAGTCCCGGTCCTGGTGTCCTAGCCACGAGACGGGGTGGGGTCGGTGAGTCGTGGGAACTCTGCTGGAATATCGATGTGTCTCGTAGCTCTTTTACAGTGCCCCATTCTAAATTTACAGTCCTATAGTTAAACCTGGGGTCTAGGTCAAGAGGTCTGTCTTATGGTTACTCCTCCTGGGCTCCTAATATTGCCTCCTACGACCCGATAAGCGACTCTTGCCGGCCCAGAGACTCCGAATTGACCGAACAGACTTAGAGGCAAAGTCACTTTCAATCTTCGAACCGGTAATATGAAGGAAAGAAAAACAAGAAGCGTTTGTAAAGGAAGTGTAATGAGTAAAACTAAGTCAATCATAAACGGTTCATGGGTGATTCCCTTTCCGAAAGACAGTCTACCGGTAACAGATAGAGGACCTACCGTTCTTCCGGTCACACCTTCTATTAATAATTTTTACACCTTTACCTAACACGGACCCAAGAGGTTAGAAGACCTACGGGAAAGACGATATGAAGTTTGACGAACTCGGGGTGATTGTTTCCCTTTAGGTCGCAAGATGACCGTAAACTCATAATCTCCCGATTGTGTGTCGTCTGTCACGGGACAATGGTATGTTTATATATAATAGTCGGGTCAAGAGTTTGAGTTAAAATTAATAAAAAGATAAGTACGAGATAAAAGGCTTACAAAAGTTACCTATACGTAGTGGAAATCTTTTTTTTTGGTCAATAAACAGAAAACTTTTTAATATTAAAACTTTACAAATTAATCCAAAATTCGATAACATTCTTTGGTTTACGAAAGTACAGCAAGATCTACCTTAAAATATAAGTATTGTATAACTGTCCACCCTTAAACTGTTATATATAAAGTTTAGGATTTATGCTTTAGGTAAACTGTGATGCTAAGGAAACGATCCGTAAATAAAATTTCCTTATACGTATATATGGGTGTTTCAGTACACGAACTTCCACTAACAATCTCAAGTTTGGGGGTTCTAAGGGAAAGGAGAACGTCGAAGTAAGTACATGGACGAGTAGTTTACAATTGACCCAAGGATGATCAAGGGTCCGTTGTAAGACACTCTATTCGTTGTCGTGGGACGAGAACACTGTTAGAGCAATATTAGTTCTCGTTCTAGGTCTGTCGATTAGGTGTTGATAAATATGTCATTTTCGATAAGAGAGAAGTAGGTTTTGTACCTAAGTAGACGGGGAGAAAGTAAGAGTGTTCGAGCTCCGAGAACACGTGTACTAAAATGATCTCCGATCATGAGAACGGACCTTTTAGGGTACCTACCTCCTCGGACCAATCGACGTCAGGTACCCCAGCGATTCTCAGTCTGTACTGACTCTCCGAAGTGAAAGTGAAAAGTGAAAGTACGTAACCTCTTCCTTTACCGTCGGGTGAGGTCACAAGAACGGACCTCTTAGGGTCCCTGGCCCTTCGGACCATCCTCCGGCAGATACCCCAGCGTGTCTCAGTCTGTGCTGACTTCGCTGAATCGTCGTCGTCGTTGTTGTCACGTTTTGGGTCTCCCTAAGATCTAATCTTGATTCTTACGGAAGTTTGACTCACACCCTGAAATGGTCATGATTTGTAAAAGACCAGTAGGGTGTGGTGGTCCGAACGAAAGGACTCTAGGTCGGAGACCTGGAGGGTGGGGAATTGGTAAAAGAAGTTAGAGGGTAAAAAATACCCAATTTAACACGTGGGGGAGGGGGTTGGGAGGGAGTCTTCTACCTTGTAACTTCAGGAGTATGAGTCCTGGAGTCTCACACTAGAATAAATTGGTCAATTGGTCACTTCAACGAGACTGAGAAACACTGGGGTACCCGACATCGGATGGTCCGAGGAGGTAAGTACCTTAAAAGGTCCGTTCTCATGACCTCACCTAACGGTAAAGGAAGAGGTCCCCTAGAAGGACCGGGTCCCTAGTTTGGGTTCAAAAGGTGTGATGTCCGTCTGTGAAATGACGGACTCGGAGGTCCTTTCGGGGCTAGAATAAATTTTACTCTCGAAAAGTACCCAGTAGTTCAACTTACTCTAGGAATCCCACCTGAGGTTAGGTCTTACTGAACACAGGAATATTCTTCTCTTTGTAACCCGACTACACGTGTCTCCCTTCTACTACATTTCTACGTGTCCTTCCGACCTCCTTTTGTCTCTTAATCTCGTTATGTAGGCGTTTCGTTTCTTATGGGTTCTGACGGACGGAAATTAGTCTTCAATCCTTCTCCGTTTTTTCGTAAAAGGGGTATCCAAGGTCTCCTTCACTCCGGGACGGCTGAGGAACTAGAACCTGAAGTCGGAGGTCTCGTTACTCTGTTACGTTTAGACAACAAAGCTCAGTGGACCGAACACCAGGAAAAAATGTCGTCGGGTTCCTCTGACTAGGTGAGGGTGATAACTCTAGGTTTGAGATGGAGGGGTAGGTTGCTGACAGACGTCTTTTGGGTTCGGAAGATCTAAAGTGGTGCATTCTGTTTTTATCGAGTGAAGTTAGAGGACATCGGACTAGAGGAAGTCAAGTCAAGTCAAGTCAGTGAGTCAGCACAGGCTGAGAAACGCTGGGGTACTTAGTGTCGTACGGTCCGGAGGGACAGGTAGTGGTTGAGGGCCTCAAGTGAGTCTGAGTGTAGGTAACTCAACCACTACGGTAGGTCGGTAGAGTAGAAGACAGTAGGGGAAAAGGAGGACGGGGGTTAGGGAGGGTCGTAGTCTCAGAAAAGGTTACGCAGTTGAGAAGTGTACTCCACCGGTTTCATGACCTCAAAGTCGAAATCGTAGTCAGGAAGGTTTCTTTAGGGTCCCAACTAGAGGAAGTCTTACCTGACCAACCTAGAGGGACGTCAGGTTCCCTGAGAGTTCTCAGAAGAGGTTGTGGTGTCAAGTTTTCGAAGTTAAGAAGTCGTGAGTCGAAAGAAGTGTCAGGTTGAAAGTGTAGGTATGTACTGGTGACCTCTTTGGTATCGGAACTGATCTGCCTGGAAACATCCGTTACATTACAGAGACGAAAAGTTATACGATAGATCCAACCAGTATTGACAAGAAGGTTCCTCATTCGCAGAAAATTAAAGTACCGACCGAGAGGGTTTCGTTTTTCAATAAATGGGGTCACTATTTAAAACCAGTAAAAGGATATTCCTCCTTCGTCTACACTCGTTTAGTTAAGTTTCTCTAATTCGGGTCTTCGAGACCTACTTCAACCGTGACCCCTGGACCTAGAGGCGGGTGGTCTTCCGGTGATTGTGAGTTCCTTGGGACCTCGGTGTCGGAGGTGACGGACACAGCACCTCTAGAGACCTCAAGTTTCAGGGACCCGACCTGGGGAGACACCAGTGATCGAAGAGTCTCTGGGTAGGTAGTTGTGATAATAGTACGGAAGGAGATGGGCCCAGTGGACATGACCACTACCTCCTTCGTCACATTATTGTCTGTAGAAATCACTTCAACAACAACAACTCAACGATTCAGTACAGGCTGAGAAACGGTGGGGTACCTGACGTCGTACGGTCGCGCTTGAGACCCTCTATCACAGGAGGTGAACGAGCGTCTCAAACGAGTTTAAGTACACTTAACTCAGTTATCATGATAGATTGGTAGAGTAGGAGACAACGGGGGAAGGTGAAAACGGATGACAGAAAAGGTCGTAGTCCCAGAAAAGGTTACTCAATTTAGTCTTTGGGTCTAAACTCTCCTTTCCCCCACCCAAGGTAAACCCTAGGTACCACGATTAAAAGGAGGAGACAGGATCTTAAAGTTATAGACTAGGGTCACCCCCTCTTACGACTCGTGCGTACACCCGAAAGACATGGATATTTCCATATCCTTAAAGAGTAGGTCTGGGGAAAAATTAAAGATTTTTATTCGATCTGAGTATTAAGAAAGACTAAATTTGTGGATTATCTCCCAAACTTACATCTTTTTGTGGTCGATAAATTCTTTTCAGTGTTTCTACTTGTTCGACAGGTGTTTTGAGTAGAGACACCGGGTTACGTCCAGTTACTGTCAAGTCACTTTCCAGTAATTGTTTGTGTTTGCCACTAGTTAATAAATTTATAGTGAATTCTGTTTGCATCACGTTTCGGAAATGTTTGGTCTGTGTTAGCTAAATGACTTTTATTACGACACGAAGGTTCTCTGGTTGGTCCGAGTTTAGCTATTTTAATGGAGATTGGTATTTGGAAAGGAGGTTCCGGCTAAATAGTAATAGGTATGGAAAATTATTTTGTTCGTAAACTACTCCTAAAAAGTACCACTAAAAAGACTTTTTCGCATAATCGGTTCTCTTATTACATAAGGAGACAAGTGTGTTCGACAGGGGAGAACCACTCCAAAAACAAATTTCCTTAACTTCCCTTAGACAGAATAAGACGTGAAAAAACGTCTTATCTTTGACGTTCTAAGTTTCAAGTTGAGTTGAACTGTTAGTGATTAACCCGTAGATTTCTCACCTAGAATTGAAAAAATGAGGGGTGACGGTCTGTTTGTTACCTACCACAAGTATGGATGTTTTGGAAGGGGGTTCACGGGATTCTGTTGTGGTTAAGGTATATAAAGTTAGTGTAACTCCTTGTACACAGTCTTACGTTCTCTTACTAACTCTGTTATAATGTTCCTATTAGACTTTATGTAAGATGAAGAATAGTCATTTTTACTTTGAGTGTGTGACACCACGAAGTCGATGGTAATCTCGGTGATATTACTGTGTAATCACTTTTGGTGGCTAATATTCTACGAGTCATAAGCACTAGTTTCGGGAGAGGTGCGTTATAATAATATTACTGAACATTTTCCCAATACGTAAGTACCTCCTCTTTCTTCGTACTGGAACTTTGGACAATTAATCCCTTTACTTGCAGACTAAGGAAGTAATTACCGAGTTTTGGGTCAGACGGAGACGTCACACCAAAACGTTTAGAGAGGAGACTCTATCACGTCCCTTAAATTGAGAAGACCCCGTTTAGACTGAAAGGGTTACCAGTTCAGGAAAGATGGGGTGTTTACCAGTTGAAGAGACAACGGAATTATATGGTTGGTGCGATCTTCCTCTTTCCCCTCTCAGGGTCCCCTAATACATTATCTCCCCTGTTCTTTTCCAGACAGGAGTGTAGTTCTAAGGGAGACCGGTAAAGTCGTTCCGTCCGTTATTCACATCCCCTGTTTCCGGGCTGTAACCTCCGATTGACCACTGAAACTCAGGGGTGACGTACTCCCGACCAGGAGTCGATCTTGTATCACCCACCCCCGGACTTCAATAGACGTCGTAAAAGTAACAAGTCACGACAGAAGTTTCGTGTACAAGCAATGTGAAAAATTGGAAAGTAACACTCTTAAAACTTTGTATTTTTTCATCCGTCTTATCATATCACTTGGGATCGACGACGGAGGTCAGAAGTTGTCAACAGACGAGGACCGGGTAGAACAAGTAGATAGGGGTTTTAAAGGGAGACTTTGACCCAAAGGACTTCTAAAAAAAAAGGAAAACCGGTGCCACGATCCGAACGTCTTAGAATTAAGGGGTTCGTTCCTCTTTTGGACCCCGGGTGGTCACTTTCCCGACTCAGGATTGGTGACCTGGTGGTCCCTTAAGGGTGTACTTCTTAAAATTAAATGGGGTCTACGCTTCTTGACTGAGTAAACTTTTCTGGGACTACGACCCTTTCTAACTTCCGTCCTCCTCTTCCCCTGCTGTCTCCTACTCTACCAACCTACCGTAGTGGCTGAGTGACTTGTACTCAGACTCATTTGAAGTTCTCAACCGTTACCTGTCCCTCCGGACCGCACGACGTCAGGTACCCCAGTGTTTCTCAGCCTGTACTGACTCGCTGACCTGACTTGACTTAATTGAAGGACGATCCACGACAGTACCTTAAGACCTACATTGGTCGTGTCACTTGGTCCCCTGGGTACCCTGTCTTCCTAGGTCGTTAAAACAGAAAATACAGGGAAATTTACTTAAGACTAAAGGGGACAAGGTTACTTCTGAACCCTTCACGGAACAAAAAAAGGATCGGTAAGAATCCCTTATGTGTCAGGGAGCGACCAGTGGTCTTACAGGTCAGGTACCACCCGACTTCGAATTCCGAAGAAAGTCTATGTCTGGGAGGAAGAGGAGGGTACGGGTACTTCCGTCATTCGGTGTGACCCCGACCCCCATACCGACAAAGAAGAAATAAGGAGAGGAAGGACAGGGGAGAGTTAGTAAGGGACGTGTGTACGTATCTGTAATTTCTCGGTGTCCGTTCTCCGTCAGTAGACTCGGTACTACAAGACTCAACTTCCCGACTCCGAATATGACTGAGACAATGAGTACCCCCGTCAAAGATCCAACAACCCTCTTTGAGACAAGGGTAGGGACTTATGATGAAAGGACAACGAGGTATTATATCTGTCTAGAGATTGGTGAAGGACGAAGGTGTAGGGGACAGAGGGTAGGGTCACGGTAGTGTCCTGGGTCGTCATGACGGCCCCAGGTCGGGGTCACCTAGGTCCCATTAAGTTTCCCCTCTGCCTTAGCCGTAGGATCCTTTTTTGACTAAATTAATCTGCATATTTCTCTCTAATCTTTTCTTATCACATCATCCTTTTAATCACCTCTTTTTCTCCGACTTATTGAACCAAATGCACCCTATGGTTATTTCGAAGCTCTATTCTTCGAACGTGGTGGATGCATCCGGTGTCCACAGAAAGGCAAGAGGACTTCCTCTTCGGGTCCGTTTTAATCGTCCGAACCAC
This sequence comes from Capra ibex, assembly GCA_006410555.1. NCBI lineage: Eukaryota > Metazoa > Chordata > Mammalia > Artiodactyla > Bovidae > Capra > Capra ibex. The sequence continues at coordinate 1,496,542 of SJYO01007492.1, forward strand.
TCATGGGTGCGAGGTCTACCCTTAAGTCGGTCTTTTTACCTCTCGTTCTTTTTTTCTGTACCCCCTTAGTCAGAAAGGTCTTTGACTAGGTAAAAGAAATAAAAGTCCAAACGAATATATGAAAAACAATATGTATCCCTACTTATGTCTCAGTGCGTCCCAGTCGTCTGGACCGGGAACAGTTTTAGTCCACGAAGTATATTTTAATATGTTTCCAGAATCCCCAAAATGTAGTAGAAGTCCGGTGCTCCAGACGACTGTAAAATACCGGGAAAGACTATTAACAGTCAGTTGGCCTTTTGAATAAAAAAAGGTCCCCACTAAAAAAGAATTTGGTCCGTGGTGGGAGACTTCCATGGTCTATTTCAACGTAAGGATATCCCACTCTCACATCACCCAATGTTAATTCTTTCCTTAAATGAATCGGATTCCAAATTGTACTAATTAGAATTTCCAATTATGAATAAAAAGGACATACGATCAATATAAGTAATATTTCCGTCCCTTATATCTCTAAATCGTCGTTTATAACCGGGTTGTTTACTTTTTGGGAAGTGGTTATATTAAAGATTAGTTGGGTGATATGATATGATTATTAAAAGATTGAAGAGTTTTCTCAGACATAAATCTTTCAAAATTTCGTAGAGCACGGAGAGTACCAACCCTCCGATATTTGTTAATGTACACCGACCTGCTTGGACGAGTCTGTCCGATCTCTTGGAAGTCTCCTCAAGCATTCAACTTTGTGAGAACAGTGTGGGTCCTTAAAAACAATTGACTTCGACGTTCAATTGAGGAAGAGGTTCTCTCCACCACCCCCTTGTCGGGGGGCATTTCAGTCTCCATATCCACTCTCGTATTTTGTCATTTCATCCGTTTGAGACCGAAACCCCCATCTACGAGCCCTTGTGCCCCAAAGGACTCCGAACTAGGGCGGAAACGCATACGACTTCGGAGGAAGGAGTACTGGAAACGGTGCCCGCCTCAAGGAGTGCGACCGAGGGCCGTGTCATGGAACTCAAAGAGAGACTACTTCCTATAACGACCTGGACTGCGGAAGGTGGCACCCGAGTGGACACACCTGGGTAGACTTGTTTACGAGTACCTAAGAAACGGGACCGTATAAGACCCGAACGCCCAGTCAGGGTCCTACGGGTGGAGGACGTCGAATGAGTAGTCATCGACTGGTCGAGAAGAGACGGAGAATGTAGTTGGACTCCCTCAGTTCACGGTCTTAAGACACAGGGGTTTGACGTTCCCTGAAATATAGAGTTTGAGAGGTCCCGCAGGACCACTTTTAGGAGTTTGGTGCGAGTTCCACCCTCGTCTATGGGAAGTGCGAGAAACATTTTGTGAAACAGAGTCAGCGGTGTAGAGTAGAAATAAATTACACCTACTTCCAGAATTTTTAACATGTTGACCCAAAGAATTAGATACAAGTTTAGAGACGCACCTCCAAAGTCACCCGACAGCGTAGACAACAGAAGTTCAAAGTCAACTTGGTTCTGTCCTCAAAATTACATAATCAGGTAGTAAAATGTTGGTCACTTATAGGACCTGTAGTGTTTCATACACCGGTCTCGACCTTCAGACTGACCTTAGACAGAGAAGAGACAAATCTCTCCCAGAGGAAAACCCTTTACGTTTTGAACCATGTAAAAATTAAAAAAAATAAGAACGTTATGTCTGTGGAAACAGGATAAAAAAGTGTAATAAGGGGAGAGAACCGGGGGACACAAAGTCACCTATACAACTACCAAAAAGACACAACCGGTAAACAAAAAGACCTACCTGAACAAACAATTATAACCTACAACTCTGAACAAATCAGTCTCTATTACACTGCCATATTTGTTTATAAAGTCCTAGTTTGTCTCTTTTCACTATGTATATATGATAATGTCTTTCGTATTTTTTCATATTTCGAAGGTACTTTTCGGTGGTTTTTGTTGGGATTCTAATTACTGTTAGAGTCCTTTTATTAAAGTTGAGTGTACTGGAAACGTGAGTATTTCTTGAGAATTCTTAGTCAATCGGTCTTTATAGAGTCTCCTTTTATTTCCACAAATTAAATTTTTCTTCGTTGTATACATGTAAAGTCGTAATTAATTGTTTCACTTCTAAATTTATTGACACTATAATAAAAAAAAAGGTAGAGATTCAAATTCCTATTTTATATTAGTATAAAGTACATCCGTGTCTGATCTTTAAAAAGTATCAAAAGAAGGTCCTTATATTAAACTATATTGTAAAGGATTTTACGTAAAAAAGGATGTACTTAGTTCTGTGGATTTGTACTACGTACGATAGACTCCTCACCACAGACCGAATCCTATTCCCGTCGCAAGGTCCAGTCCGAGACGGGGGCCACGACAGACCAACCCCTCTCGACGGAGTTCCTAATGCTGTGTCACTGCTCACAGGAAGGTCGAGCCAGACGCGACTTCACACCGGTCCGGTCCGAGAGCCTCGTTTAAGGTCACCTGGTGTATTCCCCGACCAGGTGTGGTTCCCAGTACAGATTCCCGTGGTAGGATTAAACCGAAAGACATCAGTAGTAGAAGATGAGGGGGTCTATACAATAAACAAAGAGTAGAGGTCATCCAATTAAATCTTTCATCTTATGTTTGTTTCCTTGTATAGTCAAGTCAGTGAGTCAACACAGGGTGAGAAACACTGGGGTACCTGACGTCATACAGTGTGAAGGGACAGGTAGTGGTTGAGGACCTCGAATGAGTTTGAGTACAGGTAACTCAGTACTACGGTAGGTCGGTAGAGTAGGAAATAGCAGGGAAAGAAGAGGGTGGAAGCTAGAAAGGGTCGTAGTCTCAGAAAAGTTTACTCAGTCAAGAAGAGTAGTCCACCGGTTTCATAACCTCCAAGGTGAAATCGTAGTCAGGAAGGTCACTTAAGTCCTGACTAAAGGAAATCCTACCTGTCCAACCTAGAGGAACATCAGATTTCCTGAGAGTTCTCAGAAGAGGTTGTCGTGGTAAGTTTTCACAGTTAAGAAACGGTGAGTCGAAAGAATATCAGGTTGAGAGTGTAGGTATGTACTGATATCCTTTTTGGTATCGAAACTAAACTGCCTGTAAACAACCGTTTCTTACAGAGACAAAAACTTATACGACAGATCCAACTAGTATTGAAAAGAAGGTTCCTCATTCGTAGAAAATTAAAGTACCGACGTCAGTGGTAGACGTCACTAAAACCTCGGGGGGTTTTATTTCAGACGATCGTACACTCTACTCACGTTAACACACCATCAAACTCGTAAGAAACCGTAACGGAAAGAAACTCTAACCTTACTTTTGACTGGAAAAGGTCAAGACACCGGTGACGACTCAAAAGGTTTAAACGACTGTATAACTCACGTCCTTAAAGTGTCGTAGTAGAAAATCCTAAACTTTATCGAATTGACCTTAAGGTAGTGGAGACGATCGAAACAAGTATCACTACGAAGAAAAGAACAAAATAATAATAATAATAATAATAATAAAAGAATTCCGAGTGAACTGAGACGTAAGGTCCTACAGACCGAGATCCACTCACTAATGTGGTAGCACTAATAGACCCAGTACTTCTAGAAAAAACATGTCAAGAAGACACATAAAAACGGAGGAAAAGGATTAAAGAAGACGAAGACAATCCAGGTATTGTAAAGACAGGAAATAACTCGGGTAGAAACGTACTTGCAAGGGAACCATCAAGATTAAAAGAACTTCTCTAGAGATCAGAAAAGGTAAGAAAAAAAAAAAAAAAAAGGATAAAGAAACGTGACTAGCGACTCCTTCCAAAAGAGTAGAGAGAAACGATAAGAAACCTTGAGACGTAAGTTTACCCACCACATAGAAAGGAAAAGAGGAAACGGAAAACGAAGAGAAGAAAAGTGTCGATAAACATTCCGGAGGAGTCTGTTGGTAAAACGGAAAAACATAAAGAAAAGGAACCCCTACCAGAACTAGTGAAGTAGGACATGTTACAGTGTTTGGAGACAGGTATCAAGAAGTCCGTGAGATAGTCTAGATTAGGGAACTTAGATAAACAGTGAAGGTTACATATTAGTATTCCCTAAACTAAATCCAGTATGGACTTACCAGATCACCAAAAGGGATGAAAGAAGTTAAATTCAGTCTTAAACCGTTATTCCTCAAGTAATAGACTCGGTGTCAGTCGAGGGCCAGAACAAAAAACGACTCATATATCTCGAAGAGGTACAAATTGAAGTTTCTTACATTAGTCAGACTAAAGTCACAACTGGTAGACCACTACAGGTACACATCGCAGTAGAGAACACAACAACCTTCTCCCACAAACGATACTGGTCAAGAGGACCGTCTTGAGATAATCGGAACGGGACGAAGTAAGACACGAGGTTCCGGTTTAAACGGACAATGAGGTCCACAAAGAACTGAAGGATGAAAACGTAAGATCAGGGGATATTACTTTTCCTGTAGAAAACCCCCAAAATCAAGGTCTTCCAGAATATCCAGAAGTATCTTGGAAAGTCGAAGAAGTATTCATTCTTAAGTATTCCTTATGTATTTATTCACAAATAAGATTACTTCTACCTAAATTAAACGAAGGTTAATGAGTATCAAGAATTGTCTCTGTAAGGACTTTGTGCGAGTCTCATGAGGTGTGTGTGAGAGGCGTGACAGTAGAGGATATGACCGTCCGTCAAAGAGATGGTGCTCACGGTGGACCCTTTCGGTTATCACCTTCCTCGTATACGGTTATTCTGTCTAAATTGGAGTCTACACACATCCCCACAAACTCGTCACAGTTATCCTGGGGGACAGGAAGTGGTAGACACAAAACTTAGTTAATCTATGTCCTTCTCGACGGTCCGGTTTCTGCTCTGATCGTCGAAATAGTACCCGTCTTCGAAGGACCTCTGTACCGAACTCTCAGAGCCGGTCCACTCAAGTACCACGAAGCAGTGTATTCATCGTCTACGGGTGGACTAATACTCGTTTCGATCTGTGGGGTCCTGAAACGGGAATCCCCGACCAGGATTTGCGTCCCTTCCTGGTACCCGGTTTCCTGTGGAGAGACATCCGTCCAAGGACTTTCCTTCACTCTTCCCGGGTCTGGTGAGAGGTTAGTAGTGGTTACTAGGGGACTAGGAGAAGGAGGGCCCCTTCTACACTTACTGTCCACTCCTCTTTCTCCGAATCGGGCTGAACCGTCAAGAGTCAGGATCGGATGGATCCGAGGAAGTTTGTGTCTACGGGTGTGTGTTAGATGCTTACCCACCTCCACCTTCGGTCCGTGGTCGGAAAAGTCAGGGAGGAGGGGTCCACTAAGACGACACACTGGGAGGGACAAGTTCGACTTTGGGTGGACACTCCTTCGGAGTCCACACCCCTGGGCCTCGGTGTCTGACCTACCCCCTGAACGACTTTACATAATGGTCCACCAGGAGCACTACTGAGGGGTCCGGAGGGTATGGACGCGAAGGACGGTAGGTTCCTACTAGGTTGGTTCTGGTAGGTACAAGACTTGTAAGATGTTTTGTCCGGTCACTGGAGGCGTAGTCGGTAGGACTGGTATGGTTAGGTACCAGAGGTCGTTCGGCCCCATTGTCTCCAAGTGTCCTTGTCGTAGACCTTATACTCATAAAAAGGTTGAGTAATTCCAGGTCTATTACAGTTGTTCAGGTCGTGCGGACTGGGGACGGTGACCGTACGACTTGTCTTTCCTTCCGTCCGTGACAGAGGGTGTCGACGTCTCAAGGCGCCTAGGTGTGTCCGAGCACCTCTGACAAGTGTCTTCCGAGATTAGTGTGTCAAAGTTAATTTCCCTTCATTTACGTTTCTGTAGTGACAAACTGTTGTACACCCGACATTTATCACCCACGACTAAACGCGCTCCCTCTACCTTTAACAACCTTCCGTAATTGCAATTGTTTAAGAGAAGTAGTCCTACTGAACGATGGCGGTTTATCCGTGCAGAAAAACTTTGACTAAGTATGCTTTACAGGTACAGGAACCCCTAGTCCCAATTGTTAATACCGAAACGAGTGGACGACAGAAAGCCACGAACGGCCCCCGGTCGCACTCCTTGAGGCGGGCACCGTTTCCAGTACTCCTTCCTCCGAGACCGTATGCGTTTCCGCCCTAGTTCGGAGTCCTTTGGGGGACAAAGACTCGTAGATGGGGGTTTTGGTCTCAGACGGATGAAATGACAAAATACGAGAGTGGATATGGAGACTGAAATGCCCCCCCAAGAGGGGGTAGTGGAGATAGTCCCTTCCTCAATTGGATGTCGAGGTCAATTGTTTTTAAGGACCCGCACTGTTCTCACAAAGTTGAATGCTTGAGGAGACTTCCAAGAGATCGGACGGACTCGTCCAAGCAGGTCGGTGTACACTAACAAATGTCGGAGGGTTTGTACTCTCCGTGCTCTACGACATTTGAAAGATTTATGTCTAAGAAAACTCTTCAATCTTTTAATAATCGTATCATATCACCCAACTAATCCTTAGTACAACCACTTCCCAAAAAGTAAATAACCCGGTTATAAACGACGATTCAGAGGTATAAGGGACGGGAATATTACTTATATTGATCGTATATCCTTTTTATTCATAATTGGAAATTCTACTTAGTACAATTGGAATCCGATTCATTTAAGGAAAGAATTAACATTGGGTGATGTGGGAGTGGGATATCCTTACGTTGAAATAGACCATGGAAGCCTCCTACCACGGAACAAATTCTTTTTAGTGGGGACCTTTTATTCAAAAAACCAACTGACTAGTAATAGTCTTTTCTTTCCTAGTATTTTACAGTCGTCTGGAGTACCGGTCTTCTACTACATTTTGGGGATTCTGGAAAAATATGAAAATATACTTCGTGGACTAAAACTATTGCCAGTCCAGACGACTGGGGTACACTGAGACATAAGTAGGGATACATATTGTTTTTCATATATTCGTTTGGACTTTTATTTCTTTTGCCTAGTCAAAGACCTTTCTGACTAAGGGGACATAGCAAGAAAGAACAAGAGGCAAAAAGACCGACTTAAGGGTAGACCTCGTACCCACGAGCGGTTCGGACGATTAAAACGGGACCGAAAATTCAAGGTGTACTCTCCCTCGGGTTCCGCCCCGTGAGAGACTATAAGTTCACCCGCGGCCACCGGATGCATCCACCACGATCGAAGAACAGAGCTTCGAAATAACCATAGGGTGCATTTGGTTCAATAAGTCGGAGAAAAAGAGGTGATTAAAAGGATGATGTGATAAAGAAAGATTAGAGGGAGATATAGAAATTAATTCGTTAATTAAGGATCCTGCGACTGAGACAGGGGCGAAACTTAATGGGACCTAGGTGGTCCCGACCTGGGGCCATCCACGACAAGAGACTAACTAGACTTAGGTAGGAGACCCTGACCTTTCCCCCGTCCTGTCCTTCCTCCACCCGGTGGTACGGTCAAAGGATCTCTCCCACAGGACACGAGAAAGAGTCACTGACAACGAGGGGAGAGGGTCGTTCTACTGGAGACCTATCTCTCGTCTCACCTGGAGTGTCGTACCCCCTCTCCCAGAACTTGGGTGCTGACTGAGGACACGACGGGACCCAACAGGAACCTGGGTTGGTCGTTGACGTTCGGTCCTCTGGATGTTCGGAACGTCCCCGAGGGAGGAGGGGTAAGGTGAGACCTAGGACGTCTCGACTGGGCACACCAGGGGAAACAGAGGGACAGGACGTCGATGACGAACACTAGTCATTTACCCCTACGACCGTCCTCTACCTCCCCCCTCCTTTCACACTGGTCCCTTAGATAAAGGGACGAAGAAAGAGGTACCCCAGGGATCCCTGACGGACCAGGGATCTGAATTCCAGAGTCGAGGACCCTCCGTCGGAAGAAACAGGGGTCCAGGTCCCAGGTGAGGGTGAGGACCGGTCCGTGGGACCCCAGGGGGTGACCAGGAGCGACCATAAGTTCCAGAGTCGGAGCCGACACCCCGAACGGGTGGGGACGGACACCCTTGAAGGTCTGAGGGTCGGGGGGAGAAGACGTAGGGAAACCTGAAGTCTCACCAGAGTCGGACCTACACCGTCTGACGGGGGACGACCACACCCCTTTACCCGGTCGACTAGACACGTTTGGGGTTCGTCCTTCACCCTGCTTTCGGGGGACGAAGGTGAAACTGAGACCGAAAAACTCCCAGAGGTAGGAAAAAGTCAGGGGTACTATCGAGTCGGGCTCCCCCTCCGTCCTTAGACTGAAAAGGGGAGGACCGGGAGGTGAGGAACGGAGAAGGAGGTAGGGTGAGACGTCCGGGAGGAGGGTGGAAGTCCGTAGGGACTCCTGGAGGAGAGGAGATCGAGTTTAGCAGGGGAACCGAGGGACCACTCGGGGAGAGTGGGAGAAGAAGACCCCCGTGGTTCGGTGTTAGGACTCAGAATTCCTGTCTACCCAAATGACTCGTTCTTCGAATGGATGTGACCTTAGAAGGAACGATATGGTTGTATCCTAGTCTTTAAGTATAAACTGATTCTAAACCCCTTCATAGAAGAAATCCGGAAGTCCGATACTGTCACCTTATACACTACACGACTCAACGAGTCATCAAGACTGAGAAATTCGAGAGGATTTTTCAGTGCACTCTTTTTATTCGTTTTTGTCCAGGGGAGACGTGGTGACGTCCTGAAAAGTCTCGGAACCGATACGACAACACGAAATTCTGAAAAATTCCCCATCTGTGTGTCTTACGGAGGAACAAGTACTACAAACTGGAGTCTACAGAAAAAAGATGTCTCGTAGAGTTCTCGACCACAAAGCGGTCCGCGAGACCTTTCGTGACGAGACTATCCTAATGTAAATCTTACAGTTTCAAGTTTTGGTAAAGTCTTTTATTCTCGTCCGCTTTGCATAAAGAGATTCCGTTTCCCGTCTACTCTTTCTCTCGTCGTTCCCCGTAATTTCGACTCTCGTGTTTCGTACTGTCGTGTCTCCCTGTTCTTTACCTGATTTGGGTGAATAATTTTATAGTTCTAAGAGGGACCACACGACGAATGTTTTTATGGGATTCCCCTCTTTGTTCCTGTCCTTTGTTCTTTTTCTAATTGTTTAAGTGTTGTACGTTTATAATCGCGTATTTCTCTTCTTTGTCTTTATCTTAAAGGTTCTTTAACTTAAGATTCATTTATGATACATTACCCCGTTTATCCCGGTAAAAATTACCTGTATTTTGGGTTAGGCTATACTCTTCTATTACTACCATCTCGAAATGTACGACCGAATTCGGTTTATTTCGTTTTTAATAACATTAACGTTTCCTGTAACTTGTCTTCCCGTTAACATTCTAAAATTTCGTTATAACAGTCGAGTCTTCTCTAGTTTGTGTTTATAACTGTATTCTCTAAACGAGTTACATTAATTATTCTTTAAATATCTACAGTATTAAAAAAATGTTTATTTAATCGAAATAAAGGACAAAAATTATAGGTACTTTAAATTTTTGAACTCATGTACGAAGGAAGCCGTCTCGAGTATATAAGGGGTTTCCTCACATGATCGTGAAAAAAAAAAAAGGTACTGTGTTTTTTGGATGTTTGATTATTATACCCGAGTTTTCTTTCATGGTTCAGTGAGTCTTTAGATTAATCTCTTTCTTGAATGTCAACGGACATGTGGGACCTATAGGAAAATTTTACCTATTGGTCGTTCCTGAAGGACATCTCGTGTCCCTTGAGACGAGTTCGATACACCGTCGGACCTCCCCTCCCCTCAAACCCTCTCTTACCTATGTACATATACATACCGACTCAGGGGAGTTACAAGTAGACTTTGATAGTGTGTAACAATTAGTCGATATGGGGTTATGTTTTATTTTTCAAACTTATTTATGTATTTCCACTTTTAGTGAACGGATCTTTGGACATCCTCATTCTTTATTTATTTTTATATGTTACCACTCGATGAATCTCCTCTTGCTTTTACTCTTGTGTGGTAAAGTTTTATCGTGCACAGTAACGGTGACTCTATTAGTCCTTCTTTCCGTGTAAAAGATTTTTAAGTGAAGTCCAAAAGAAAAAACAAAAATTTGTTTTAATCAGGATTCCTGTGGATCTCTTCTTTTTTTTATGTCTTTTTTAATTAATTAACCTTTTTTCTACCTTAGGTATTTATATTGGTTCTCTACGAAGGAAAATATTTAATTGTTTTGTCAGTTTTGAAGTAGTTTAGATTAAAAATTTTTAGGTTTTATATTTCTTTATTTTATCTTTAAACATTCAACAATATTTTTTTATATACTGTGAAAGAATTTATACTCAGATGAATCGTTTCAACACGTCACTATTTGAACTTTTATACTTTTCTTTATAGAACCCGTTTAAAAATTTATTGTTCTGATCATTAGTTTCTTATAACATCTTCAAACTTGTTTAACAAGGAATGTCCGGCACCAAAATCAGTAGGAAATTTCGTTTAACGTTACTATTACTTATCTTTTAGACACTTTACCATTGATTTGAACTAAAGTTGTAAACTGTTCGTTCATACCGTTGATATTTCGTCGAAGTATAAACCGTTCTTATATTTCTAAGATTCATTTTTAGGACGATGTGTGGACACAAGATTTAGACTTGTGTGTGTGTATGTGTATCTAATATGTCTTAAATAAGACCCTTACTCTATTTTACATTTACTACGTAATATAATTATAAAAAATTTCTTTTTTATATATTTCGGGAAAGTTTTCCATAACTTTACGTAAACTATGTAAAGTCGAGGGAAAAGTCTAGATTGAGAAACTTTTGGTCCTGACTCGTCTAGGAACGGAGTGTCTAATTCTTGTTAGTAAAATTTTGTTACCAGTACTAGTGTCAACCACTAAGTGAACTCCGTGAGTCACTGTAGTCCTATTTTGCTCTTGACACTGGCACCGATGATTAAAAAGGTAAAATCCTCTCCCGAAGTTAAGACTTTATCAGACTCTTCTTCTTTGTGGAACTTGAGTTAGGATTTCTTCGTCGATCTTTATAGATGTAAATATTGTATAAGATGTTTTGTTGATCACACATAAGAAGTTTTGTCATGGTACGTTTTGTTTTTACTTCTAAGTCTAATAAATAATATTATTTCTATAATAATAATGTATTACTATCTATTATTTCCGTATATATAATATATTATTCCTATAGAAATAATAATATTTCTATTATTTTCTAAATAAGTCTAATTTCCTCTGATTTCTATGTGCCGTTGATTTACGGTATACACTAGGATCTACTCCCCTTTTACGAAAGTGTCTCCGTAATGAACCTGTTGACCACTTTAAAATTATACCTAATATGCAGTATAGTCAAGTCAGCGAGTCAGTACAGGCTGAGAAACGCTGTGGTACTTGGTGTCTTGTGGTCCGGAGGGACAGGTAGTGGTTGAGGGTCTCAGGTGGGTTTGGGTACAGGTAATCAGCCACTACGGTACGTTGGTAGAGTGGGAGGCAGCAGGGGAAGAGAAGGACGGGATTTAGAAAGGGTCGTAGTCCCAGAAAAGGTTACTCAGTCAAGGAGTGTAGTCCACCGGTTTCATAACCTCAAAGTCGAAGTTGTAGTCAGGAAGGTTACTTGTGGGTCCTGACTAGAGGAAACCCTACCTGAACAACCTAGAGGAACGTCAGGTTCCCTGAGAGTTCTCAGAAGAGGTTGTTGTGTCAAGTTTTCGTAGTTAAGAAACCGTGAGTGAAAGAAATATCAGGTTGAGAGTGTAGGTATGTACTGGTGACCTTTTTTGTATGGGAATTGATCTACCTGGAAACAACTGTTTCATTACAGAGACGAAAAATTATACGACAGATCCAACCAGTATCGAAAAGAAGGTTCCTCGTTCTCAGAGAATTAAAGTACCGACGTTATTGGTAGACGTCACTAAAACCTCGGGTCTTTTTATTTTAATCGGTGACAAATGTGACAAAGGGGTAGATAAACGGTACTTCATTACCCTGGTGTACGGTACTAGAATCAAAAGACTTACAACTGGAAATTTCGGTTGAAAAAGTGAGAGGAGAAAGTGAAAGTAGTTCTCCGAAAAATCAAGAATAAGCGAAAAACGGTATCCCCACCACAGTAGACGTATAGACTCCAATAACTATAAAGAGGGCCGTTAGAACTAAGGTCGAACACAAAAAAGGTCAGGTCGCAAAGAGTACTACCTGAGACGTATATTAAATTTATTCGTCCCACTGTTATATGTCGAAACTGTATGAGGAAAAGGATAAACCTTGGTCAGACAACAAGGTACAGGTCAAGATTGACAACGAAGGACTGGACGTATGTCTAAAGAGTTCTCCATCCAACCCACCACACCATAAGGGTAAAGAGAGTCTTAAAAGGTGTCAAATAACACAAGATGTGTCAGTTTCCGAAACCGTATAAGTCATTTCGTCTTTATCTACAAAAAGACCTTGAGAACGAAAAAGTTACTAGGTCGCCTACAACCGTTAAACTAGAGACCAAGGAGACGGAAAAGATTTTGGTCGAACTTGTAGTCGCTCAAGTGTCAAGTACATGACAACTTCGGACCGAACCTCTTAAAACTCGTAATGAAATGATCGCACACTCTACTTACGTTAACACACCATCAAACTCCTAAGAAACCGTAACGGAAAGAAACCCTAACCTTACTTTTGACTGGAAAAGGTCAAGACACCGGTGACGACTCAAAAGGTTTAAACGACTGTATAACTCATGTCGCGAAAGTGTCGTAGTAGGAAATGACCTGACCTTACTCCCTTAAATTGAGTCTACTGGTAATATAGATGATGACGCTCGTCCTTAGAGAATCTTCTTTACCTCATCGGTAGTATCAGTTGTTTTCTCAGGTTTTACGTCATGAACCTACGTTAGAGTTTTTGATGTCTTACTAGACAAACAAAGGGTCCGTTCGGTAAGTTATAGTGTCAATAGGTTCAGATGCGGGACTTGTTATTACGACTTTTTCGACTTCAATTTACCAAGATACTTCTGGATGTTCTGGAAAATCTTGATTGTGGGGGTTTTTCTACAGGAAAAGTAATATCCCCTGATCTTACGTTTTCATCCTTCAGTTCTTTGTGGACCTTATTGTCCGTTTAAACCGGAACCTCATGTGTTACTTCGTCCCGTTTCTGATTATCTCAAGACGGTTCTCTTGACCAGTATCGTTTGTGGGAGAAGGTTGTTGTATTTTCTTCTGAGATGTGTACCTGTAGTGGTCTACCAGTTGTGGTTTTAGTCTAAGTAATGTATGGAACGTCGGTTTCTACCTCTTCGAGATATGTCAGTCGTTTTTGTTCTGGTCCTCGACTGACACCGAGCCTAGTACTTGAGGAATAACGGTTTAAGTCTGACTTTAACTTCTTCCACCTCTTTTGGTGATTTGGTAAGTCCATACTGGATTTAGTTTAAGGAATACTGATATGTCACCTTCACTCTTTATCTAAATTCCCTGATCTAGACTATCTATCTCACGGACTACTTGATACCTACCTTCAAGTACTGTAACATGTCCTCTGTCCTTAGTTCTGGTAGGGGTTCTTTTTCTTTACGTTCTTTCGTTTTACCGACAGACTACTCCGGAATGTTTATCGACATTTTTCTTCTCTTCGTTTTTCGTTTCCTCTTTTCCTTTCTATATGGGTAAACTTACGTCTCAAAGTTTCTTATCGTTCCTCTCTATTCTTTCGGAAGGAGTCACTGGTTACGTTTCTTTATCTCCTTTTGTTATCTTACCCTTTCTGATCTCTAGAGAAGTTCTTTTGATCTCTTAGGTTCCCTTTTAAAGTACGTTTCTAGTCGAGTTATTTTCTGTCTTTACCATATCTGGATTGTCTTCGTCTTCTATAATTCTTCTCCACCATTCTTATGTGTCTTCTTGACGTATTTTTTCTAGAAGTACTAGGTCTATTAGTACTACCACACTAGTCAGTGGATCTCGGTCTGTAGGACCTTACACTTCAGTTCACCCGGAATCCTTCGTAGTGATACTTGTTTCGATTACCTCCGCTACCTTAAGGTTAACTCGATATACAGTATATTATCGTTATTTTTTACAATTTAAGGAACGTAAATTATTATAACACTAAAACTTTCTTTTACGAAAACGAATCCGTAGGTATGAATTCATAAATCTCTACATAAATCTGAACTTCATAAATCTCTACTTCTCTGAATGAGAGTTTACTATATGTTTTTCCAGTATCTATAATATCTATCTTGTTTACACCGTTTAACGATTGTTGACTACTTAGTTCTACTCCTCTATATACCCATAGATAATCTATGAAGAACGTTGAAAAAAAAGTGTCTAATTTGTCTAACAAATTATTTTATAATTTAAAAAATTCGTTTTACGTAAGAATTTTTTGTTTTTTTATATCTGTTAACCTGTTTTCAATGACCTATTTACCGACTATTGATGAACTTTCTACTCAGGTACATTAATCAGTAATCCCTGTCTTAATTACTTTGTGTTTGTCACCGAAAACACCTTATAATATGTAGTTACTTTTACTTATTTGTTAACGATTAATATTGTTATACCCACTTTGAGGGTTTAGATTGTTACTTCTTTTCTCATTTTCGTCTGTTTTCGTATATATCAGATAACAAAGTGAATATATTTGAAATTTATATCCGTTTTGAGTAAATACCTCAGTCTTTAATCTCCCGTACCCTAAGTCGTTAGATGAAGATCCCTACACAACAACAACGACGAACCAGAGATCCAACATAGACAGAGAAAACACAGGGGTCCCTGACATCGGACGGTCCGAGGAGAGACAGGTACCCTAAAGTGTCTGTTCTTATGACATCACCAAACCCATGTATAGAAGTTCCTTATTTTAGTCATAGAGTTTCTCTACAGACGTGTGGGTACAAATAACTTAGTAATAAGTGTTGTCGGTTCCGTACCTTTGCACACAGGTAGTCCCTACTTACCTATGACTATATCTGTGTCGTCTTATAATAAACTGGAAATTTTTCTTGTTTTAGGACAGTAAACACTGTTGTATCTTTTAGGATCTCCTGTAACGACGACGACGACGACGACGACGATTCAACGAAGTCAGCACAGGCTAAGACACACTGGGGTATCTGCCGTCGGGCGGTCCGAGGAGACAGGGACCCTAAGAGGTCCGTAATCCGATTCACTTTATTCCGTCCGTGTCTTTCCGTTTTTTTCACACTAGAGTAAATGTACATCTTAGAAATTTTCAGATTAAGTATCTTCGTCTCAAATCTTACCACCAACAGTCCCTGATCCCTTCTCCTCCCACCACCCCTATCCCCTCAACGACCTACTTCCCGGGATTCAAAGTCAATGTATCCTATTCATTCAGACCTCTAGTTTTCATGTCGAACCACTGATTACAATTATTATGTCATAACATATAAACTTTAGACGATTCTCTTGTCTAGAATTTACAAGAGTGTGTTTTCTTCTCTCCATTGATATACTCCACTACCTATACCATTAATCGAACTAACGTCAATTATAAAGTGTTACATATGCATTTTGTTTCCCCGAAGAGACTACCGAGTCGCCATTTCTTGGACGGACGAACGTTTCGTTCTCTACGTACTCTGCATCCAAGTCAGAGACCCAACCCTTCTAGGGGACCTCCTCCTTTACCGACGAGTGAGGTCATAAGAACGGACCTTTTAGGGTACCTATCTCCTCTGACCACCCGATGTCAGGTTTCTCAGAATTTCTCAATCTACGCTGGCTCGCTGAACTCGTACGTGTGTATAGTTTTGTAACATACGGTATTTATACACATTAAAAACGACTAACATTGAGTTATTTCGACTATTTTTCCTTTAATCCCCGTCTTCGCCGAACATCCCACGACTACCACAAGATTAAGGACGAGGTCCATTACCTATGTAGTTCGCTAAGAGTTACGATTTTAGATAGTCCGACATGTGAATAATAAACGCAAAAAAAAGGATATTTTTTTGATTACCAAAGAAATTTTTTCTTCACCTTTATGATAGTAGGACGTGACCTTCTTTTTTGTGCATACTCTTTTGAAAAGTTTCACTTTTCTTCAGGTCGTCTTTATTGAACGGTCGAATAGAGTGAGAGTGAGTAAAGGACCTCATGGTCGACCTATTAGGGGCAATAATCGAGACCTTATCACTTATCCACTCAGTGCGACTAATTACGTCGGACCAAAACTCTCCTCGAAACTCATTAAGGGTGTACTTCTCCTTGGACCTTAATTAGTGACTGATAATTTCGGCATGTTCACAAACTTAATCATCGGTTGTTTTATTTTGTTTCGGATAATTTTGTACTAAAACTCGTCTTTTAAATACGAAGTCTATACACACCAGGTCTGTTTTGTTCACACAGTAGGACGACGCACCTCGTCCGCCAGGTGTCCCGTACGCGTTCTCCCGGGGTTCCGGTGGTGTCGAAGGGTCTGTGGTGGTCCGACGGTGTACATGTTTCGATGTTTCGATCCGTAAAGTCAGAACTCTACACCGCTACGTACCTAGTGAAGAAATTTTTGGGATAATCAGAGGACATCAGACTGAGAATGGAAATCGTAACCATCGATTCCTGCCGTCCTTCATTGATAAACAGTGTTTCCGTACCACTGGGCAATCGGACTTATTCGTTGTTTCACCTCAAATTCTTGTCAGAGATTTTTGTTCAGGAGGGAGGCAGAACGGTAATACAAGACGTCAACTTCCTCTCCTTCTGAGCCTTTGCACCGGGGTCTTCCCATGGATGGTTCAGAATGACTTCTCGTCATCAACCCATCCAAGGGTATCAAACCCCAAGTGAGACACAGGTTTTAGAACCAACCAGACACGTGGGTCTCGTTGAGTAAGGTAGGGTTTATTTAAGTCGTTTTGGACCTCAGACAAACTTTTTACGGTTGGACATTCACATTTTTCCTTGTACCTTACTTGGAGCATTACAACTTACGTAAATACCGGTTGGATGGGTTTTTAGATCTACTCTTTCTTTTTATATTTGTCTTTCAATGAAACACTCGTACTTTAGGGTTGGTTTCCTTGAGTGACGACGACGACGTTTCAGTGAAGTCAGCACGAGCTGAGACACGCTGGGGTATCTGCCGTCGGGTGATCCGAGGGGGTGGGGACCCTAAGAGGTCCGTTCTTGTGACCTCACCCAACGGTAATCTATGAGAATTACTGATTTCATTCTTGGACCTTGTCCGACCTCTTGTCTTAAGTCCATGTATACCACACTCAGTCCGAGAGGGGATGTGTTCCGTTTTAAGTTTTCACTTAAAACCAAAACGGAAAAGACAAACGCACTGGAACTCATTCAGTAAATCAGATGTAGTCCCAGGGTCGGAGGTCCTAGATTACGGACTACTAGACTCCACCTCGACTATAAATTTTTTTTTTTTTCATGTGTTATTTACATTACACGAACTTAGTAGGCCTTTGGTAAAGGGGAGACAGGGATGGGGTCAGACACCTTTTTGACAGAAGGTGTTTTGATCAGGGACCACGGTTTTTCCAACCCCCGGTGACGTCATACACTGTACCCAAGGGCTAGACGTATGGATAAACAACCCTTCATCCTATAACCCTTCTAATTCCTCTACTACAATACTATTGAGACGTCTGTACTGGCAAGTGTGAGACCAGACGGACGACGGTGAAGAGTCCCGACTTCGAGAGTGGACCTCCGACGTAGGAGGCCTTCAGGAGTAGGTAGGAATCGTCACGACCCGCATATGGATAGGGTCTCGTACTACAGTAGACGTAGGTACGACAAGGACATTTGTTCGAAGGGAGGTCCCACAGTCCGAGAGGGAGTCTGTATGTCCGGTGTTCTAAGACCAGAGGGGCGTCACAGAAGACACGATCAGGTCAATTACGTTGTCCGAAGGGTGCACCAGGGGTCCAGGTGAGGGGTCAGAGAAACAATGTAACCAAAAATAGTCAAGGAAATGTGAACCGACCTAGGACTACCGGAAAGATATGGAATGGTCAAGGAAAAAGGATCTAAAGGTGACTGTGAAACGGGGTTCGGTCATAGACCCGAAGACGGGTCACAACCTTGAGAGACCTTTGTTTATGTTTTGAGAGTACACACCGTACTTCATGTGACTGCAAGTTGTAATCGGGGTGAGTTCCGGTGCAAACGATACATAGTCAACTGACACAGGAATTAAGACTTATTGTTTGTTGGTCTCTCAGGCGTCCAGCCGGCCCTCAATCGACCAGGTCCGAGGCGACTTATCCGAGACCCCACCGTGACGGGTCGCACCCAGAGTAGGAGGAGGGCCTTCGGCGTCCAGTGGACTCAGCACTCAAAGGAACCCACCACGTCTTCGTGTCTCCACACTCGTCTTTCCGTGTACGGACCGTGGACGACGTGGGTCAGGTGAACTAAAAGTAACCGGTTTCGTTTAGTTTGTACCTCCAAGGAGTTTTTTAATTTTCCTGTCGACGGTTCCGAAGGGACCACCGAGTCACCATTTCTTAGGTGGTCGGTTACGTCCCCTGTCCCAGGCCCTTTTAGGGTGTACGGCGTCTCGTTGCTTCAGGCACGTAGTGTCGATGACTCGGACACGAGATCTCGGACCTTCAGTGTTGATGATCTCGGCCTTGAACGTTGATGACGTTGGGCATACGGGATCCTGGGTACCAGGCGCTGCTCTTCGGTGACGTCAATCTGGGCTCATGGAGTTGGTCTCTCATCGGAGAGTGGAGTGTCGACCTCTTTTCGGACTCGTCGTCACTTTTAGGTCGTGACTGTTATTCATTTATTTTAATGTATAAATTTTTTATGTTGGCAGTATGTTAGGTCGTTAAGGTGAAGACCTATATGTAGGTTTCCTTTACTTTAGTCCCAGAGTTTTTCGGTAGATGTGGGGAACAGGTGACTCCTAAAAGTATTTTCAGTTGAGTTCACAAGTACTTGTCTACTTACACACTTCTTCTATTCCACATATTTGTGTCACCTTATAGGAACGTGACACCCTTCCTTTCTTTGGGATAATGAACACTGTTGTACCCACGTGGGACTCCCGTAATACTCTTCTCTTTATTCAGTCTCTCTCTGCTTATGACACAACAGTGAATATACATCTTAGAGTTTTGCGACTTGAGTATCTTTGTTTCTCATCTTTTCACCAATGGTCCCGACTCCTCACCCCCCTTTCCTCTTTGCGGCCAACTTTCCATGTGTGTAGGTCAATATTCTACTTCTACCGAGTCACCATTTCGTAGTCGAACGGTTCGTCTTCTGAGCCCAAACCAGGGACCCAACCCTTCTTGGGGACCTCATCTTTTACCGTTGGGTGAGGTCATAAGAACGGGTCCTTTAGGGTATCTGTCTCCTTGGACCGTCCGATGTCAGGTACCCCAGTGTTTTCTCAACCTGTCCCGAATCACTGATTTGTGTACTCTACTTATACAAGACTCTGACAATATCAATTTTACCACTCATATCGATTGTTATGACATAATATGTGAACTTTCAACGATTCTCTTATTAAGAATTTACTAGAGTGGTGTGTGCGTTTTACCATTATTCCACTACCTCCCCATTGATTGGGATAGTACCATTAGTACAGTGTTATATGTGTGTATACTTTAGTAGTGTAACATGCAGAATTTGAATGCGTTATAAAATGCAGTTTATATAGAGTTATTTCGACCTTTTATTTTGTATCACACTTACAATACTTTTTCTCATAAAGTATTACAACTAATATTACGACCGTTTTGATTCTCATCAAGACTATTGAGACCATGAAAAGAGATAAAAGATATCAGTTTCACATAAAAAATTGTAGTTTTTGTAATGACTTTATGGTTTTCTTCTTTTTATCCGTCCCTCTCTTTTTCTGAAGAAACAGGAGTTGGTAGTTTATATTCAGGACCGAAGGGAAAGTTCCCTGGTGACACCCAGTACGGAGACGGGGATCTAGATTAATGTCTGACTCCTCGACTGAGGACTTGGTTAGTGACACCGTTCATCGTACTCTCTGATATTCTAACAGAATTAGGTACTTATATCTTTACCATAGTCGATTTGGTCCACCGAGGAGGGTCACCACCCTACCTACAAACTCTCCTGTGGTACTGGTAAGGAGAATTTAAGAGGAAGACACGCGATACAAGACCCAACATATAGTGGAGTGGTACAGATTAGGTCTTGGGTACTGGAATAAACCTTTATCGTAGAATCGTCTATATGGGTTCAACTATTCCAATATGACCCAATTCACCCACGATTAGGTCAGTGACTACAGGAATATCCTTCCTTCAAACCTCTGTCTAAGAGTCCCTCCTATGGTGCACTACTAACCTACGTCTCTTCCCCTACCACATCGGTGTTCGGTTCCTTACAACTCCTAAGGACCGTCGGTGGTCTTCTACTTTCTGTCCGAACCTTGCCTAACGGGGTGTTTCGGAGGTCTAGACGCTCTCTCCTGAGAATGGACTACGATATTCGGTGGGTTGAGTGTCATGGAACAATCTCGTCGGTTTGTCCTTCCTTGTGACTCCGTTGTACTTCTGGTCAAGACACATTAGACCTAGAGGTTCATCCGGGCAGGAGAACTGAAGGTTGTTCGTGTGTCTAGACGGGACAAATACATATTTGGTTCGAAGGGACCATCGAGTCTACCATTTTTTTTTTTTTTTTTTTTTTTAGACGGATGTCACGTCTTCTGGACTTAAACTAGAGACCTAACCCTTCTAGAGGACCTTCTCCCGTACCGTTGGATGAGATCATAAGAACGAACCTCTTAGAGATACAGGTCTCCTCGAACCACCCGATGTCAGGTATCCCAGCGTTTCTTGACCTGTACTAACTCACTGATTCGTGTGTATATAAGGTTACCAGGAAAATCTTTACCTTTCTCATCTGGACCTTCGTTCGAAACTAGGATACCAGAAATAAAGACACTCAGAAAAACGAGATCTTTTTACGTACTTTACCTTCCTTTTATTCGGACCTTTTGAAAATGACTTTACGAGTTCAAGTTCCCTACCTAAGGAACTTGAACTTCGATGTTACACAAAAAGACATACATGTACGTCAAAACGCTTATACAGCCTTCCTCTCTCCGACCCCCGTCTTCCGTCCCTCACTCCCTCTATATAACTCTTTCTCTCTCTTTCCCTTGTCCTTCTGTAAAGGAGAGTTCGTTAAGTGAATAGTCATCATTTTTATCGACACCTAAGACAAGGTCGGACGTGTCGGACGGAACATTAGGAGACGACATAATAAACCTTATATCTAAATTCGTAGGAAAAGAGTACATTCAGATTAAATATAGTTCTTGTTGATATATTTCTTTGAGAACATGGTAAAAAGAAAAATCGATCACCGTCCCTTTCAGTAAGAAGTTTCGAAAACTGTCTACCTCACAAAATCAAAATTCGAGTATGATTCAACCAGTTGACTGGTTTTCCCAAGTGACTTCGTCCTACATTTAAAGTCTGTATACAAAGAGTCTTTCTCTCTCTCTAGAAAAAGTTACCCGAAAGTAACCTACCGTTCATGTTCAAAGTTGTACCAAGGTCGATCTAAACGTATATTAAAGTGAAATGGCGTTTCGCTCCTTGTACCTTTGAAGGACACCCAGTATACTCCGTCAATGTTATTTCTCAACTAGGTTTAATTTCTTACATAATTAATTTGTTCCTAAACAAAGTGTAACTAACGTCGGAGATATAATACCTTACTAAACGGAAAGGTCTCTTCCATCTTTTTTTATCTAGATGACAAAATATATATCTTTTAAGTATTAGTCAACCCGTCTCCTTAAGATTGGTCGAGAAATTTATACGAGATTAATATTTCCGTACCGTCCAATACAATTTCATTTTAATAAGTACTGTAAACAATTTCTTGTCACTCCGTCTGATAAATCCTCCGTTCCTCGTCCCACCCTAGTCACCTACCTTTTAATGATTCTCTTTCGTAGTCTTCATTCTCTTAGACTAGTTTATCTGAACTATTTTAAAAACGACCCCCGTTCGGTCCCACTAATTCTATAGATTTGACCCCACACCCTCCCTAAACTAGTCTACAGGTCCCACCGGTCTATGGTTTACAAACAAACAAGTCAGTGGTTCAGTACAGGCTGAGAAACACTGGGTCACCTGACGTCGTGTGGTCCGAAGAGACAAGGAGTGGTAGGGGTCCTCAAACGGGTTCAGGTACAGGTAACTTAGTCACTACGATAGATTGGTAGAGTAGGAGACGACGGGAGAAGAGGAAGACGGAAGTTAGAAAGGTCTGTAGTCTCAGTCGAGAAGTGTAGTCCACCCGTTCCATAACTTCGAAGCCGAAGTCGTATTCAGAAAGGTTACTTATAAGTCCCAACTAAAGGAATTCTAACTGACCAAACTAGAGAAACGGTAGGTTCTATGGTTCATTTCTTTTTGTAGGTAAAAGAAAATGAGTGTCTATCGAGTCAACCATTCTTTAGACGGACGTTACTCCCTCTGGACCCAAGCTATGGACCCAACCCTTTTAGGGGACCTCGTCCCTTACCGATGGGTGAGGTCACAAGACCGGACCTCTTATGGTACCTGTCATATCAAGTACCCCAGTGTTCTCAACCTGTACTGACTCGTGAAAGTGAAAGTGTCGTGAAGACGGTTGTTTACACACCACCAAAAAAAGATGTGTGACTAGTTAAGACGTCGAGAGGTCTATGGTTACCCCATATCCTGGGATATTAAGTCAAGACTGTATTTGACGGACCATAATGACGTAAGGGATGTTCAATTCCCCAGTCGGGGTGTTCAGACGGGTGTGTCGTCTACAACCAGTGTTCAGGGTCTTATAACGGACGTGAAGACTGGTTTACCGATATTTAGTCCCCAAGGGTAGTAGGGGAAGACCCAAATCATTAAACAACCTCTTTACCGAGTGTTTTGGGTCCTTTAACGAAATGAAGGATATGGGTAAATAATACTTCCCACATGGAATCCTCGTCGGTCTATCTTTGTTCCCCATCCCCGTCCGTACCCCCACCCCGTCTCGAAAGTCTGAGAGAGACCTACTCCGGGGGAGGGTCGTGGGGGTACACAAGTGGTTGGACCTTCGGGAGGGTTGGGGTAGTATACTCGATAAACTACCTCCGGACCGACTAGTTTAGTAACTGGTAAGTATTAATTGGGGTGGAAGTCGGGAAGGGGAGAGATGAGTAACCTTTACTGACATTACGACCCTTTCTAACTTCCGTCCCTCTCTTCCCCTTCTGTCTCCTACTATTCCAACCTATCGTAGTGACTAAGTTACCTGTACTCAAGTTCGTTTAAGACCCTCTATCACTTCCTGACTTACTGTACCTTCGGACCGTACGACGTCAGGTGTCCCACCGTTTCTCAACCTGTACTGAATCGTGGACTTGTTACTTGTTCAACAAGACCGTTGTTTATACAAGACCGTGAGCGATTATCGTGGGTTTAAGATACGTCAAAACCACATTCTTATCGATTTATTTTTCTAAAAAGAAGAGGGACATGTTTCTCGTATCTAAGTGTCTTGTTGTTTTACCGGTAAAAGCCACGGTTTTTGATCTCGTCACTAAAAGACGTAGAAGTTTTGAGTATTACTACCCGGATTTAGAAACCTATAAAAAGTCTACTCTTGTCAGTTGTTTGATGGTTCTTCGTCAAAGACACTACTCGTACGTTAAGGAAATATTTGTCCTTTTTTATCTGAATTTACAGTGCTACGTGTTAAGACTTACATGGTGTACCAGAATTATTGATATTCTGTTTTTGACTTGATTTTTTTTCTAAAATTCCTTTACGTGAGTTGGCAATTGATACGAATAGAAACCACTATTTGTAAAAATGTTAAAAAGATGAGAACAAAGTTCCAAATTTTTTTTTTTAGATTGGTAATGAAACTATTACCTTCTTTCTTTAAATAAATTGAACGTTTTCGTTCTCTTGTTCGTTTCTTCACTTGGTACACAACAAAGGTTGTCGTGGTCATTTTCTGGCTCTTCGGTACCCCTGACCTCTGACAGAACTTGAGTACAGACACCAGGTCCCGTCCCAGGGGAGATCCCACCCTCTACCAGTCTCCACCGTCGTTCTTCTGCTGAATCTTTAATCAAGAAACTCAAGACGGTTGTAGCAGGACTGTCAGTGATGGACGGGGAAATTACGTCTTTAGTCAGCGACGACGGACAAGGTAACCAATGTCCCGGTGTTCGTATCCATCCTCAACCTCCCTGAACCTCCGACTAGGATCGTGATCGTCTTTTCTTGATCGGATAGTTACGTCTTCCACGTTCTCTATTCCCAAACTAGGAACCCAGTTCTTCTAGGAGACCTCATCCTGTACCGTTGGGTGTGGTCATAAGAACGGACCTCTAGGGGTACCTGTCTCCTCGGACCACTCCAGTGTTTCTCATCAACTTGCAGGAAACAACCGACGGGGGTTTACCAGTAAAATTTCCGTTGAGGAGCATTAACACGTAATACAAAACCTACCCCTCAATCTTTCTATTTGGACGGTTCTAGGGAGCCATCGGACCACAGGGGGTTTCAGGACCTTTGGGGTCCCTCAACGTTTCTCGGTCTGTTCGGACTCACGTGTGTGTATGGTCCTTTTCTATACCGGTGTTACACCGTCCATGTGTGTGTTCGGAACAGAACACTACGAAACTGTCGTCCCTTTCAGGGAGTCCGTCCTCGATCAGACTCGGGAGGAGTCATCCTCCTCCGTCCCTTGAGTCCCTCTCTCCCTCGTATGTACAGATCCACTCTTGTCTCTCCGAGACGTAGTCTCTCAAGACTTTCGGTCACCCCTGAATCCCGTAATACAATTATTGATAACTATGTCCGGGATAGAATAGTTCTCCATTCTCGAGAGTCCACTCCAAAGTATCCTAAGAGTTTCTCCATCCAAAATTTAATTATTTTAAAACGAATAACCCCGATAAAAATTTTTTATTAACCTATACATTCTATCTCGAAGTCAAATCCTGTCACTTTTTAAGTCCTCTACCTACTACCACTCTCGACGTGTTACACTTACATGAATCCCGGTGATTCGACTTGTTAATTTATACAAAATTTTTCGTATAAAATATAATACACTGAAGATGGTGTCCTTTTTTAAAAATTTTTTAACTCAGACCCTCACTCAAAACCGTGATTACACACAGAGTATCACGTCACTTCTTTATTTGTAAGATCTCCGACCATGTGTCTCCGGTTTGGTTAGTTATGATTTCCTTTAGTTGTGACTTATAAGTAACCTTCCAGACAACGACTTCGACTTTGAGGTTATGAAACCGGTGGACTACGTTTCTTGACTGTAACCTTTTCTGGGACTACGACCCTTTCTGAGTCCCGTCCTCCTCTTCCCCCGTTGTCTCCTACTCTACCAACCTACCGCAGTGACTCAGTTACCTGTACTCAAACTCGTTTGAAGTTCTCTATCGTCTCCTGTCTCCTCGGACCGTACGACGTCAGGTACCACAGCGTTTCTCAACCTGTACTGAATCGCTGACTTCCTGTTTTTGTGTGTCTCTGGTAGAAACCAAGTAAAATACGTTGTGATCCCATAGTCGTCCTGTTCCGCTTTTGGACGATCCACCCCCAACTACCCTTCTCCACATGTCTGACCGGTCGAAGAGAGTTCGTTAGTGCAGAGGTAAAGGTGGAGATTCGGTGGTCACGACTACAGTTGGGTTTCCTGACGGGAAAGGTCCCGACGAAGAGGTGTTCGTCTCCTCCTCTGTTTCAGCACCCCCGTCCTCCTCACCAAGAGTGCCGGATACTATGTTCTCAGAGGTGAGACTTGAAGCGGAACTGGAGGGTTTCATGAGTCCGGGTGTGTGGGTTCCCGGACCCGAAACTGTAAACATTGTCACACGACAAACGTTTTCTGTGAACTCCTTTTGTGATGTACCTCGAACTTTTACTTTCCTACCCTTTTCTATTCGGTTAATTTATGGTCCTCTTCCGTTTCTATGTTTTATGTTATAGACTACTTTTTCTTGAATTTCGTTTATCACAGTATTTCTTGTTTCTTCCTACAAAATATTCAACATATAATCATTTTCCGTGATATCTTATTTTTCCATATAGAGAGTGTTTGTATATACGTAGTTTGTTAGGTTGGAGTTTTAGACTCTACGTCGTTTACTGTCTTCCCGTCTTTTTAGTCGTTTGGTTGTCATTACCTCTCAAATTGTGTAGACAAGGACTTTTACTATCTGTATCATCCGTTTTAAAAATTTAATTTTTATTTTTAGTATCTATGGTTTCTGTAAGTGTCATGGTAATCATTTGGACTTGATGATCTACATACGTCTTACGTCATGGTTTATTTATTATGTACAAGAAAAGTTGGTTTAGATTTTGTGTTTTTATATGTACGTAAATAGTATTTTCTACATTATTCTTTAATTACAAATGTATGTAATTAAAGTATGACAAGCTACGAAAACTTGACACCACAACCTCTTCTGAGAACTCTCAGGGAACCTGATGTTCCTCAAGGTTGGTCAGGTAGGGTTTCCTTTAGTCAGGACTTATAAGTAACCTTCCTGACTACGACCTCGACTTTGAGGTTATGAGACCGGTGGACTACTCTTCTTGACTGAAAAACCTTTTCTGGGACTACGACCCTTTTTAACTTCCGTCCTCCTCTTCCCCTGTCGTCTGTTACTCTACCAACCCACCGTAGCACCTGAGTCACCTGTACTGAAACTCATTCGAGGCCCCCCAACCACTACCTGTCCCTCCGGACCGTACGACGTCAGGTACCCAAGTGTTTACATCCTGTCCTGACTCGTCGACTTGACTTAAGTTGAATTACAAATGTATTACACAAGAGGTTGGTGTCACGTTGTGTTAATTTTTTATTGTTAATTTCAGATCTCAATTCCTTTAATATTTAATTCTGTACAATTTGATTGACTTCCACTTTTGTGAAGTAGAGTTTTTATACTCTGTCTGGATTTTATCATAGAATTCTCTGTAAGTAGTGAAATTTATGGTAATAGTCCTTTATTCCAAAGCGACCACCGAGTCAGTCATTATTAAGGGGACGTTACGTCCTCCACACCAAGCTAGGGACCCAGTCCTTTTAGGGGTCCTTTTCCCTTACCCTTGGGTCCAGTCATAAGAACGGACCTCTTAGGGTACCTGTCTCTTAGGACCTCCCGATATCAGACTCTTCACCGTTTCTCAGCCTGTGTTGACTCGTTGATTGAGTGGTGGTGGTAGCCCTTTATTCGTTCAATTTTCATTTAACTACTTCAATAGTTGAGTCCTTCAACTCTTTTTTTTTTTGTTGTCTTGTTTGACTTTATTATTATTATTATCTTCCTTTATTACGTCCATCGCCGTCTACAGTTAGTTTACCTCTTATTAGGTTGTTGTCTCTTCTAAGTGCTTTGCTTTTCGACTGAAAAGATTTTCTAATAATTTTATTTGTTGGAGGTCGTTCCGACTAGTTCGTCTTTTCTTTCTTTCTCTCTTTTCTACGCTTATCAGTTTTATTTCTTACTTTTTATTGATCAGATTGTCCAAATTTTTGTTATTTTTCGTATAACATTCGTATATGTGTTAAATTGTACACCTTTGGACCCACCTATACAAGGGTCCCCATCCCTCTCCGTTCTTTTACAGTTTGACCTCGTTCTTCTTTATTTTGTACATATCTTACTATTATAATTTATGTGACTTTAACAGGAATTTCTGGAACTTTTAACGAGTCAGCACAGATGAGAAACGTTGGGGCACCTGATATCGGACGGTCCGACGAGACAGGTATCTTAAGAGGTTCGTACTTATGACCTCACCTAACGGTAAGGGAAGAGGTCCTTTAGAAGGACTGGGTCCCTGACTTGGGTCAAGAGGACGTAACGTCCATCTAAGAAATGGTAGACTTGGAGAGGGGATTTGGGTCGAGGTCTATCAAGGAAACTACTCAAGTTGGATTGAAAGTTCTTTACCAATTAAAAATAAAGATAACTGTGTCGATCAATTATCTTAGCTTGGTCCCAGAGGGTGTAACGTCCGTCTAAGAAATGGTCGACTCAGTGTTCCCTTCGGGTTCTTATGACCTCACCCATCGGATAGGGAAGAGGTCGTCTAGGAGGACTGGGTCCTTAACTTGGTCCCAGAGGACTTAACGTCCGTCTAAGAAATGTTTAACTCGATAGTCTCTTCGATCAATTATCTTTATCTTTATCAATTAAAGGAAAAGGCATATATGTTGACAATGTGTTCGACAAGGTCTTTCGTTTTCTTCCTCATTCTACGAAAATTTTCAGTAGACATGAGAAATAAGGTTTTAGTCTATTCCTACTGTGGTCTTCCCTTTTGGTATCCGGGTAAAGTCAATGTTTGTATCCTCGTTTTAGAGGTTGATTTTACGAGCCACGGGTTTAGGTCGTCACGTAATTTTGATTAAGTAGTTTGACTTGACTGAGACCTATTTTCCGACAAACTTATTTCTGTTACTTAAGCACAATTTCCGAAAATTTACCGTCTTGAGAATACATTACCTTATAAGAACTAGAAGAGTCAAATTCTTCCATTTAACTCTGATATTACATGTCGTGACATCATTAATTAAATTACCTGACGACAGGGTATCTGGATATTAAATGTATACAGGAATTTCTTTATTAAGATCTTTAATTTATCCATATACATCCTAGAAAAATGACATTGAATTTTTAGACTAAAAGAGATATAAAAAGAAATAAAGTTGAAACTTCTATCAACCGTATTTATTTTAACATTAAATTTTTTTACTTAGTCACATTAAGTGGTGTAAGTATCTGTGTCCTCCTTTAGTGTGTCAATAGAGGTTTGTACGACTTTTTCATAAACCATTCTAAATTGTCGAGTGTTTGGACCTTCTCTTTCCTTATAGGATGACCCATTTGTGTTTGTAACAAGTTTAGATAGATACCGTTTATCCGAACGACCTTTGGAGACCGAAGTAAGAGAAATGCAAACACTTGTTGTGTTTTTACATTTAATAATTACGTTTGGAAACATATTTTGACCTTCAGGACCGGGTTTGACTTCTTTCTCGGTATTTTCTAATTAATCATCTGTTTTGTGTTTCGACAGTAAGAAACTCCTACTACAGTAGAACATGGATCTTTTGTTTTCGTTGTCTAAATTGTCTAATTTATAATCTTAATTATTCGATCAAAATATCTATACGGTATAATCTCTAATCAAATTTTTAGTTACATTAAATAGTTGTAATCGTTATCGGTCGATTTTGTATTTTATTCGTAAGTGTTTACGTAGTTTTGTAAATATGTATACATCTCAAATTGAATTGGCTCTTGTGAGATTTATAGATTTTCTTGGTTTTCAATTGTTTCCAGTATCTTTTATTAGATCTATTTACCTCTCCTTAAGATATGAGAAAGTGTCCTATTAAATTGAGATATTTCTATTGTAAAAGGTGGTTTAAATAGATGAGTTTCGTTATGGTTGGTTTTAACGTTCACCTAAAAGAGGTTTTTTTTTTTAATGATTTTTATATCTGAACTCTTATTTTAATGTACTTTTATCTGTTCGGTAGAGACTTCAAAAGACTGAGTCTTTGTTTAGGATGGCCGATAAAAGGGTAAAACTTCTAAAAGTCGAGTGGGAGCAGTGAAAACCTTTGTCTTATATTTTCCTCCTAGAACGGGATCGTGTAAACTTATGTATAATGTTTCAGTTTTATTATTGAAATTTTGTTGGTCAGACTGTAAGCAAGTTCTTGTCTGTTTGTCCAAGTCTTTTATAGTCTCTCGACTCTCCCTGTAGGAGGATCTTCGAAGGAGTGACATTGTGGTGTGGGGGGGGGTTTTCGTCCTATAAGTTTCCGGGGGTCTAAGCACGGGAGAAAGAGGGGTCGGGACGAGGGGTGGGGGAAAAACTTGTACTGGTAAACGGAAAAGAGACTGGTGACGGGAGAGACTCTTACGAACTCAAATCACGGTTTCATCAGGGTATCTAGTGAATCTTAGAGTGCTAACAAATTTCCTGGTTTTACAGACTTCTAGTTAGTTTTCGTCTCCTCTATCCTTCCTCGAGACCGGAAATGGGTGTTAGAAAGGTGGTGAAAATAAACGACAGTAAGTTAGTCGGAACCGAAAAGACGACCCACAAAAAAGAGTCAGTACCGGTAATGTGACTCCCGTAAGAGTCTTTCTCCTTCCCTCGAAATTGATCGTAGAATGTAGAGTATGACTAGTTGACGACAACCTTCTTTAAGGGAATTGAGTGACCGTGAGGGGTGGAGGGAGGAGAATCCGATCCACGACATAATCAACAGGTCCCGTCACTTTACTCCACGGTGTACGACCCACCGAATTTTGTTACCTGTAAATAAGAGAAAGTTAAGACCTCCGACGGTCAGACTTTAGCTCCAGAGTCGTCTCGGTCTGAGAACGACTCCCGAGATCCTCTCTCAGACAAGGTCCAGAGCCGGTTGAAGGCCACAACGACCGCCAGGAACCGCAACGACCGAACAACCTAGTGAGGTACAGGCGGAGTCGACAATGTGACGTCACAGGGAAGCACAGACAGAGACGAGAAGATCTGTGTGGTCAGTATAACCCAATTACAGGTAGGGATGTGGTTATACCCCCAAAGGGTCCCCCGCGATCACCATTTCTCGGGTGGACGGTCACACTCTGTCGATCCAAGGTAGGGACCCAACCCTTCTAGGGGACCTCTTCCCGTCCCGTTGGGTGAAGTCATAAGAACGGATCTCTTAAAGTACCTGTTCTTCGGACCGTCCGATGTCAGACATCCCAGCGTTTCTCAGTCTGTACTGACTTTACTGAATCGATTAATGTAGACGTTATTGGGATAAAGGTTTGTTCCATTGTAGTACTCCAAGGCTCTTCCTGTACTTAACCCCCCGTCGTAACAAATCGGATCACGTCCATGTGAACCAACCGAATTAAAATCCATTCTGACTGAAACCTAAAAAGATTTAATAATCCTTGTGTAGATTGAGAATGCACGAAGTCTACGAAAGGGGTTACTTTGGTACCACGTAATGTGATTTAGTTGTCTGTAAACACGTACTTCTGCAAGTTATTTGTAAATAATCCATACACGGTGCACGGTCCCTGACACGATTTCTCCTACAACTCCCCAAATATGACGTTTCCGCCCCATCCCCTGTATATTTGTTTGTTTGTTTGTTTTTACTAACGTTATCTAACTTTATTTACGATTATATTCCCCGTGTCCCTTCCTTCAGACCGGTGCATTCTTTTCCGACATACCCGCCACTTCGAATCGTTCCTACTCCACCTTGACTGTCACTCATTCTTTGAACCCCGTCGCCCTGGTCGGGCACGTTTCAGTGTCTCTACATTTTCTTACAAGAATAGACCCCTAGATGTGGACAAAGTGTAACTGACCTCTCAGGTCTCACAGACCTCGTCCTTCTCTACTCAGACACTTCTACTAGTTTTCGTTCTCCTGTCTACTCCCATCTCGAAGTCAAACATCCACTACCATAACGAAATACGTTCCCTAATTTTGTTTTGTGGGATTAAAAAATTTTACGTGAACACCTTTATCGATACCCCTCCTATCGAGTGTCCCCTCCCCTTACCCCAACTCTCTGGAGTTCGCATTGTTACAGAAATCCAATAAGGACTTCTCTCTGCCCCGACCGTACCAGAGTCGACTATCCCAACTCTCTCCTCTTCACACCTAATTTCTCTAAGTCCTCCGTTGTGACTATCCTAACATCCCTCCTCTGCCCCTCTCGTCTCCAAGAGAATACTGAGGGACCCGAGATCACTTGTGACCAATACCTCCAAGGTAGTCGATTCCGTCTGTTGAATCCGTCTTCTCTAAAATGTCACACCGTTTCCGTCACTGAAGGTCAAAATTCGACTGACGTAGAAGAAACCACGTGTTCCACTTAACCCCTACAAGTCCATCTGTCAACCGACGTTATTAACCCTATATCTTCTTTGTGTCCTCTATTTTATAAATGAACTTTCGGTGACACAAAACCTGTATCAGTACCTACACGGGTCTAACTCATCTTAATATCTACCTTGTGTCACCTTCGAGTCTTTTGACTTGTCCACGTCGGGTGTCCTCTTTATCGTCCACTTCGGACCTTTTCACGAACCCTACTCCATCCTCCTATCCCCTACCCCTGGACCGTCCTCCACCAAGAACCTGAGTTTTGACACCCCTCATTTCATGTACCTTCTATGATCCGAGACTCTGTACTCTGTGTATCTGTGTGTGTGTGTGTGTGTGTGTGTGTCACAAAGCCATTGTTACTGGAGTGTAGTCTCTTGAATCGAAAGATGTAAGTATTTCAATCATAAGACTACCACTAACAATTCCTATATAGACAAATTTACAGTTCTTGTCAATTTTTCGGAAAGACTATTTACTTTGACTTTCGACTTCCTTTAATTGGTGTCGGTCACGTAAGGTATAAATTCCGTTTCCCTTTAGTTGTATCTAAAGAAAATATCAAGAGAGTGGGTCGAGGTGGGATGAGATAGTATTTCCACAAAGGATCCTAGTTAAACTAGTTACTACCCCTTTTCTGGGGTCACTCCAGAATGACTATTAGTATTCTTACTGTAAGTTTGTATCAGTACTCACTCGTGTGCACACGTGCACTCTCGTGTGTGTGTGTGTGTGTGTGTGTGTCTAAAATCTTCAATTATTCGACAAGTAAGAACCGAAGAAAGAAGGAGAAGGGAGTGAGGGAAGGGATAAAGGAAGGAAGGAGGGAGGAAGAAAAGAAAGAAGGTTTGTCGTGGATCTCCGATAATTTGATTCTAGTACCGTAGTTCAGGGTAGTGAAGTACCGTTTATCTACACCTTTGTCCCTCTCTGAAATAAAACCCCCCGAGGTTTTAGTGAAGTCTACCACTCACGTCGGTACTTTAATTTTCCACGAACGAGGAACCTTCTTTTCGATACTGTTTGGATTTGTCTTATAATTTTTCGTCTCTGTTGTGAAACGGTTGTTTCCAGACAGATCAGTTCCGATACCAAAAAGGTCATCAGTACATACCTACACTGATATTTCTTTCGACTCACGACTTCTTAACTACGAAAACTTGACACCACAACCTCTTCTGAGAACTCTCAGGGAACCTGACGTTCCTCTAGGTTGGTCAAGTAGGATTTCCTCTAGTCAGGATCAACAAGTGACCTTCCTGACTACGACTTCGACTTTGAGGTTATGAACCCGGTGGTCTACGCTTCTCGACTGAATAAACTTTTCTGGGACTACGACCCTTTCTAACTTCCACCCTCCTCTTCCCCTGCTGTCTCCCACTCTACCAACCTACCGTAGTGATTGAATTACCTGTACTCAAACTCATTTGAGGTCCTCAACCCTTCGGACAGTACGACGTCAGGTGTCCCACCGTATCTCAACCTATACTGACTCACTGACTTGACTTGACTTCTCCGATAAATGACCGAAACGTGTGGACCCCGTGGTCCCTTACCACTACTAACGATCCTCCATCTCGGGTGGGTTAGGTGGACGGATATCTATTCTTGATAGAATGTCTACAAAATTTTTGCAAATACATAGAAACGTACGTACGAGTCAACGATTCAACATAGGTTGAGAGATATTGGGGTACCTGACTAGGGTACCCGAGGGATACCTCGGGTTGTCCGAGGAGACAGGTACCTTAAAAGGTTCATTCTTTATGACCTCACCCGACAGTAAAGGAGGAGGTCCCATAGAAGGGATGGGTTTGGAAACGGAGGACGAATAGGACTTAACCGTCCACCTAAGAAATGGTGACTCGGTGGACCCTTTAGATATATAGAAATGTTTCTACTTTTTCTGGGAAATTTCTTATTACCTTGGGTACGACTATACTGTACGAGGACCTTAATAAAAACTTTATCCAATAAAAAGAATAACTTCGTATCAATTAAATGTAAAGTGGGTACACGTCTCTGTCCCTGCGTGGGTAGTTCTACGACACCGGGAGCATACACAGGAAACCACCGAGACGGCAGGACTGGGCCTCCTTCATAAGACTCGGTCCCAACTCCCGTGACAAGTGAACTCGACGGAAGGAGAGGAGGAGATCCTAAGAGAGAACACCCCGGGTCGTACGAGACCGGGTGAGAGAGTAAAGTGTCTACAGACTAACGAAAGACAATTCAGGATTGTAGAAGAGGATACAG
Source organism: Capra ibex (assembly GCA_006410555.1). Taxonomy (NCBI): domain Eukaryota; kingdom Metazoa; phylum Chordata; class Mammalia; order Artiodactyla; family Bovidae; genus Capra; species Capra ibex. Next base: position 1,530,711 of record SJYO01007492.1, read on the forward strand.
ACACGTTTAGAATTCACAAGCCAGACTTAAAATTAATCGACTACATATTCTTTCCCTGAGGTACCACCGAGTCACAATTTCTTGGGAAGGGATTTACGTCCTCTACGTCCAAGTTAGGGACCCAGCCCTTCTAGGGGACCTCTTCCTTTACCGATGGGTGAGGTGAACGGACTTTTTAGGGTACCTGTCTCCTCGGACCACGTCAGGTGTCCCAGTGGTTCTTATCATGTGCTGAAACACTGATTCGTTGTCATATTCTGTACTTGAGGACCGTCAGAGTCACTTGAATTGGTGTACGATACAATAGGAAGACGGGGGTTGATCTCCGGGGTAGAGACATAGGAGAGTGTCGAGAACGGAGGGATACCCCCTGTTGCAGGAAAAGAACCTTCCCTACGAAGTCGAAAACGATCTCCAAGTTACTTCTACTGCTATCGGTGATGTGAGGGACGAATTGTGGTGATTTATGGACAAGTCGGTCGGAGGTTTCGGTTACTCGTAATACCGAATTAATACAGAATTAGTTCCGGTGTGTCAATAGAGTTGTCAGAGTGACAAAGATCACCAACACCGAATTGTTACTGTCCAGCGAAGGAGAAATCTGTCAGATACTTAATATGACTAAAATAAGTTGTCCAAGGTTTCAACCAAAAATAAATAAAGAGAATACGTGGAAACGACGTCTTAGAAGGAAAGACGAAGACATCGTAGGCACCGGTCCTCCTGGTACCGACGGACTGTAGAAGGCGTGCCTCGTCCAAGGGACCTCACTTAGACCCGAGCCGAAAGTGTACCCCCACTTACGCAACGACAAGAAGATTCCTACCGCAAAGAATCGTTGTTACCTAACAAACGGGACAACGGACAGTTAGCTAAGAGACGGACGACGAGAGTCGAGTCCAAAAAGTTTGATTAGTAACCGTTCTGTACAGTAATGTCTATTCCACTTTGATTGTTCAAGAAGGGTAGGGACGGGGGTGGGTTATTTTTGGTTGATTGGTTTTCTTGTACAACATTCTGATAGGATCAACATAATGACTAAGTCTCTTAAGTAGTTATCATAAATTACAGTTAGAATTTCCTTTAGTTGGGGTTTATAAGTCACCTTCCTGACTACGACTTCGACTTCGAGGTCATGAAACAGACGGACTACTCTTCTCGGTCAAGTAACCTTTTCTGGGACTACGACCCTTTCTAACTCCCGTCCTCCTCTTCCCCGCTGTCTCCTACTCTACCAACCTACCGTAGTAGCTGAGTTTCCTGTACGCAAACTCGTTTGAGGTCCTCTACCACTTCCTGTCCTTCCGGACCGTACGATGTCAGGTACCCCAGTGTTTCTTAGTCTGTACTGCATCATTAACTTTTGTTGTCGTTTAAATTACGAAATATAATTTGAGGTTTCCACGAACTAAAAATCACGGACCTTGCTAATATCAGTTATTTTGAACTTGTATACGTATATACCTGAAATGTAAAGTTACGTATGTGTGAAATGAAAAGTGAAGAAAGAAAATGTAACATAATGTGAAACGTAAAAATGACCACGATCATCTTTGAACCTAAAAAAGAACACGGATAACGGACCAGCACAAAGAATGACATACTAAACAGATCCAGTCCTATAGACACTAGAAACACTCATCTCTATTTAATAAAAAGACCTTGTGACAATTGGTCAGTCCATTCTTTAACGTTACAAAATATTTTTTTTATTAAAGTACGTAAAGAAATCCGTTAACTTTTAATAAAAAGTTACGGGTTAGAGTGACTTTTTAGTCTTTTAAGTTTAATTTTTCTGTCGTCCTAAAAAAAGAGAAACAGGTAGTCTCACCGTTCTAACATCCCTAAACGTTAGAGGCACCGACCATTTGTGAACTTTTTATCGTAAGTTCCTTCAAGATTTCACTATATTGATCACGTTTGAAAATTCTCCTTTAAGTCGTGATCGTTAGGTTTAACTTCGTAGGAACATTCGGTGGGACTGTTGAGATACGATCTTTAAAAAGGTGTGGTTTGAAGGGGGTACATATCTTCTGCCCATAAGTTTCACAAGGGACGTCGTAAAAATAATATCACTTTTCACCCTTTCTGTGATTTACAAGAAGTCGTTTCTGACTTACATATTCACTGACAACCACGTAAACATCACACCACGTCAAGGTACGTCACTCATCACACACACACACGAGTTAACGAGTCGACACAGGTTGAGAAACACTGTGGTATCCGACATCGGGTGGTCCGAGGAAACAGGTAAGTTAAAAAGTTCGTTCTTCTGATCTCATCCATCGGTAAGGGAAAAGGTTCCATAGAAGGGTTGGGTCCCTAACTTGGGTGTTGAGGACGCAGCCGTCCATCTAAGAAATGACAGACTCAGTGTTCTCTTCGGGGTACTTCATCTTAGAAATCGTTACTACCTTTAAAAGACATAGACAAGACAGACCGTGTCACAGATACACCAATAACCTGTGAACTTTATACCATCCACGTCAACTTATTGACTTATAATTTTAAATAAAATAAGATTAATGGAATTTAAATTCAACTTTATCTAGACTTCACCGATCACCTTCAGTACCACCTACCGTACCCAGATCTCTATTGGTAAGTCTGTGTTTTTTTCTCGACTATACTCTTTTCCGTTTTGTATAACAATTTAACAAATTTTTCGGTGTCCGACTTGTTCAAACATGTATCAGTTACAAAAAGGTAAATAAACACATTCACGTTTACTTACATTCATTTATCCTCTACAAGATTTATTGTGTATTTAGTTAGACACCTCTTTTCTCAACTTTATTCTCAGCACCACTACCTCTGAAACCAAAAACTGAGACACAAACGTAAAATACTATTACATTAAACATGGTGAACCAATTAAAAATTTTATCGAAGTCTTTTAGTTCGTTCAACATTCGTTTTGACTTACTTATCTACAATTCTGCATACGTTATAAAGTTCATGTAAGTGTACATATAAGTTCATGTAAGTTTATATGAACTCATATAAGTTCATATAAGTGCAAGAAGTTGAAGATAAAGTTTACGGGGCGAAGGAACTGGAGAGACAATTTGGTAATTTGGTTTAGATAGGAGAGACGAAGTCCGGGGTATCGGGTCGTGCAGACGGTTTCGGGAACAGTATAGGACGGAATCAACGGGAGTTCCGATGAGGGGTGTTTATCAAACAGTCAAAGAAATTCTCATTCTGACACGAAAGGAACTGAATGAGTGACATGTTAGAAGGGGTATCGGTTTGTGTCACTGAATGAGTATTTTCCATAATTAATATGTAGTTCAGCCTAAAACTTTGTCAGGAAATTCCTTGGGTCATTAGGAATAACTAAGAAAGTCATTTTAAGAAAATAAAAGTTCCAATAGTGTTCATGGTAAAAGCCCCGTTTAAACATAAAGAGACAGACTACTCGAGTCGACCAATCTTATGATACAATTGTCCTGGTACTGGGATCAATCTTGATCGGGTGACAAGGTACCGGTGTTTGATGTGGGGACTAAGGTTGGTCGACCGTGGTTTACCGTCCGTACATATTATCACTTATAGTCTACCCTTTCGACGCTGCTAGTCAGATTTTGGTAACGACGATTACATATGTTTCTCTATGTAAATATAAAGATACAAGACAATCCCAACAAAGACGAGAGCAAACGGAATGAGTAGACTGACATTTGAAGTATTACCTTCTTCTACTTCGGGTATGTAAGACATAGGGGAAGTCGCGGATCATAAGGAATTACGTATACAAGTCATTCACTAATAACTTGACTTAAAGTGATTCTTACTCGTAAGACGATCACCACATAATGACATCGCGGACTCCAGTTGACCTTTTTGTCGGACCCTTGATTACGAAAGTACATGAAAGATACAACATTCCTGGGATTATCTGAAAACTTAGAAATGGTAGAAATGCGACTGTTGTCGGACTATTTAATAAGGTAGTGACACAGTATTTATTCGTTTTATTCCGTTTGTTTTACATTCAAGTTTCTGGGGATCTTTTATCTTCTTTCTTCATTGTAAATTTGATTAATTATTAACTTCGAACATTTTCGATAACAATGCTATATTTTTACCAGTCAAAAGATTCAGGCCGATTAGGATTGAATTTTGGTTACATGGAGATGACTGACTTGTGTCGTAGACGTTGAGAATTTTTGTTAGTACACTCCAGTGAGCTAGACTTTACACGATATTAAGTGAAACCAAGATAAATTGGTAACGGACTTTAATGCTCTGATATTCTAACTCTCCCAGATATATCATTCCCCGAAGGGACCATCGAGTCTACTATTTCTTAGACGGATGTTACTTCCTCTGATCCCAAGTCAGGGACTTAACCCTTCTACGGGACTTCTTCCCTTGCCGATGGGTGAGGTCATAGGAACGGACTTCTTAAGGTACCTGTCTCCTCCAACCGTTCGATGTCAGGTACCCCAGTGCTTCTCAGTCTGTACTGACTCGTTGACTGTGTGAAAGTGAAGTGAAAAAGTATAATCTCTCTATCTTTTCCGTCTGAGTCCCTACTTGCCCTCACGGAAATTCTGGTGGACTTATTCATCACAACTTATTCCACCGAATAACTTATGCTACCGAATAATATACACAACTTATTCTACTTATTCTACCGAAGGAAATATCCTAAATCGTTTTGGTTTATACTCTTCAGTTCGATACAGAAGGAAAATATAACCGAAGTTGTATTCTTACACTACACTAGGTCTTGGTGTTCTTTTGTTTATATTCACTGAAATTTGGTGACTTAAACACTATCAAACAATGTCGTCGGTATCCTTCGATTAGACAGTATACGAAATGCTCAGTCTTTTCGACGTCCGGAGTACTGAGTAAGTTTTTTCCATTAACTCCTGTCGAATTATTTACTAGGTAAAAGTTCTAGACACGTACGTTGTCAACATCTTCTAGTATATATACCAAAAGGTCATCAGTATACGTCTACACTCGCGACCTGGTATTACGACTTGCGACTTCTTGACTACAAAATCTTAACACCACAACCTCCTCTGAGAACTCTCAGTGGACCTCACGTTCTTCTAGTTTGGTCAGTTAGGATTTCCTTTAGTTGGGACTTATAAGTAACCTTCTTGACTACAACTTTGACTTCGAGGTTATGAGACCACTTCCCGGTTGAGTACACTTTTCTGGGACTACGACCGTTTCTACCTTCCGTTTTCCTCTTCGCCCGCCGTTTCCTACTCTACAAATCTACCGTAGTGCCTGAGTTTCCTGTACTCAAACTCGTTTGAGACCCTCTATCATCTCCTGTCTTCTCGGACCGAACGACGTCAGGTACCCAGCGTCTCAGTCTGTGCTGACTCCCCGACTTGTTGCTGTTGTATCTTCTAATTGTTCCTTCCCACTATACGGGAGCCTACTCGTTGTAGTCTCTCAGTAGTGGGACGATCTGACTTCTCCGTTCTCCAACAAGGTCCGTGAGTCGTCCTTTCCCGGACGTCGGTCACAGCCGGACGTCGGACCTTCCCTCCCCAGGTCCCTTATAGTTATTATTATTTTGGAAGTGGTTGGGGATAAGGGTGTAAGGTTAGAGACGACCACGACGGGGTTTCGGTTTGGGTTAGTCTTCAGTGTCCCACTACCTCGGGTCGAGGTCTGACCTTTCCCTTTCTTACCTCTCCCTTGGTCCGAAAAGGACGTAAGACCTGGAACCACGTAACCAAACGGTAGTGGTTGGAAGAGGAAAAGACTCACGTCTAAGTCAAGAGAGTGTCTCAGTTCCAAGAGTCCTAAAGAAGGTGGAAGGTGTACCGGAAGGGACCGCATGAGGGGTAGTCTCGATTGGTGACCGGACTTTTCTGTCAATAGTAAGTGGAGTACGTAAGGAAATATAGTAAGGATGTAGTAGGGATTTGTTATCTCTCGTGAAAAAATATACAAAATGTAAATACTATTTTTATAGAACGACTAGTCACTAAACGAATAAAACGTGTAAATACTTTAGGTAGTATTTGTATACTTGTATATACGTGTATAAGTATACTTGTATAAAGATTCCCGGTCTATATCAACAAAAGTGACGACATATTTTAGAGTGACACTTAACATTCTCGACTATAAATAGTACTACGAGTATTTCCGTTCACCGAACTGAAGAGTTTCGTAATTATTCTTTTGTCTTTTCATTTCGGTTCGATAAAGGTTTTAGATAACATTGTTCTTCATTTTCCTTTCTTTGTAATTTGTCGTCCTCTCACTCAACTCAAAGTAGTGGCGTTTAGAGGTGAAATAGAAAGAAACGTGTTAGGTTAACGTAGGGATTCTAAGACGTAAAAATGATTTCTACGTGATATTAAGAAGTGAACTCTTTTAAGTGTAAATAGGGGTGACGAACCTTTCAAATATCCCACTACTTAAACTCTATACCTTCGTGAGATCTCATCTTTTAATTGATTGTTACAAACGGTCTTAAGTCTCTTGAAACTTGTTATAACGATTCCGTACCTTTTATTAAGATTCTCCTTTTGTTCGACTTAAATATCAGGGGAAAGGAAGGAAGTAAATTCTCGTATCATCAAATTTTACTATATACAAAAAAAGGACTAATACTTTGTTTTATTACGAAACACCCTTAAAATCTTTTATATATTTTATAATTTCATTTTTAAGAGAGGGGGTTTATCGTAACATATTAAGGAAGGTTTTGAAAAGATATTTATGTAAACAAACTCTGTCCTCCGTAAGACAGTCAATGTCGGAACAAAGTGAGCTGAGAAGTGTGTACCGCGACACTCTTCATACAAGGGTACAGTAGTTTGTGAGACGTATTAAAATTCAGTTACCCCCATTCTCTCTACGAAATTATGTACTGTAACCCCTTGAAAGGATCACCAGGTTACCAATTCTGACACAAAGGTGACGTCCCCTACCTTCAAACTAGGGACCAATCCCTTAATTATCGGGGGAACGGTTCCCCGCTTTTTTTCCTGTTCTTTTAAGGAACTTTACTTAGTTTTACTTTTATGTTGTATAGTTGAATCTTTTTTACTGTGACCCCTGAAGGGCTCACCACGATCACCACTTCCCAGACGGATGATTCCGTCCTCTGAGTCCTCTGTGACTAAGCTAGGGACCCACCCCTTCTGGGGGGTCTCCTCCTTTGCCGTTGGGGGAGGTCATGACAACGGACCTCTTAAGATATCTGTCTCTTCGGACCGCCCGACGTCAGGTACCCTGGTGTTTCTGTGTGTTGACTTGGATTGTTTTGTTTGTTTCCTTATTTACTGTAACCTTGTTATGCAATACATCAACTTTTCCTTTTATTTTAAGTTAGTGATCTTAAGAGAGGAATTAGGTTTCCTTTAAGATCTAATATGTTTTTAATTTATAGTTTTTAATTTTTGTCGTTTCGTGATCTTATGTCGTAATCTACTGATAAGTATTAAAACTTCACTCCTTCGTAAAAGATTCGTACGGTATTCTGCTTTTGAAAATTTATTTCTTATTTTAGACGGATACATTTGTGATTGATGAAACACTGCTTTGGTACTCTTTCAACTTTCTTTTGTACTCTCTTTATTTTAGAAACGTTGGATGGACCGTCGCTTACCCAGTTCTACGTTTCATATGACTGTTATCTTTAATCAATTCACTGAACTCCTTAATCGAGTGTTTTCCTATTGATATTTGAAAGTTGTACTTCACTAAATTGAAATAACTTTTTAGTTTCTTTCCGTTGTTTTTTTACATTTACAAAGTACGAATCAACGAGTCAACACAGACTGAGAAACGTTGGGAAACCTGACATCGGGCGGTCCGAGGAGACAGGTACCCTAAGAGGTCCGTTCTTATGACCTCACCCGACGGTAAAAGAGGAAGTCCTCCTAGAAGGCTTGGGTTTCCACCTTAGACCTAGAGGACGCAGAGCACGTAACGTCCGTCTAAGAAATGTGCGACTTGGTAGTCCTTTCGGGTAGTAAACGACGGTCTAGTACCTACCAACTACTGTCACCACTGTTCAGACGACCCTTTCCCGTCCGAGTACCTACCAGTGTAAAGTAACCGGTTTTACTCAGTGTACTGGTGTAGATTAAACTTCACCCACCCGTTCAAGTTAGATGTAAGCCTTACTCCCTTCGGTCACTTACATAGTTATCGGGATTACTAATGATATGACGTGTAACTTTATGAATTGTCTTAAAAATGAAAGTATAAACGTAACAAAGTACGAGACAATAAAAATACACATGTGAACACCGCCTAAGTACAACTACATACCGTTTTGGTTATGTTACAACATTTCATTAATTGGAGATTTATTTTATTTATTTAAATATAATTTATTTGTATTTGGATTTAAATTTTTTTGTTAATTGTAGATAGAATTTTGTTTTTTAGATCATTTTATCGAAGTATTCTTATTAAATTTATAAAACATTCTGAGATAACACACCGACTTAGTATTAATCATTGGCTAATAGAATAGAACCTGTAAACATGAAAGGATTTCCAAAATGACAGTATGTATACTCTTTATAAAATAACGTTCCATTGAGGTAACGTAAAGTAGTCCTACCTAACGGTAGTCGTCTTAATCACCTAGTTTGTTGTACTCGTAAAAGACTGAAAGAAAAATCGGAATAGAAAGTAGGTTGTCTTATATTTGAAACATTTTATCTTCCTTTTTCGTCACATCAAAATACTGGAAATACACGTTAAAACACTCTTGACCCCTTCCCCGTTTATTCTGTGTCATTTGTGTAAAGGTAGAATCGATTCTTCAGTATCGTAAGTACACCTTTAGTCTCGTGGGACTCCAGGGTAGAGGTCAGATGGCGGAGAATTTATAAATACATAGGACCCTGGTTAGAAAATTAGATGACCCCGAAGTTAATTAAATTATATTCTCCTCCGAATTTTACAGATATTGAATAACAGAGAGTTCTCCACTCTCCACTGACCTATTCCTTCTACACTATATATACACTGAAGGGTCCACCACAATCACCATTCCTTGGGTGTACGGTCCCGTCCTCTGCATTCTCTGCGTCCAAGTTAAGGACCATCCTTCTAGGGGACCTCCTCCCGTACCAATTGGTGAGATCATAAGAGCGGACCTCTTGGGGTACTTTTCTCCTTGAACCGTCCGTTACCAGGTATGTATATAATATGTATATGTATACATACATACATACATACATAAATTGCCTTACGATGAGTCGGTATTTTTTCTTACTTTCAAACGGTAAACGTCGTTGTGCCTACCTGAACCTCCCGTAATGTGATTCACTTCATTTAGTCTGTTTCTCTTTATGACACACTATAGTGAATATACACCTTAGACTTTTTACGTCGTTCGATCACTTAGATTGTTTTTTCCTTGTCTGAGTCTAAATCTCTTGTTCGATTACGAATGGCAACCTCCACTCCCTTCCTCGTTATGTCCTTGGTCCCTGATCCGATATGTTTGATAACTCCTCCGAGTTCCTACATAAATAACGTGTTGTCTCCCTTATATCGGTTATAAAACATTGTTGACATTTACCTTTCATTAGAAAGTTTTAACATATTTTTTATTTCACTTACTTTATCAGATAATTTTCAATTAAAATTTTTACGGGTGGTAAGTCCCTACATTTTATTTATGAAACCTCTTTGATAATCGTACGTAACACCTGGACGACATATTGACAGAATACCCTTAACAAAGTCGATGAAAACAACAATAAAATTATTATTACCGAATTCTGTGACGACGGTAACTACCTCTCCTTTTCCCTAACACTCGAGAGGGTCTGTCTTTTTCTTTAGTTATTTAACTAATTTCGTGTAATGACACTCGAAAAGTTTCGTTGGAGGAAGAAGGAGGGACGAGGGACGGGGATGACTTCGGGTCGCCTCACTCGGACACGACCTCTTTCCTAAAACTTTCCCTTTTCCTACCACCCAAATTTTGGACGTCCACAGGTTTAAGTAGGGTCTTTTTTCTATCTTCAGTAAAAGAGATTGAGTCACCGAAAGTCAACCCCACAAAAATGGAGGATCTTCTGCCCAAACCCCCAATTATGAATGTGTCCACCACAATCACCGTTTCTTGAACGGACGGTCACGCCCTCTACATTCTCCGAGTCCAGATTGGGGACCCAGCCTCCTAGGGGACCTTCTCCCGAACCGTTGGGTGAGGTCGTAAGAACGGACCTCTTAGGGTACCTGTCTCCTCGGACCACTCGATACCGGGTATCCCAACGTTTCTCAACCTGTGTTGACTTCACTGACTCGTGTGTGATTATCTCCATAGGTCACCCACCTCTGGTCCCTACAACGATTTGGAGGATGTGCGTGTCTCGTCGGGGGTAGTGTTTCTTAATTGAACCAGATTTGACAGCTGTCACAATTCCACTTCTTTAGGACGAGACTTAACTACATCAGATCATAAATTGAGACAAGTAAGATAAATCGTTACAGAGAATAGATGTTTAAATATATGGGTAGGATTATTGAAATATTAAAACGAATCTACAATCAACTGATATAAAGAAGATTAACCAGTATCTTAACTTCCGGAAAGGACTGTTACTTTAAAAATTTTTTAAAATCTTCAATTTTTAGTTCACTTTTTTAAAATTTGTTACGACATATTATTTTTCCTAGTCAGTATCAATGTTGAATAAATCTTTTATTATGGGTACGTTTAAGACAATTAGTTTTCTATACATTAAACCTGTTTTAAAGGGGTCTACTTTTCAGATATAAAATTTTCTAAAATAGTGAACTCTTTTTTCTTTTGATAGTCCTAAATAGACTTTTTAGATCTTTTCCTACTCCCTCCCCTTTCGTTTTGAGTCTCTTTTTTACTACTTCTGTTTTGATCTTTATTTACTTAATGTTTCTGTCGTTTACACGATTCATTTAGTTTTTAATCAAAAAACTTTTCCTGTACCATTATATGGTCTATGGGTTTAAATCTTCTAGGATTCTATTAGTGACGTCTACCACTGACGTCGGTGCTTTAATTTTCTACGAATGAGGAATCTTCCTTTCAATACTGGTTGGATCCATCGTATAAGGTTTCGTCTCTGTAATGAAACGGTTGTTTCAAGGTAGATCAGTTCCGATACCAAAAAGGTCACCAGTACATACCTACACTCTCAACCTGACATTTCTTTCGACTCACGACTTCTTAACTACGAAAACTTCACACCACAACCTCTTCTGAGAACTCTCAGGGAACCTGACGTTCCTCTAGGTTGGTCAGGTAAGATTTCCTCTAGTCAGGACCGACAAGTAACCTTCCTGACTAGGATTTCGACTTTGAGGTCATGAAACCGGTGGAGTACGCTTCTCAACTGAGTAACCTTTTCTGAGACTACGACCCTTCCTAACGCCCGTCCTCCTCTTCCTCTGTTGTCTCCTACTCTACCAACCTACCGTAGTGGTTGAGCTACCAGCACTTAAACTCACTTGAGACCCTCAACTACTACCTGTCCCTCCGGACCACACGACGTTAAGTACCCCAGTGTTTCTCAGCCTGTGCTGACTCGTTGACTTGACTTGACTTGACTTCTATTACAGACCACGACCTATTTAATTTAAAGGTCCAGGAAGATGGAGGAGTTTCGGTTTACATTTTGTAAACTCCTTTCTAGGACTTTAGACATAAGAATCGTTCCTGACGTCCATTAGGAGTATTTACCCGTCAAGAATCCTTACCTTTGGTATTATTAGTTCTTTTTACCTCACGGGACGGTACGATTCAGCAAAGTCAGCACAGGTTGAGACACGCTGGGATACCTGACATTGGGTGGTCCAAGAAGACAGGTACCCTAAGAGGTCCGTTCTTATGACCTCACCCAAAGGTACTGAAGGAGGTTCCTCAGAAGGTCTGGGTTCCTAGCTTGGTCGCAAAGAATTCAATGGACGTAACCGTTCACCCAAAAAATGGTAATTACGGTGGACCCTTCGGGTAGGACTTCTGTCGATAAAAGTTGGAGGACTTAAACAGGAGACACAGGAAATAAATAGAGATATATAGTAAATAAATAAATAGATCAATTAAAACGAAAAGAGTAATTCGAGACGTCTGAGAAGGAGACTCTTAAAACCTCGTGGACTAGATTTGAAAGGATGAAAGTCACTAAAAAAAAAAAAATTAAGTTCCCGACATGAACAGTAGTCTTTTGGAGTAAAGGACAAGAGTATGGCAAGATAATTATAAGTGTCTCACTCATAGGTGATTCTTGTGTTTAATCCCTGAGAGATTTCGAGAGAAGGACCGAGTCATCACATAACGTGTGGGTCTTCAATCCCTCGTGCTACTCCTACCTCAAACGAGACGTAGGGATCTGACTAAAGACAACCTTGATCGTAGTAGAAACCTTCGAGGTCGACATAAAGAGTCGGACGAATAATACATCCCCACCCCCAAGACCGATACGGACCTTCGTGACCACCACCAAAGATCTTCTCTACTCCTGGGAGACATGTCCTAGGACGACTTTCACAGATTCGGTTCTGTTCCCTCTTTCGTTTGGATACTGAATGGGATGAAAAGTGTATCCAGTCTCCAACGTAAGGGATTCCCCGAAGTCCCGACGGGGTTTCTCAAAGAGACGACGTATTCCCACCGAGGAGTGGGGACGGGTGCGGTGAGGAGGGGCGGTGGTAGGGGGGCGAGGGCGGAACGGAGAGAAGAGACGTCGTGCTCGGTATCCCCATCGACCTCGGGCCGACAACGGGAGGGTCCTTCCTACCCTGGGTGTACAGGTCGTTGGACCGGGTGTGGGAGGCAGACTCAAAGTGACGTACTAGAAATGGCTCTGGGATACTCCAACTACCGTACGAAGACTTTACGTGTTAAGGACCAAGGTCCCGATTACGTGGAAGAAGAGAAAACCTACTGAAAAAACTAAATTTTAACTCCGACCTTCCCCCTTTTCGGTACAAGGCACGTATCCGAGGTAGGTCACAAAAGTGACTTTTCAACTAGCGTAAGATGATTGTCCCCGTAAAGAGAGAACGATCTTCAACTTGTTTTGGCCTAACTATACCGTGTTTACACGAATATTTCCTCGTTCTAGTCTTTTCGGGGGCCGGTGGTAGGGTCTCTTCGCCGTAGACCTCAACGGTCTCTGGTTCCTGTCTACCCGGGCGGGGAGACTCTGTACCTCGACGGAGGAGTCAGAGGGTTCGGAAGGAGGATGGAAAGACTACCGTCAGCCACCCTTCTGGAAAAAGAGTGTCAATCTGAGGAATTTGGTCTGTCTCAGGAGGATCATAAAGTCTTCTGGCTCCAGACCAAAGTGTCCCTTCAGTGAGGTGTCTCTGAAAAGGGGAGGTGAGACTAGGTTGATAGCCTTTGTTTCTACGTGTACCGTGGAGGAAAAAATTTTTTCCCCTTTTATCAAACTCGAGTACCCATCGTCTTTCACTTTGGAGTCGGTAAACAGTTTTCCGGGTAATTCGGGTAATAAAAGACTTTCCTTTAGAAAACCGTCCGAAAACAGTCAAGGTTTAAATCTCCGCGAGTAAGTCCTACACTCTCACCTTTACTACTTCGGTTCTCTCTGAGGTAACTACGATAAAAATTCGGTCGGGTACACAGGAGTAGTCCCCCCCTACGTTTTGAGTAGTCCTTTCCCTCCACCGTAACCGACTTTCGACGAGGAAGACAGTGGTAATCGTAACCGTGGAGGGTCTCGGTGAGCCACTGGATGGACGGGGTCCTGAGGACACCGTCGTGTCGACCTAGAACTGACGTCGACATTCCTGACGACTTGGGGACGACTCGGTGAGGACCGGAAGGGTGGACCTCGAGGGTCCCTGGGGACGAGTCACGGGAAGAGAAGAGAGGGGTAGGGGGCCGAGGAGGAGGAGAAAACTTCCTCTTTTATTCCTCACTCCAGTACCATTGAGTGTCCCGACCTCTAAACTGTAGGAGACCTACCCTTCCGGGAATCAAAAACGAGGAAGAGGATTGGACAACCGGAGACCGTGTTTATCGGGGAGGTCGTCGCAACGACCACAATCGTCCGTTGTCAGAGCCTCAACCTTGCGTGTCGAAGCTCGTAGATCAAGTGTCGAAGGAGACACTTACTGGGAGTTTTCCTATTGACAGAAGTCTTACCATCTGTGTGAATGGGTTTCCCGTTAACACTCTTAGTTTCGTGACAAGTACTTGGTGACCTTTCACGGGAGGTTTCTAAGTACAGATGGGCCTTAGACCCTTGTGTCGGAACAAACCTTTGTTCCCGAACCGTCCACGTTAGTTCACGTCTCCTCCAGTGTCACGTAATCCCACTCGGTTTTGAGTCACTGACCATAGGAACGTTCTTCGTCCCTCAAACCTGTGTCTCCCTTCCTTCGGTACTCTACTACGTCTGGCTCTAACCTCACTAGTCCCAGCGACATCCAAGTTCGGTTCCTTACGGTTCCTGACGACTGGCGTATCTTTGATTCTTGTCTGTTCCCTCCAGAAGGACCCAGGAAACCTTCCTCGCCTCGGGACGACCGTGTAACCAGAGTGTAAAGATCAGAAGTCTTGACACTCTCTTATTTAAGACAGCCAGTTCGGTGAGGCAAATCAAGTCAAGTTAACGAGTCAGGACAGGCTGAGAAACACTGAGGTACTTAGCGTCGTGCGGTCCGGAGGGACAGGTAGTGGTGGAGGGTCTCAAGTGAGTCTGAGTTCAACTAGCTCAGTCACTACGGTAAGTCGGTAGAGTAGGAGCCAGTAGGGGAAGAGGAGGACGGGGGTTAGGTAGGGTCGTAGTCTCAGAAAAGGTTAATCAGTTGAGAAGTGTACTCCACCGGTTTCATGACCTCAAAGTCAAAATCGTAGTAAGGGAGGTTTCTTGTGGGTCCCGACTAGAGGAAGTCTTACCTGACCAACCTAGAGGAACGTCAGGTTCCCTGAGAGTTCTCAGAAGAGGTTGTGGTGTCAAGTTTTCGTAGTTAAGAAGTCGCGAGTCGGAAGAAGTGTCAGGTTGAGAGTGTAGGTATGTACCGGTGTCCTTTTTGGTATCGGAACTGATCTGCCTGGAATCAGCCGTTTCATTGTAGAGACGAAAACTTACATGATAGATCCAACCAGTATTTAAAAGGAGGTTCCTCATTCGCAGAAAATTAAAGTACCGACGTCAGTGGTAGACGTCACTAAAACTTCGGGGGAGGTTTTTTTCAGACTGTGACAAAGGTGACAAAGGGGTAGATGAAGGGTCCATCACTACCCTGGTCTGCGGTACTAGAAGCAAAAGATTTACAACTCGAAATTCGGTTGAAAAAGCGAGAGGAGAAAGTGAAAGTAGTTCTCCGAAAAATCGAGGAGAAGTGAAAGACGGTATTCCCACCACAGTGGACATATAGACTGCAATAACTATAAAGAGGGCCGTTAGAACTAAGGTCGAACACAAAGAAGGTCAGGTCGGAAAGAGTACTACATGAGACGTATCTTCAATTTATTCGTCCCACTGTTATATGTCGGAACTGTATGAGGAAAAGGATAAACCTTGGTCAGACAACAAGGTACAGGTCAAGATTGACAACGAAGGACTGGACGTATGTCCAAAGAGTTCTCCGTCCAATCCACCAGACCATAAGGGTAGAGAAAGTCTTAACAGGTGTCAAATAACACTAGGTGTGTCAGTTTCTGAAACCGTATCAGTTCTTTCGTCTTTATCTACAAAAAGACCTTGAGAGAACTAAAAAGGTACTAGGTCACCTACAACCGTTAAACTAGAGACCAAGGAGACGGAAAAGATTTTGGTCGAACTTGTAGACCTTCAAGTACCAAGTACATAACGACTTCGGACCGAACCTCTTAAAACTCGTAATGAAATGATCGTACACTCTACTCACGTTAATACACCATCAAACTCGTAAGAAACCGTAACGGAAAGAAACCCTAATTTTACTTTTGACTGGAAAAGGTCAGGACACCGGTGACGACTCAAAAGGTTTAAACGACCGTATAACTCACGTCGTGAAAGTGTCGTAGTAGAAAGTCTTAAACTTTATCGAGTTGACCATAAGGTAGTGGAGGTGATCGAAACAAGTATCACTACGAAAGAAAGATTCCGGGTGAACTGAAGTGCAAGGTCCTACAGACCGAGATCCACTCACTACTGTGGTAGCAGTAATAGAACCAGCACTTCTAGAAAAAACATATCAAGAAGACACATAAGAACGGTGGAGAAGAATTATAGAAAACGAAGACAATCCAGGTATGGTAAAGACGGGAAATAGCTCGGGTAGAAACGTACTTTACAAGGGAACCATAGAGATTAAAAGAACTTCTCTAGAGATCAGAAAGGGTAAGACAAGAAGAGGAGATAAAGAAACGTAACTAGTGGTTCATTCCGAAAGAATAGAGAAGAACGATAAGAAACCTTGAGACGTAAGTCTACGAACATAGAAAGGAAAAGAGGAAACGAAAAGTGAAGAGAAGAAAAGTGTCGATAAACATTCCGAAGGAGTCTGTCGGTCAAACGAAAAAACGTAAAGAAAAGGTACCCCTACCAGAATTAGGGACAGAGGACATGTCACAGTACTTGGAGTAAGGTATCAAGTAGTCCGTGAGATAGTCTAGATCAGGGAATTCTGATAAAAAGTGAAGGTGACATGTTAGTATTCCCTAACTAAATCCAGTATGGACTTACCAGATCACCAAAAGGGGTGAAAGAAGTTAGACTCAGACTTAAACCGTTATTCCTCAAGTACTAGACTCGGTGTCAGTCGAGGACCAGAACAAAAACAACTGACCTATCTTGAAGAGGTAGAAACCGACGTTTCTTATATTAGTTAGACTAAAGCCACAACTGGTAGACTACTACAGGTACACATCTCAGAAGAGAACACAACAACCTTCTCCCACAAACTATACTGGTCACGTAAAAGGACCGTTTTGATAATGAGAAACGGGACGAAGTAAGGCACGAGGTTCCGGTTTAAACGGACAATGAGGTCCACAAAGAACTGAAGGATGAAAACGTAAGGTCAGGGGATATTACTTTTCCTGTAGAAAACCCCCACAATAAAGATTTTCCAGAACATCCAGAAGTATCTTGACAAGTTGAAGTCGAAGAAGTCGTAATGACCAACCCCGTATCTGAACCTAATGACACTATAACTTACCAAACGGAACTTCTTCTTGTCTCTAGTAAGACAGTAAAAACTCTAACGTAGGTTCATGACGTAAAACCTGAGAAAACAACTGGTACTACCGATGAGGTAAAGAAGACTCCCTAAGGACGGGAGTCATCATCTATATTACCAGTAGACTCAATTTAAGTGGGCAAGGTCAGGTAAAATCAAGCGACTAAGGATCTTACAGCTGTAAGTGAGAACGGTAGAGAACAAACTGGTGAAGGTTAAACGGAACTAAGTACCTGGACTGTAAGGTCCAAGGATATGTTATAACGAGAAATGTCGTAACCTGGAACGAAGATGGTGGTCAGGGTAGGTGTCGACCCATAACAAAAACGAAACCGAGGTAGGGAAGTAAGAAAGACCTCAATAAAGAGGTGACTAGAGGTCATCGTATAACCCGTGGATTATTGGACCCCTCAAGGAGAAAATCATAGGATAGTAAAACGGAAAAGTATGACAAGTACCCCAAGAGTTCCGTTCTTATGACTTCACCAAATGGTAAGGGAAGAGGTCACCTGGTGTAAGACAGTCTGGAGAGGTAGTACGGACGGGTAGAACCCACCGGGGTGTCCCGTACCGAATCAAAGTAACTCAATCTGTTCCGACACCCGGATCACACTAATCAAACTGATCAAAAGACACTAATACCAAAGTCACACAGACGGGAGAACGTTGTGGATGACAGAATGAACCCAAAGAGAATGGAACCTGTACCCCATAGAGGAGTGCCGACGAGGTCGTTTCACGTCGGCGTCGAGGAATGGAACCAGCTCCCCATAGAGGAGTGGCGACGGGGAGGGTTGGAAAACATAATTAAACAGTACCTGCGGAATCGTTTGATTATGTCTGTGGGAATCGTATCTTGGACCGTTTATAAGTAGTGTGTTATTTGTGTGACGAAAAAAGTTATCGATCGTTACACAGATTTTGTATTATCCACGAGTTATTTACGAACGTCTTATTTTACTCATTTACAATTTTGTAGTGAAACTTCACATAAAATTCTTATATTAAGATTTAAAATTTTTCGAAATACGTCTTTTTATAAATATGATCATACCATAAATTACAATTTTAAAAAAAATTAAATTTCAAGTTCTAAACGTATTATAAATTCGTTTAATACCATATGGGTATACCGTCTTAATATACATCATTAAATTTTGTAAGTATTTCTAAAATAATAATAACTGTTAACAACATTGTATTTTACATAATAAAACTAGAATATTTTAAAAAATCATAGTATCTTTTACAAAACCACTTTACTTTTATTAGATTGATACAATCAAATATAATTTTATATATAATTTTTCGACCTCATCAATAGATACCCAGGGACATCGACTAAAACAAAAGAAAAGACATGTAAAGAAAAGATATATGTAAACGATATCACAAATAATGTAAATACTATTTTCTTTGAAATGTAAATTTTTAGAGTCCAACTATATATATATATCTATGTATATATATATATACAATATCATACATTAATAGGTGATAACGAAAGTGACTTCGTGTCTAAAACGTTTGATCTTATTGCACACGAAGACAGACCATTGTGGTAAATGTTTTACTTAACGAACCCTTGTTCTACCAGAGACGTCGTTACTTCTTATTAGTATCCACCCGAACTCGTCCGGACTCAGAATCTCTCTCGACACAAGGGTACTTTACTACTGACTCCGAGACAAGTCGGCCTTTGAGAATTCAGGGTACACTTACGAGTGCCATACGAGTAATAACATGATCCTTTGACCTCCACCTTTTATTTAACTTCGTCTCTTAAGATCTCAAATTTCTTCTTAGTCACCAGTAAGTTAAGTTGCAGGATGGGTCTCTTACTTAGAAGAGGTGTCATTTCGGTCGACCCGTAGCACTATCTTGCACTGAAACCACGGAGGTAATCACACACGTGTCGGAATGTCCTCAAGGGAGGAGAACTCAAACGAGACCGGGTCACGGACCGAGGTTCGGTGTCTTCTACCTCTTTCACTACGCTCCGGTCGAGATCCGGATTTGGACTTGAAGAGAAAACAGACCTACCTCGGTCGGTTCTCCATTCTTCAGACTGAAGAGACACTGGTGGGAAGACCCTCTACGGTTGGATCGGGACACATCGTCGGTGTGTCTCCTCTTGTCTCCGGACGTCGGTTGTCGGGGTCGACACGAAGATCGACTACTGTTCTGGTCGGACGGTCGGGACTCACGCCAGTGGAAGTCTCACCTAGGAAACACTGGGGGTCTACCGTGAGGTACTTGAGAGGAATGGCTCGTGACGTGTCTAACGTCTTAGGACTCGTTTAGTTAGTTTACCACCGACAATTTTGGCGATTTAAAATCCTATCAAACGACGTGTCGTCATCTATTGGGTCAATGTAAACTGAAAATATAGTTGGTTCCACTTATAAAAAATCATATTTAAACTCTATAAACTCTACAACAAAAAGTCAACGGGTCAACCAAGGTCGAGAAAGACTGTGGTACCTGACGTCGTACGGTCCGAAGGGACAGGGAGTGGTAGAGGGTCTTAAACGGGTTCGAGTACAAGTAACGGAATCACTACGACAGGTCGGTAGAGTAGGAGACTGTATGAATGTGTTTTTTAATAACAGATATGATAACGTGTCCTGTGTGAATATGATTTTTTAACAAACGGTCCGTAGACACGTTAGAGTGTATCTCGCTTGTTAACGAATCATATTTATACAGGGTGTATAGTATACCCTGTATGAATATTTTTATTAATAACTAACATATTTTAAGTTCACATTGATATGACACGGGTGTATGAGTCAGTACGGGTTGAGAAACGATGGGGTACCTGACATAGGGTGGTTCGAGGAGACAGGTGTCCTAGAAGACCCGTTCTTAAGGCCTCACCCAACGGTAAAGGGGGAGGTCCCCTAGAAGGGGTGGCTCCCTGACTCGGGCCAAGAACACAGAGGACGAAACCGTCCACCTAAGAAATGGTGATCGCGGTGGACCCTTCGATCACCATTGATCTATAAGACATAAAAATAAACGATTTAGACCGTTCAGACAAAAGTCACACGAGTCGGTACCCTCCCCGTGGAATCGACGGAATGGAACTTATGAGGTAATCGACGGAGAACGAGAGTCCTGTTTGGGAGTCGGACCCGATTCCAGGTGTCACTAGACAGAATAAGACGACAAAGGGTGATAAAGAGTGGGAGACCGGGGTGGCACTCGGGTGGTTGGGAGCTCGGGTGACCTGGGCCACAGGGAATCCACGAGTTAATGAAGATCCCAGAGAATGTACACGTGTAAAAGTAGAGGTCTAAACGTTGTCTATCTTTTATTGCAACTAGGTAAAGGTCTAGAGACGATTTGATAGAGTCACCTGAAGAGTCTCGGGTTTCCCGAGACCCTTGATCGTTGTCCCGTCAAGGACCCACTAGCTCACCGATGACACGAAAGACACTGAAACGAACACTGGGGGGAGGTTCACCGAAGGGACCACCGGGTCAACCATTTCTCAGACACGTTACACCCTCTGGGTCCAAACTAGGGACCTAACCCTTCTAGGGGACCCCTTCCTTTACCGTTGGGTGAGGCCATAAGAACGGACCTCTTAAGGTACCTGTCTCCTTGGATCACCCGATACAGGTACCCTAGTGTTTCTCAGTCTGTGTTGACTCACTGATTGTGAAACGTTCACACGTACAGAAGTGACCCCAACACCCTCCGACCCTGATGGTACCCTTACACCGACACACCGACCAGAACCGACCGTCTCCGGGTACTACCGAGGAAGGACCGGGAACCTAACACCGACGTCTGTCATCCTGACCTAGTTACACTTCTCTAACTACTCTCGACTACCCTCGGTCACTCTCGTCGTACTGCAGTACCGACTCTTGTCGCCAAGAGTTTAGGACCGAAAAAGTGTGAGACCGACATACTGGTAGCCGTCCAGAGACTTGTAGAGACACGAAGTCCCAAGGGTAGATATTTTAGCCTTTACAATTTTTAGAGATAAATAACAGCCTTACGGTCAATGTACTCAAATCGAAACACTTCGTTGGTTTTGTGCCGGACCGTCCTCATTTGCCATTGAAAGTTATTAAGGTAGTGAAGACCAGAAGATCGAGACTAGTGTAACATAAAATAAACCGACAATTGAAAGGTAGAGTCAGGGGGTAACCGTTCTAAAACCACTCGTCTTAAAGAATAAGTGGTAACATATGCACCCCAGACCCCCTTGTTTGGCGTGTCTTTCAAGAATCGTCTATAAATAGGATCGACGGTTCTACTACCGTCTTTGAACGGAACGTCTAATATTGTCTTAACAAAAAGTTTTACTGTAAATTCGACGTAAGACTCCCTGCTTTCTTCGAAACGTCCGTCTTTACTCACTAATCCTTAAGCTCTTCTCGGGCCACCCACTACGATCCTACCAAAACCTCCGTCGCAGCCTTCGTGTCTTCGTGACCGTCACCAGGAGACCCCGAGATTGCAGTGGACGGTCCTCACCGGAACCGACGGGACGGTCGTAGTCGGGCAGGGACGTCCTAGACTTCGTCTACTCTCGTAGTCCCTACAATGGCCCGGCCCACTCCTCCAACATGACTCCCTCCGTTCACACCTTTGTCCCTCTTCTCGATCCTTCGACGACGTTTCCGTCTCCACTCCCTACAACCCTCAGTCTTAGGGTGACGTGTCCCGATCCTTCCGAGGTACTTCGGGACGTGTAGTGGTGCCCGTGTAGGGGTTTCGTCCTCGACTCTTAACACAGACGACGAGGCTCCCCGGGCAGGACCTCACTTTCCCGTGGAGGTCCTGTCTTCTCTCCACCCTTCTCCACCGAAATTGTCCCACCCAAATTGAGGGAAGCCCTCGGGTTTCCCTACGCCTCGGAGCACGGGACCAGACGGGAGAGGTATCAAGAGCCTCAGCGGATGCACATAAGTAGGTAGTACGTCTCAACCGTTATCCTAACCGTTGCGGAGTAAGGGTCTGAAAGGACTCGAAGACTGAACACCGAAGACCAAGTCCCCCTGGTGTTCCTCTCAGTGTTCCCGTTGTATCATTTTTAGCTCCTTGTTCTTTCTCTACTCCATTTAGAATTCCCTCCAAATTCGAAAAGAGAAGGAGAGTATGGGTCTGAGACGTGCTGTCATACGGACGTCTTGACCGTGACGGAAGCTCTTCCTCCCTGGGACACACGACCCATACAAGGAAGACGGTCAGTAGTAAGACCTTCGACAGCGATGAGTCACAGGGGAAATCGAATCATAGTCGGAGCCTCTCCTCACGGTAGTCGGGTAAAATGTGTGCGTTTACTTTGACCGGACCCTGGACCCTGGGAAACGACGCCACGGCGGTACGAACGTGGACCTGTGTGGAGAAGAACTCGTTGTTTTATGTCTCTTTGACAGGCCCTGATTTTTATAGTCGTACGTACGGGTCAAGCCTGTTTAAGACCTGGGTTTTCTATGTTTCTCCGATTTTTTGTGTTGACGGTGAAAACTTCTCGGACCTCGTTTTTCGTCCTCCGACCCTCATTTTCGTCCCGTAACGAGTAGGAGGGACAGGTGTCGTGGTGGATACCCCGCCCGTTTTGAGGATTTGGTGAGAAGGCCGGGTAGGGGACCTGTGTGAGGTATATTCGTCGTTTGTGTTTTCCCTTGGACGACAAACAAGAACGAGGGGGAGACCATGTTCAAGTCCAGTCAAGTCAAGTCAGCGAGTCAGCACAGGCTGAGAAGCGTTGGGGTACTTAACGTCGTGCGGTCCGGAGGGACAGGCAATGGTTGAAGGTCTCAAGTGAGTTTGAGTGCAGATAGCTCAGTCACTACGGTAGGTCGGTAGAGTAGGAGACAGTAGGGGAAGAGGAGGACGGACGTTAGGGAGGGTCGTAGTCCCAGAAAAGGTTACTCAGTTGAGAAGTGTACTCCACCGGTTTCATAACCTCAAAGTCGAAATCGTAGTCAGGAAGGTTTCTTGTGGGTCCTGATTAGAGGAAATTTTACCTGACCAACCCAGGGGAACGTCAGGTTCCCTGAGAGTTCTCAGAAGAGGTTTTGGTATCAAGTTTTCGTAGTTAAGAAGTCGCGAGTCGAAAGAATTGTCAGGTTGAGAGTGTAGGTATGTGCTGGTGACCTTTTTGGTATTGGAACTAATCTACCTGGAAAAAACCGTTTCATTACAGAGACGAATACGATGCATCCAGTCAGTAGTGAAAGGAAGGTTCCTCATTCGCAGAAAATTAAAGTACCGACGTTAGTGGTAGACGTCACTAAAACCTCGGGTCTTTTTATTTCAGACTGTGACAAAGGCGACAAAGGGATAGATAAAGGTTACTTCACTACCCTGGTCTACGGTACTAGAAGCAAAAGACTTACAACTCGAATTTCGGTTGAAAAAGCGAGAGGAGAAAGTGAAAGTAGTTCTCCGAAAAATCGAGGAGAAGTGAAAGACGGTATTCCCACCACAGTAGACGTATAGACTCCAATAACTATAAAGAGGGCCGTTAGAACTAAGGTCGAACACAAAGAAGGTCGGGTCACAAAGAGTACTACATGAGACGTATATTCAATTTATTCGTCCCACTGTTATACGTCACCGGGGTGATTTAAGAACGGACTTAAAGGACAGGTCAGAGATCAGTTAAAGATAACTAACCCCTTCCGGTTCTTAGGACCAACCATCGTATTTGTGTTTCCGAGTCTTTTCAGTGTACGGAACTGATTTTAGTGGCACAAGTTTTCATCGTCTTAGTTCTAAGTTTTTAGTTCGGTTGTGAACGTGATATGGTAGTTTGTCCCTGGACGGCACTACTACGGAGACGAACCGTAGAGTCTTCGATCTCCAGAACGGGTCCCGGTAGAAAGGGAGTTCATTAGTTTCGGGGTCTCCGAAAGTTCCAAGGCCCCGAGGAAACGCGAATGTCAGTGGAGGTGTTTTTTTTTTTTTTTTTTTTTTTTTTGAGTTTACCTGAACCGGTTCCTACACCGGTTCCAGTATTCTTCAAGTGGTACACCTCGGAGTTACGTAAGGAGTGACCTCTGGTTCTAGACCGGGGATCGACTACAGTAAGGACTCACCTCCATCCAAGGGGCCCTCTGTCCGTCGGAGACGGGGGTGCCGAAGATAAGACCGGAGACACAAGGAGAGAGAACAAAGGGAGTCCGAAGAGGGGAAAAAGACACTAAAGCCCCAAAGACTCCATCTAAAGGTTCATTTCACTAGTGACTCTAGTATTTGTCCTCCAAAAATTACTTTGTCCTTTTCTTTACCCGAGGTGGTCGGAAACCGGTGACAGTAAACACAATAAATGTACTTTTATACGTGTAAAGAAGGAAATTAAGATTACTTTAGGTCAAAATCATTCTTGGTACCCTATCTATTTATACCAATGTCTCGTCTTAGGTATTATTTCCGTTACTCCCACGTTTCAGTCCGCAAAGAAAACACATACACCAACAGTAAACTCTCTGTTTCTCGAATTCTACAGTTCCTTTTTCTTTCTCCTTCTTAAATCTTTACTCGTCTACGTTTACTTTATCAGTGAGACGTTGTTTACCTATACGGTCTGTGAATTCCGTATCTTCCAAAGTCCCCTTTTAGTATCGAGTCTAGGTCCTTCTAGTCTATTCTATATAGTATAACGTACATTAACAGAAAATGAGACGAGGAGTGATCCTTTCTCTGCCTTTCAAACTGAAATACAGAGAATGGGACCAGAAATCGAAGGAGAACTGGTCGGAGTTGAAGTCCAATGAAGATACAACTAGAACTTTATTGACACGTGAAGAGTCAGTAGGGTACTTCGGACAGGTATACCGGGAGTGGCCCTGTCTACACCGACTAGGAGACTCGAGGTGATAAATGGAACTACACGAAGGGTTCAGGGAGATCTTGGTGGACCTGTCCGTGTGTCGGGTGGAGAGACCTGGCGGTCAGGATGACTTGAACCTGAGTCAAACGGTTTAGACGAAGATATGGGTGGAGTGTGTTTGTCTGAATGCACACACGTGTGTGTGTAGGTGTTGTAGGTGTGTTGTGTATGTTCTGTGTGGTGTGTGTATGTGTATCAGTAGGAACCGTACGGGATCCTACATTGTATGAGGGTATGAGGCAAAGAGGTAAACGAACCAAGACTGGGACTTTGGGTCAGACTGGGATGACAGAACTTCCAGGTTAGTCTTCTTTAAGAAGTCTGGGTTCCTTGACTAAGAAGTACGTCGACACTGGACCAGGACGATGTTGCCCCGTACACCTTTCGACCCTAAGTTCGGCACAGACTTGCCACCTCTGTGATTAGGTCTCACCTAGTTCGAGAGACTTGTCTCTGTCGGAGGCCGGGTTTGAGCTGAGTGGAGTACGAACAGTAACCTAGGTTTTGACAATGGTGACCTCTCAGTGACGTCTCGTAAAGTCAATAAAGACTACCACGTTAGATAATGAATGGTGTATGAAGGACTGACACGTTTGGTGTCGGGAGCTATGTACGTAGTGGGACCTTCCTTTTACACAACCTAGTAGTCTAAGAGTATTTGACTCCGTACGCACCCGAGGCTGAGTCTAAAAGGTAGGTCACTTCGAGTCGTGAGAGAACCCCCACAAGAAAAACGAAGGGCTGTGAATGTAACTTTCGAGCAGACTGGGAAGTGAAGAAACAGCTAATCAATTACTAAACTTTTAGTAGTCTTGACCTTGAAGTCCGTCGGAACCACATTAAACTTCTGGATAGTGATTGCACACACACAAAAAATAAAGTCCGAAATTAGTGGACATATTAATTGTAAAAAATTACTTGACGGTTAGTTTCTGTGTGTCATTTTAAATGTAGTTGGAACCTAACTTAACACCTTGTTTACTCTAAAGGATTTACACCAAGGAGAGAGAGGGGATAGTAGAGTCGGGTTCATAGACTCAAAGGAAGTATCATGTGAGTCCTTCGAGTCCCAAAGGGTCGACGGTAGGACGGGGTGTGAGGGAGGAGAGAGAGGAAGATGGGATTGGTGGGTTCTTGGAGGATTCTCGGAAAGGCAATCCTTTTATCGAGTTTCTTCCACTCCATACCCCCTCTCCCACCCCCCACCTCCCTCCCTGTAATCTCTGTTGAACCGGGTTGTGGGAGTGGAACTCCGACCCTTCAGACTTCTAGTTTCTACACTCCATTGATCGGGTTTCAGTCGTCTTAGAACCTTCTACCTCCCTTTAGAGTCGCCCTCCCACTCCCCATCCCTTTCATCCTACCCCTTCCCTGGTCCCTTTCGCTCCTCGCCCCTTCCCCTCTCCGTCCCACCTCCTAAAGTGTTTACGGACTGTCGGGCCTTCTTAATACGAAATCGGAATTTAGTGTGGGGTGTCCGTCAAGATTAGTTTTACGTTTGAGATTTATATTGAGTGTACTTCATACAAGGCCTTTAGGAAAACGGATTTATACAGAAGTCAATAATTCTGTGAAAGCAACCCCGAACGTAAGAGGAGTTTCCGTTACAGATACAGAGTCCCCGTCTTTACACCCACTAAAAAGAGAAATTGAAAGGAGAAACTTGAGAAAGACGGAGAACACTTAAGAAGTGTCATTCGTATGTATTAAAAAATTTTTCAATACTTCTTATAAAAATTTGTTTTTAATCTTATAAAATTATTAGATAAAATGGAATTAATATGTCCATTACTGTCGAAACGTCTAGACTGGAACGTCTTAACCCAATTTTCGATTTATATGTTCTACTATGGTTTTTTTCGTCAAATTTTAAAATATTATATCTAGTACTAAATACACTTATGGGAAACCTCGTTAATATTTACAGGTGTCCATGTAAAAGTGGACTTGTGTAGAATCACACCAGTCAAGATCTTAGTAGGGTCTTACCTTTCTTAAGAAAGTCTCTCGTCGTACTTAAACGACCCCGAACGATAACTGGACATTAAAAGTTCCTGAAGATCCAAATAGGCTTTCTACGTGTTCTTGACAAACCTTACCGACCCTTCCTTTCTTAGGTCTATTGAAGGTTCTCATTTCGTTATTTTAATTAATTGTCGTCGATGACGATCTTTTACCTTTCACCTTTAAACAATTATGAAAGGACTTATTAAATTCGGTTTGTTAGATATATTACGGATTACCTATCCGTTGTAAGGTATCTATAACAGTCACTAATAATAGTATTATGTAAAGAGTCCTGATGTTAAGGGTTTTACATGGTAAAGAGAAGAACAGACGGATGTCAAGGGTTTTACGTGACGAGAAGAAGGTAAGTCGGAGGGACGGATAAGTAACGGGAAGACCCTTTCCTCTATACTCTCGACTAACCCTTTCCTTTTAGGTCCGGGGTCACCCCTCTTCATCGACTAGTATGTTGAAGGAACTGTCAGGATGTAGGGATTTAATCCTCTATCTCACTAATTTTTTTTTTTTTTTAACAGGACTAAAACAAGGTCGCTTCGGACCCTCATAGTAGTAACTGAGAGATTTTAACGCACACAAATAAACGGACAAGTCAAAATGGGTCGAGACAAAACACAATTTTGACTACAGTCAAGGAGGTTCTAGTCCTCTAATTCTACAGACGATCAACACTCCCACAGTACAACGTTACTCAAAGTCACAAAACGACAAAAATACCGACAATCACTCTTCAATGTCCTCCCCGATGTACTAAAGTCTAACCTTTGACCTGGTCTAAAGACACTAAGAAACTCAACAAAATCTAAATCTTGTTCTTTCTATGGTTCACAACGTGGTTGTCTATAACGTGGCACATTTTTAAGTATACCATCCCAGAAAGGTGTGGAATTTTAATATGTTTTGAATCTAATAAGTCCTTTTCTTAGTGAGTGACCGACTCGTCACAGGTTGAGAATCACTGGTATGTTTGACATCGGGTGGCCTAAGAAGACACGTATCCTAAGAGGTCCGTTCTTGTGACGTCGTCCAACGGTAAGGGAGGAAGTCCCCTAGAAGGGTTAGGTTCCTAGTTTAGACGCAGAGGACACAACCGTCTGTCTAACAAATGGTGACTCGGTGGATCCTTCGGGAGTCTTTCTCTTATTGTACAGAGATTCTTCGCGGTTTCTTAACTGCGAAAACTTGACACCACAACCTCTTCTGAGAACTCTCAGGGAACCTGACGTTCCTCTAGGTTGGTCAGGTAAGACTTCCTCTAGTCAGGACCCACAAGAAACCTTCCTGACTACGATTTCGACTTTGAGGTCATGAAACCGGTGGAGTACACTTCTCAACTGAGTAACCTTTTCTGAGACTACGACCCTCCCTAATCCCCGTCTTCCTCTTCCCCTGCTGTCTCCTACTCAACCGACCTACCGTAGTGGCTGAGCTACCTGTACTCAAAGTCACTTGAGGCCCTCAACCACTACCTGTCCCTCCCGACCGCACGACGTTAAGTACCCCAGCGTTTCTCAGCCTGTTTTGACTCGCTGACTTGACTTGACTTGACTTCTTCTCCGATTCGGACTTTAAAAGTCTTTTGGTATAAAATAGAATCCTTGTTAAAACTCTCCATAATTCTTATTATATGTAATTTTAAAATTACTCCACTTTTAACGATATAGATATTTAATTTAGCATAGTTTAACGATAAAAACATCTATTTCTTTTTTCAATATATAACTGTCAAAGTTTACCGAGAACGATCTTCGACTTAAAAAGTGGTTTGTAAAAAAACTCGTGAATGATACGAGTCCTGAGACGACGCCCCAAGTGTCCGAACTCTTTCTGGATCGTGAACGAGAAGTTTTCCGTTGCAAAGTCTCTAGGGTGACTAGCCCAGAATCTGTCCTCGACTGTCTTATTAGGAACCTTCTTTTCGACACTGGTTGGAGTCAGTCAAGTCAGCGAGTCAGCATACTGGTTGAATCTGTCGTATAATTTTTCGTCTCTGTAATGAAACGGTTGTTTCTAGGTAGATCAGTTCCGATACCAAAAAGGTCATCAGTACATACCTACACTCTCAACCTGATATTTCTTTCGATTCGTGACTTCTTAACTACGAAAACTTGACACCACAACCTCTTCTGAGAACTCTCAGGGAACCTGACGTTCCTCTAGGTT
Organism: Capra ibex; assembly: GCA_006410555.1. Taxonomy (NCBI): domain Eukaryota; kingdom Metazoa; phylum Chordata; class Mammalia; order Artiodactyla; family Bovidae; genus Capra; species Capra ibex. Next base: position 1,559,902 of record SJYO01007492.1, read on the forward strand.
GGTCAGGTAGGATTTCCTCTAGTCAGGACCCACCAGTGACCTTCCTGACTACGACTTCGACTTCGAGGTTATGAAACCGGTGGCCTACGTTTCTTGACTGAGTAACCTTTTCGGGGAGTACTACCCTTTCTAACTTCCGCCCTCCTCTTCCCCTACTGTCTCCTACTCTACCGACCTACCGTAGTGACTGAGCTACCGGTACTCAAACTCGTTTGAGATTCTCAACCAGTACCTGTCCATCCAGATCGCACGACACCAGGTACCCCAGTGTCTCAGCCTGTGTTGACGCGCTGACTTGACTTGACTGTCTCGTTGTCCTTACCTCTGTGACCTTTGTGTAAACATAACAAAATTTACGTCTGTACCGTCGTCATGACTTCGAGTACCTGTGTCACTTCCCACGACTCCAGTTCTCGATGGCACGTAGTGACCCTTGTCGATGTTAACGAGACCCTTGTTCAACGACCACAGAGAAGCCAGAACGTACCGTAGTGACCTAGACCCGACGACCAGTCCAATTCGTCGACGACTACACCGACCTCCTTCTGACTAGAAGTTAATTGTTACCAAACTGATATTTTGTGTGTTGTACTCGACCAGACTTTTCTCGGATACAAGAATTCCACGTGGAACTTTTCGATGGTAGTAATCGGTAACGACTTCCTTTGGTGGTGGTCGTCCTCTCTCTCTCAAGTGGACCCTTCTACACGGGGGGAGGGGTCGGGGTAGCGTGACACTCGGTCACCTTTTACCGTGGGTCCCTTCGTTCTTTTACAAGAAAGATTTTATATAAATAAATACACAAATAAAAACCGACACAACCTAGAAGTAACCACACACCCGAAAGAATCAACGCCATTCGTCCCCGATGAGAAACAACACCCCGTACTCGAAGAGTGATACCACCGAAGAGAACAACGTCTCGTGTCTGAGTCATCGACACCGGGTGTCTTAATCAACGTGTACCTTAGAAGGGCCTGCTCCCTAACTTGGGTGCAGAGGACGTGACCGTCCACCTAAAGATAGGTGACTCGGTGGTCCCTTCAGGGTTCTTTTACAAGAAAATACTATTAAAAGTAAGACTTTTTTTTTCCACTTGTTAAACGGTTCCTTAAGATAACTCAAACTACTAGGAGTATAAAATTCCACTTCCGAGTCTAGTCAATGATTTCAAACTTGAAATCACTCGTCGGAATCTTTAGAGTCACTTCTGACACCGGTCTTGTGTCAAATATTTCCAAACGAGTACCTATCCTTCGAACGTAGACTACATTTAGAAAAGTTTCTGGCCAATAGTACACATTTTATCCATTGATCACCCTTCGACGATATATTGTGTCCCTCAGGTCGGACCACGAGACACTACTGGATCTCCCTACCCTACGTCCTCCCCTTCCTCTGAGTTCTCCCTCTTTTCCCTATATATATATGTATATATATACATATACATATGTATATGTGTGTGTATATACATATGCTGACTAAACACAGCAACATACCGTCTTTCGTTGTGTTGTAACATTTCGTTAAAAGGAGTTTAATTTTTATTTAATTTTTTTTTTTTTTCTTTTCTGCCCATAAACCTTTACGAACCTCTTCCTTTACCGTTGGGTGAGGTCATAAGAACGGACCTTTTAGGGTACCTGTCTCTTTGGACCACCCGACGTCAGGTACCCCAGCGTTTCTCAGTCTGTGCTGACTCGTTGAAGTGAAAGTGAAAGAAAGAAAGCGACACAACAAAGCCACTCAGTACGTAAAATTAAATGGGAATTAACACGAGACACACCGTTTCCTTTCTGGAGTTCCTCTCACCTGTTCGTCGTTTTTGAAATTTTTACAAATTTATAGTTTCCCTCCTACTTATTAGGTAACATCATACTACTCCGCATTTCGTCTCATTAATTTATGTTACTTCCTTCTATTTACCATTAAATTCCATTGATTTTTCCTTCTCCTCTACGAGAAAGAAGCTGATATTTTAATAGTTACTTCTTTAAAAGTACCCGTGGTAGACAACTCTATAAATTATAATTCGATCTATTTATTCAGTTTTTATGAAACAGGAGATTAATCTCCTGCTTGGGTTTGACTCAGTGTCTTATAGGACTCTATATATGTTAGTAATGAAAACATGAACCCTTGTACTCTAGTAGTTTTAAACCTTAACGGTAATCAAATACTTCTCGACGAGACTCCAGGTGATGTCTTGAACCCCCATTCTCTTCTCAAAAAGATTATTTTGATCACATAGAGAGTTTATATTAGTTCCTTTGGTCGCACGAATGTTTTTAGAGTTTTTTTATTCTTCTTTGCAGTGACTTTAACTACTACCACAACAAATGACTACTAGGACAGTGCGTCAAAACCGGGTGACTGGAGACGGGACATTCAGGGTAAAGAATCCACGAAATGATATTATAAACCTCCCTTAAATCCACACCCCTAAGATCGACAATCTACCCACCAAAGGAGACTTCCGTAGTTACGAGGAGAGGTCATAAACGTCAACGAAAGGAAGGTCTGTCAGACTCTTGACAAAGGACGAGGAACGTCAGATCAACACCGACGTACTGAACGAAACCGTCTCGACACTCACCTCCACCGTACACAATGAAGTCCTCCCACAAGGGGACAGGGGTGTCAGTTTCGTTCCGTCACTGACACCTCCGCTGGGGTTCGGTGGAACGTTTCCTTCCGGGACGTCACCGGAAACGTCTTTGTTCTTGTTGTCGAGACAACGAAACTTCGGGGCTCAGAACCTCTGTAGTGTCGTCGTAAGGGTTCAGAATGAGACCATGTTTAGGGTTGTCATTTAATTGGTTTAAAGACCGACATTCAGTTAGAGGAGATTCACATCAATCATATTTAGTCAAAAGGTTCCGGAGTAGTTAGAACCCTGTTAACTTTTATGCTTTACAGATTTAGCACGTTCAATTTCTTGTCCAAGACCTCGACGTCTCTACGACGATCCCAGTGTTAGACCTTCTTAGTCAGAACAGGACAGTTACAAGAAGTTTTTCTCCTAGTTCTGCCCGACGTCTGGACTCGAGTCCCTTCCGAGGACTGGTGCTTACCTCCTCTTAGTGTGTGCAAGACAGATGTTGTTGATATGTGTTACGTTCCGTCGTAGTGAGGTGGGGATCGACCGAGACCCGTCTCAAACCGGGGTCAGTCTTTTGACCAACTGTAGGTCCAATGTAAACTGTCTGAAATTCACTTTCACTTTCAGCGAGTCAGTACAGAATGAGAAACGCTTGGGTACCTGATATGTCAGGTACCTTAAGAGGTCCGGTCTTGTGAGATCACCCATCGGAAAAGGAAGAGGTCCCCTAGAAGAGTTGGGTCCCTAGCTTGGGTCCAGAGGGCGTTACGTCCGTCTAAAAAATGGTCGACTCGGTGTTCTCTTCGGGTTCTTATGACCTCACCCATCGGATAGGGAAGAGGTCCCCTAGAAGGGTTACGTCCTACCTTGGGTCCAGAGGGCTTAACGTCCACCTAAGAAATAGTCCACTCGATGTTCATGTCTTCTGAGTCCGAATCACAAAAACAAACACCAAACAAATATATGTTGGGAGACTGAAGTGAAAGTGAAAAGTGAAAGTACGTAACCTCTTCCTTTACCGTTGGGTGAGGTCACAAGAACGGACCTCTTAGGGTCCCTACCCCCTCGGACCACCCGACGGTAGATACCCCAGCGTGTCTCAGCCTGTGCTGACTTCACTGAATCGTCGTCGACGTCATTAATAACACGTCGACCTTTACACTTTTAGCTTCGATTTGGTGTCCTTCCTTTTTTAACCTGAACACACACGTTTGGAGGTCGATAATTTAGTAAAACGGGAATTTCACTTTCTTTCACTTCAGTGAGTCAGTACAGACTGAGAAACACTGGGGTACATCGGATGGTCCGAGGAGAGAGGTACCCTAAAAGGTCCGTTCTCATGACCTCACCCAACGGTAAAGGAAAGGGTCCTCTAGAAGGGCTGGGTCCCAAACTTGGGTCCAGAGGGTGTATCATCCGTCGTCGAAATGGTAGATTCGGTGGTCAACTCAGATAAAACGGGAATTCTTTGATGGTTTGGGGACTGTTACCCTCTCTCTACCCCCATTACTTTCGACTGATCATCGACGTAAATGACAAGGTCCCTAATTGTGGGGGTCGGGCTCCGGACTAGTACGAGACTGTTTCTTGAACCTCTGAATACGAGTCACTCTTTCCGTCTGTGACTTCTGGAGGATGCACACTTGTCATTATACTTCACAGGTCTTATACCTTTAGGTCTCTCTGTTTTCGTCTGCTCGCTAAGCACCATCTTAGTGACAGCCGACCTAAACTTAGAGTCGGCCTGGGTACTCAAGGACCTTGAGTAGAGAGACGCAGTGACAAGGGACGACACTAGAGTCCCCGGTGGAGAGGAGGACCCTTGGGACCAGTCGCGAGGGAGTTTCGACCCCGTCCTCCCGCGCCCAGACTCAGGCGTGTGTCTGTGTACCGTCACGTCGACGCCCCAATAGACGGTCAGAGCGGTGCGAGTCCCTAAGACGTAGCGTCGGGATTTACTCTCCTCCCTTTAAACGGAAATAATAAAAAAAAAGGTAAAAATTTTTAATAAAATCATATTAACGAAATGTCCCAACACAATTAAAAGACGACATGGTTCTTCACTTGGCCGGTATACATATGTATGTAGGGGACGGAGAACTTGGATGGGGGTGGTGGGGGTAGGGTGGGAGATCCAGCAGTGTCTCGTGGCTCGACTCGAGAGACACGGTGTGTCGTCGAAGGGCGGTCGAGGTGCGGTCCGGCTCACCGGAATAAGAACCGAACTTAAAAGAGGGGAGTATCTCAACGACGACGGTCGTAGTAATTAGACAAGGATTTGGTACACAACCGGGTGCCTGCTACAAGTAGACAGAAATGGGTACGGTGTGTCAAGGAAGGAGATAATTTTGATTATAAAATTAACGTTTCTCCGAGACGAACCTTCAGGAAGGTTGCGGGGCCCGAGAGACGGACGTGAGAATTAGACCGTCCTGAGCGGACTGACGTTCTTTGAGAACCTCGGAGCTCCTTCGAATCGTCCAGAGTGACTCCGTCGTTTTCTCCTCTGACAATATTTATTCGATAGTCTTCTGGGGGACGGGTATTCACCAAGACCGAGGACTTTGTGACGACGACGACGACGACGATTCAGCGGAGTCAGCACAGACTGAGACACGCTGGGGTATCTGCCGTCGGGTCGTCCGAGGGGGTGGGGACCCTAAGAGGTCCGTTCTTGTGACCTCACCCAACGGTAACGGAAGAGGCGGACTTTGTCACTCCGTCCGAGAAACGGACCGCGTCCACTTCAAGTACTGGTCTCGGAGGACAACCTGAATAAGGCCGGTAAACGATGGGTGTTCGAGACCTTTAGTCGAAAGCCCACTCTCCTTCCTCTCCGGTGGACAGGTGTAGGTCGATCTAGTGCAGGTGAAGGATGGGGAGGGACGTTTTGTCACACCGTCGGACGTCACTCGTTTACCTGTCTACCTGTCTACCTGTCTACTTCCGGGTGACCCGAGGACAGGTCGTAAGATCCCGAGTCCTATCCGTCCCTCGTCCAAAGGGAAGTAGAGGGACATAAACTACACCAAAAGTAGAGGATCCTTCAGTGGGATCCTGGGGTCCCTTCGACGTACCGTACTCCCTTCCCCGTCGGGGTCGACACCCCTCTTGTCCGACTCTGCCTCCAACACGACGTTCAAACCCCTTTCCCAGTCTGGTTAGGATGACTGAGATTTCCGTGTTTCTACGAGCCTTCCAGTTCCATCGTTGCTGGTCTAGAGAACTCGACCCAGGCTAATCGGAGAGGAGGGAAGGTGTCGAACCGGAGGGTCGTAGTGTGTAGACCCTCCCTTGGGGTCTTAGCTCCCGTTCACTCCAAGTCTTTCCGTTCACTCCGAGTCGTGACAACACAGACCGGTACGGAGGGAGGCACACTTTAGCGAGAGAACTCCCACCTCAGATGTACAGACCCTGGGAGAACTTCTTCAAGGAGACTGTGGATCTCTTTCACCTTTCCGGACCCCTCTCACAGGCTCCGACTACCGTCCGATGGGTTGTGAGTGACATTGAGTCCCACGGACCCGAACTCAAAGTCATAGGTCCTTTGGTGCCCCGATGGGGAAGTATCCACGTCGAAGGACAGACACGTGGGTTTGAGTCCGATAGGATGACTTAATTAGACTTTTAACGAAGTAAATTAGTAATTAGACCGTCGTCTCAACATGAATTCGAAGGTCTCCCTCGACAAATCGGTCAGAATACGATTTGTGTCTAAATAGTGTTTCTTAAAAGGTGTGAACCACTACCTCCCGTTTAAGGTGGAAGTGAGGACGGTGAGATATTTATTAAAAAGGGTGGATAGTCTCGTCTTTACTAAGCACAACTCCAAACTGTCTTTTGTTGTTTTAAGACATTTCGTTAATCGGAGGTCATTTTTTTGTTTTTAGTTTTCTTTTGGTTAATAAAAAAATTTTTCGTGAAGACTTCTCAAATTCTGAAATAAGACTGAATTGACCAACCCTTTCGTTATAACCCTCAAAACTGTCAGGTAAACTAGAGTAATAGACTCAGATATTAGATTTCTACACCTGTTGTAAATGGCCCTTACCAATCTACGGGACCTTTACGAGGCGACTCGTACAGGTACTTGAGACAATTAATAAATGATCAGAATTATCCAAAGACAATGTCAAATGAACAATCTCTAGTAACGGCCGAGTCGGGGCCCAGACCCAACTCCGTGAACAAGGGTGTCTCCGAGTGGACCCTTCTTCCTTGGTGGTTCGGAACGGTTGTAGGGGCTTCCGGAAACCGAAACAGAGCAAACAGACCGGGGACTTGACCGCCGTCTTCCGGGAGTGGAGAAGAGGTCGTCGTCTCCGTTCAGTTGGGGGCTAAAGAAGGACCTTCGTCGAGTCACTCAGAATACCACCCAGTAGACCAGTGTAGGGTGGCAACATATGTCGCCGGTGAGCCGGACTCGGGACGGGGATCTACCTTCCTTCGTACGATCTTGTGCTAGTTCCCGAAGGGACCCCCGAGTCACCTTTTCTTAGGCGGACGGTTACGTCCTCCGTACTCAAACCAGGGGCCAGGCCCTTCTAGGGTGTACAGCAGGGGTCGATTCGGCCACGCGGTGTAGATAACTTGGAGACGAGATCTCGGACCCTCGACGTTGATGACTTCGGGTGTGTGGGGTCTCGGGCGCCGAGGAGTTGTTCTCTTCGGTGGGGTCACTCTACGGTGGTGGGGACGACACCCCTCGTCGGGGGTGTCGTCGATCTCTTCTCGGGTACGTAGTCGTGTCTGGCCCGTGTCGGTCGTCTTCTTTCTCTCTTGTGCCTGTCCGTCGTAGCGTGTGCCGAGTGTTCGTGGTGTGACCCATAAAACGATCTTGGAAGAGAGGGTTCTCAGGAGGGAGGAGGGTTGTAAGGACACTCTCTTAGTCACCCCGGAGGCGCCGGCGCACTCCATTGGGTCGGGTACACGAGGAACCATTTCCCCCACTGCATTGGGGGAGCCACGGGTGGAAGGGGACCCGTCGTGCCGACAGAGAAGGGAAACGTAACTGGAAGACCGACCGAAAACGGCTGGAACCCCTGTCGTGTGTGAGGAGGTACAATCTTTCAGAGGAAATTACAGACGCGTCCACTACTTGCAGACGTCTTGAGACTTGTGTGTACTGTCGGACAATATTACTCTTCGTCTTTGTCCTCCTTCCTACACCAGCAGGGGCCGGCCTCACTTTGTGCGAGACCCGGCCCACGGAGTAGGACTCAGTGGTCCGGCGAGGGACGACACAAGAGTAGTCGAGGCCCCGGACACTTTGTGTAACTACCAAAGGAAAGGACTCGAGTCGTCTCCGGGACCGAGTCGAGAGGTGTCAAATCATCTTTTCTGAAGTTACACATTACTCAGGTCCCATAATTTAAAGAGAAAAATATCTGTCAGGTCGTTTGTCACTCTCGGAAATTCCTCTTCCACTTTATACTTGACGTTGTACGAAACGACTAGGACACAAGAAAACTCGAACTCGGTTGCTTCATCGATTCCTACGACGACCATTTACGTAACTTTGGAAACGACATCCCGGCGCCTAGCAAGAGCTCACAGAGAAGACGGGTCTATGGAAGGACGAGGTGGGCGGAGGAACGTCTTTGGTTTCGTCAGACGATAGTGCCCTCGGATTGGTGTTGCAGATACCCGGTAGGGCAGGATTCTCCTAAAAACACCGGGACCAATGCCCCACTTAACATACCGGGTGGGAGTGAGGATGTTTAAGTGTACGACTTCGGAACTAGGGGTCCTGGAGTCTGACACTGACATAAACCTCTATCTTTATATATATATATATACAAAACCGGAACGACCCAGAAGTAACGATGTGCACCCGAAAGAGATCAGCGTCACACGACCGAAGAGTAAAGTCACCGAAGAGAACAACATCTCGGTCCCGAGGTCCGTCTCGCACACCCGAGTCATCAACACCACGGACCCGAATCGACGGGATGTCGCGTACCTTAGAAGGGTCTGTCCCCGACTTAGGGACGTGACTGTCCGTCTGAGAGTTGGGGACCTGATGTTCCCTTCAGGGACCTCTATCTCGGAAATCATTCCATTAATTTCACTTTACTCCGGTGCTCCCATTGAGATTAGGATAGACCAGTCACAGGAACATTCTTCTGTAATCCTGTGTGTCTGGAGTCCCCTCAAGCATGAGTGTCTTCTTTCTGGGACACTTCGCAGTTGCTCTCCCACCGGTAGACGTTCGGATCCTCTCTTCGGAGTCTCCTGTGGCTGGGACGACTGTGGAACAAGAACCTGAGGGTCGGGGTCTTGACACTCTTTTATTTACAGTCAGTTCAGTCGGTGGGTCCGATATTATAAAACAACACTGTAGGGTCCGTTTGATTATGTCCGTGATTTTTTTTGAGTGAGAAAAAGACTACACCTTTTTTTTTTTGTTTTGGAATTTTATAGAAACTGAGATTTTCGAATAAAAGAAGACTCAAATTTTCCTTAACGTGGTAAAAACACCCGGGGGACTTCATACCACTCGAAACTCGTTCCGAGGGGAACACGGATTACCTCTTCGTTGGGACGGCAATAGGTCCCGTGGACCTGGTGAGAAGCGACTTCGACCCAAAGGGTGACTACGACCCAAAGAGGGTCCCGAGAGACGTGTAGTCGAATGTAAAATAATACTCGGGTTCGGTCCGGCGACCCTAGTTACTCGAAACGGTAAAGTACTAGGTCGGAAGGGGCTCTTAGAAACTCCCCACTTCGTTAAATCTTCGTGGAACTATTTGTGGTTAAATTGTTAGTCGTTACTCCGGAGTCCATTGCTAAGTATCAGTCTTGTTACACCGGGGATCCACTGGTGTGGGGTCGTCACCCGCCAGAGAGTACGGGGAACTAATTTGAGTGTCTACGTAAACTTTAGTTTTATCCTAAGGTCTCCACCTTTACTGAATTTTCTCTAGTGTCTCTTGTAAAGTAAATGGTGTTACGTTAATATGTTTAAAATACGTGTCGAAGTTATTCTGACCTTCGAACAAATAATCTAGTTCTTCGGTGAACTCGAGAAAATAATAATTATGTAACTGTAACAGGGGGTCAACGCGTCCCGAACCTGTCCAGACACCGGGTTTCGTTCTTCTAAGACACCACTTCATACCCGGGTGGGTCCCATCTTCCCCCACCTGTACAGCCGACGCCCTCCATAGATATTCTTGTCTCTCCGTGTTTTGTCCGATCGTGTGAGTTCCGTCCGTTCACCCACGTCCACTTAACCCCCGTGTTCTCCTCTCTCCCGAGTTTCCGTCTTCCCCGATCTGACCAGGATCCCCCGACAATTCCAAAGGCACCCCTATTCGAAGAGTCTCAGGCAAGGGTCCTCTAGGACTACAAAGGTCTTGTCCTTTACACTCGGGTACACATCACCCGACTTATTATTGTTTGGCGGAGGGGGCGGTTTCTTTTTCTACAGACACTAGACTAGAGGGTTTACATTTACCGCTTTCTCTTGAAACGTCCACACTAATTCAGTTTCCAAAACTCTACCTTTGTAATTGGACCTAATAACCCGTCTCAGTTGCATTTGTGTCCGGAGGAATGCCCTTCCTCTGTCCCCTCAGTCTCCTCCTCTACGCATCTTTGTCTTCGTTTCGACTCTCTCTTTCTCTTTCCCTCTTATTATCTCTCGCTCCCCTTAAACTTCTAAGATACGACGACCTTTTTACCTCCTCCCCCGGTACTCGGTTCTTTACGGCCACCGGAGATCTTTGACCTTGCCGTTTCTTCGTCTCAGGGAAGATCTCGAAGGTCTTCCTAGTGTCAGGACGATTGGATGAAATACTACGGGGAGGTCTTGACATTATATTATTGACACACCCAAGAGATTTCGGTGAGTCAGACACCACTAAACAATGTCGTCGGTGTCCTTTGATTACGTACACATTCTTTGCCGTAGAGTAGACTGGGACTCGTCCCTGTCGACAGGGGAAACCTCTATCCTAGTAAGACGGGTTCCCAGGGGCACTGGTCGATCGGGTGTCGGTTTAACGATATTAGGATCAAAGAGGCAGAAGTTGTCCTTAAAATTGTCGTTCAACCGTTTCTGAGTCCCTGACGATCGGGTAATGTCAAAATTTGGTCTTCAGGTGATGGTGTCGTACTATCTGAAAATTATTATAAGTTTTGTTCTCATCAACGGTACCGTTTCATGGTATTTATAGTGAATTCGTTGAGTCTCTACGATAACGAATTTATTAATTAACGTCACAACCGACAAAAACGACGAGACATCTATTTGTGACTGACATACCCTAGAAAAGAATTCTGTCAACTTAGCTGTATTTACCTGGGATCAATACAAATAAAGACCAAGAAAAAATTTTTTTATATTACAAGTTACGAAGGTTCCTTTACGAGAATCAGAATTCCCTCAAGACATAAGAAGTGAATTAGTTTATTAAGTAAAACGGGGTCTCAGTGACCCCTCTTCAATTTTCTACTGTCAGAAGTTGAGTCACGTATCTTCCTGAAAGACACTTAATCTAGACCCTGTACCTTCGGTGTCTAACCTGGTAAGACACTTAATTTGTCCTACCACTCTCTGTCCTCAAAGGGTCCACCACCATCGTCATTTCTTGAGTGGACGGTTACGTCCTCTACATTCTCTGTGTCTAAGTCAGGGACCCAGTCTTTCTAGCAGACCTCTTCCTTTACCCACACTCTACGACTGCTCTAGAAAGGAACGGGAGACTTCGACGAGTTCTCACGCCGTGAACAGTACTTCTGTGGAGAGGTCCGAAGCGGAGAGGTCCCGGTGGTAGTCTCTACTCGAATCCTACTTTGAGAGACAACAGGGGTACCTTTCTCTTCGGTTTTGACCAATCTCTGAGGACGGTAACTTTTACCGAGATGGTTCTCTAGGTCTTCGTCCTCCAGTACTCTCCCTAGTCTCACCACCCTCAACCCCCCATCTGCTCGCATAGTTCAGAATCGACCCGGAGAGTATGGACCTGTACACTCTCGGTCGTGCACCCACGGACCCAGTCTTTACCCTGAGTACTGAGAGGTGCGTCTGTCTTCTGGTACACCAGTTCCGGTCGTGGAACGAAGATCTCTCTCCCCGAACGGCATTTTTCCTCGTTACCAAGGTCGTTTGGTCCTGCCCTGTCAGTCAGGTGTGTGTGTACGTCTCTTCCCCTGTCCAAAAAGGGAAAGGGAGGGATTACGGGGTTGGGGTCTGGTCCTTCTCTCCTCCGGTCTGACTTACGGGTAAACTTCGGTGACCTCAGACGAGTCTTGAAATTTTAGTTTACACTCTAAGTTTGATCACTCGTCCTGACCTAGAATTATGGTCTTACTCTGAAGAAGTCATCCTTCTCTCGGACCTTCAAACATTTTAGGTGGACTCTAACACCCCTCCCTCGGACGAGGGACCATCCTTTCTGTCTACGCCGACCTGTCTCGGGTCCAGGTCAGTCGAGGGTACCTCCCTTATGTGGGGACAGTGGTGTGACGGAGGTCTCTGCTCGAGAAGGGTCGGTAGAGGTTCTAGAGAGGGGTAGACTTAGGTAGGGGCCCCAGGTTGGAGTGAGCTTTGCGGGACATCTGTGACAGACCCCCCTCCCCCAATCCGACAACAAACACAAACCACGGAACTTCTCGAGGATTACAAGATCTCAGAGACGAAAGTGTGTAATAGAGCATGTGTGTTAAAACATTTTACAGTCACGCAAAAACGTACATAAAAACCGACGTAGCACAGAATCACCGCCGTGCGCCCAGAAAGCAACGACACACGACCGAAGAGAGATCAACGTCGCACAACGGTCCGAGTCAACGAGACGCCGTACATCTTAGAATCAAGAGGTTAGTCCCTACCTTGGGTGTAGGGGACGTAACCTTCTACCTAAGAATTGGTAACCTGGTGATCCCTTCAGGGTATAAAAACATTAAAAATTACCTGAGTACCTAACGAGATATTTGACGATGATTAAATTACTGATGTTTTAAGGGTGACCTATAGTTACGGTAATACATTAATTAGTCGGATAGTACACTGGTCCCGGTCTTAACACACCTATTAAAAAAGAAGAAGAGATTACTTTACAGAGTAAATAAAAATAAGAGGAAAATCACTAAGTTCGTGAACTACAAACCTCCAAGTTGTCGTAAAGGATTGGTGAGAGGTTTTTATTCGCACCACGAACCACATGACAGACACCACCCCTCCCCCACTTCGTACTAGTTTATTGGCGTTTGCGGCCATTACGATTGTTCGATTTTACAATAATTTCCTTTTCTTGTGCCGCGTCCCTCCCCTAGTGTCTTCTTGAACTACGTACTACCTCCCCCACCCTCCCGAACCAGTACCCTCCGAAAGGATTCTTGCACTGTTAACTCGATTTTAGACTCCTGGCAAAGTTTGTAGGACTTAGCGACCAGAGTGTAGTAGAACGATCCTCAAATTTAAACTACGAATGTTTTGTTAAACTTTCTCTTTTATCAAACTTAAGATCGTGGTTGTCGTTTCCTTTTTACTCAAATTTGAGAGGAATCAAGTTTAGAGATCCGTTTCCGGTCCTATTCTTCCACAGGGGTTCGACGGAAGGCTAACGAACAGTAAGAATCTTTCTTGACTCTCCCGTCTTTTAAGGTAGGGACAGTCGGTCCCCGGAAACCCCTCCCCCTGGTCTGACTCGGGTCTTACGGGGTCAGGCACCCGTGACGGAGACCAACCATCCTGAAACAGGACTCAACCGGACTACCCCGACACCTCTGTGTAAGTCGGACAGTGGTCCGTTTCAAAGTGGTCTTAATTTCCCGAAGTTCACCGAACTGGACTATCATGACCCGACACCTTAAGTAAAATCAAAGGAAAGTTATTAACGTGGTTCTGGGTTGAGTACAGGTTTTGAACCGTAGTAATGGATTCTTTATTGAGTGGAATTACTCTACTTAGTGGCGACGTTTACATTGGAAGTCCGTAAACCCCAATTCCACCCAGATTAAAGAGCTCTTGTTTTCGTACCGTTAAACTGTCGAAACAAGTTTCAGCATCTTTGAAGGACGCTCTCCCCTAGTCAACGAAGCAGGGGACCTCCAGACTTCTCAATAAAACTGGAATTTTCACTACGGTCTCCACTTCAGAAGCGTTTTTTCCTCAGGAAGGAGGACCATTGAAATAGAGACGGAAGTGTAACAAGTGTTTTCTGCTAGAACGACTAGAATTGATTCCGACAAGTCTTTGCCGACGCCGTGAGACGAAGGTCTTTAGCCAGACTCCCTGAGCACGTTCCGCCGGCTCGGACCCCTCGTCGACACACGCGGGGTGATCGTCCGTGCAGTCACCGGACCGGTGTCCAGGACAGGGGTGAGCGGTCCACCCAGGTGAGACTACGACATTGAGGTTCCGGTACCTCTCTTGGGAGGCCAGGTATTTACTGGCCTTGCTTTGTTTAGACAGGTATGGCCAGTACAGTTTTAGTCGTGGTTTACTGTATCCCATTACTAAGGTCCGGTCCTCGGGGCCCAGACTCAGGGTCGAGACGGTAGATGATTGTCACACTGGAACCTGTTCGAAGGATTAAGGAGTCGGAGGCAAAGGAGTAGACATTTTGTTGTTCCTACTGTGACGGGGGTATCGCAATGACACTCCTAATTTCTGCAGCTGTATACCTTTCTTGAGTTTTGGTGCGAATCAGCCACCATTCTCGAAATGATCCACAGTAGTGATAATTACGTTCCCGGAGGGACCACCGAGTCCCCCTTTCTTAGACGGACGGTTACGTCTTCTGGGTTTTCTACCCAGGGACCCAGTCCTTCAAGGCGACCTCTTCCTTTACCGTTGGGTGAGGTCATAGGAACGGACCTCTTACGGTACCTGTCTCCTCGGACCGTCCGACGTCAGGTGTCCCAGTGTTTCTCGGTCTGTGTTGACGCTCTGACTTGTGGTGGTTTAGTAATTTCGTAGGAATTGTTGGCAGACCCCCTACGTCCCACCGGGTGACCCTCGAGTCACGGAGTAGTCCCAAGCGTTCGGGAAGCAGAGGGTCCGATCGCTCTGGCTGCGACTACCGACGTCTCTCCCTAAGTCGGGCGAGGAGGTAAGGGCCGTTGTCCGTCTCGGGGATGGGAGCGGACGAAGGGTCGGGACGAGCGCCCAACCTACGCCCGAATCTCGGTACTCCAGGAGCACGCTGGGGCGACTGGAAGACACCGGAGGACGGGTGCCAGTCCCACTGTTGCGGGTGGAGAGGCCCCAGTAGCACCCCCGCCGGGGTCGGTTTGCCCCCGACATCTAGGGTTCGGAAATAACAACCCGGGATTAACAACGGACCGGCGGTAGATCACAGGTATTCTCCTTGACTCCCTGGGTTGTCGAGACCAGTGTCCTCGGAGCCCTGGGACCTTGCATCCGGACCTTCTAAGGTGCTTTTAACAGGAAGGTCCCCGGTGAGTAACATCCTTAGGGAAGAGGTCTAGGTCGAAGGTTCCCTGAGGACCACGCAAAAAAACTCGTTTATAACGTGTTAACAGGGGAAGGAATATAAAAATTTGAACGAGGAACTGGGGTTTCAAAGGTTTTTACTTATCCTCATCCTCCATCTTTCGTATTCTAACTCGACTTGGACGGAGAATTATATAAATAGGGACAAAGGTTCGAAGGTAAAATAAAAGTAAAGAAAGGGGACCAATAATTCGTGAAACTGACAAGGGATATTTCGAAGGTCCTACGGAGTCACCATTTCTGAGACGGGCGGTTAAGTCCATTACGGTCAAGCTGGGGACCCAGGATTTCTAGGGAACCTCTCCCTTTACCATTGGGTGAGGCCATAAGAACGGACCCCTTAGCGTACCTGTATCCTCGGATCGCCCGGTGTCAGGCACGCACGGATGATTCGGCACGGGCTGAGAAACGTTGGGACACCTGTCATCGGAGGGTCCGAGGAAACAGGTACCCTAAGAGGTCCGTTCTTATGACCTCACCCAACGGTGCGGGAGGAGGTCCCCTGGAAGGTCTGAGTCCCTAACCTGGACACAGAAGACTTAACGGTCCGTCTAAGAAATGGTGATCGTGGCGGACCCTTCGGACCCGGTATCAGGTACCCCAACGTTTACTCAGCTTGTACTAAATGACTGGTTTACTAACAAGAGATACACTATGATTCCAGATCCTTCTCTTTCATTGTTTTATGCGTGTCGGAGACGGGAGTACCCCAACTCCGTTCAGACCGATCCTCGGTTCACGTGAGTGACCTGTCCTCCACTCCTCCCGAACCTGACCCCAGGAGTAGGGACGACGGTTAGTGGTAACGGACCCTCCGGACCTTTGAGTGTCGGTCCACCGGTGTCTGCGAGTGTAAAGTGAGAAGGGTCAGTCTTTCACGAAATTTCCAGAAACCACGAACCAAAGGGATACCTTCCACCCGAGTTGAGGGTAAGATTCAACCAATCCTACTATTCTGACCTCAGGTTCTCCTGTCCCCTCTCACATAACGAGTGTAGCATTCTGAAACCCCTCTGACCCAGCCAACGTTCGGCCGGATCCCCGGCCCCCCTATAACCGCCACCGAAACCAACTCCCTCAGTCGTCTGACCCCAAGGTGTGTACCCGATCCTAAACTTGTAGGGGTGACACGGTTCCCCCAAAGGGAGTATCGAGTCAACCATTTCTTAGGTGGACGTTACGTCCTCTGGGGTCAAACTAAGGACCCAACCCTTCTAAGCGACCTCTTCCCTATCCGATGGGTGAAGTCATAAGTACCCGAAAGGAACACCGAATCGACCATTTCTTAGACGAACGTTATGTCCTCTGGACCCAAGTTAGCGACCCAACCCTTCTAGGAGACCTCTTCCATTTTCGATGGGTGAGGTCATAGGACCGGACCTCTTAAGGGACCTGATACCAGGTACCCCAACGTTTATCAGCCTGTACTGACTCACTGAAAATGAAAGTGACACGGTTCCCCTCCACCTCCCGAGTTGGAAGAACGGTCGGACGGGTCTACAACCGTCTCCTCCTTCCTCACCTACCACAGGCTTCCACCAGTCACTGGTTTGCAGTGGTTGTCTCCGAAGGAAATAAAGTAAGGGGGTCCGTCGGTTCCGACTCGGGTGACGGACACTGGTGGACACAAAGAGGTGAGGGGTTTCTCTTCTGAGTACCTCCCGTGACAAATTTATGACTGAGGATCCGGGGGTGGGTTCTTAAGGGTCCTTTCTCCGACCATCAGACTCGGAGATATACTCCACGTTCCTTCGACTCGATCTACGACCGGGGTCGAATACGTTCGACACAGTGAACTGGAAGTGTGGTCGAGACTCTATCCCTAAGTAGAAAAATAAGGGGTTTCGTCTGGAACTCCAAAGACAGTCCTTCAAGTCAAGTCAAGTCAGCGAGTCAGTACAAACTGATAAACTGGTACACCTGACGTCGTACGGTCCGGAGGGACAGGTAGTGGTCGAAGACCTCAAACGAGTTTGAGTACAGGTAACTCAACCACTACAGTAGGTTGGTAGAGTAGGAGACAACAGGGGAAGAGGAGGACGGGGAGTTAGAAAGAAAGGGTCTTAGTCTCAGACGAGGTTACTCAGTCGAGAAGCGTAGTTCACCGGGTTCATAACCTCGAAGTCAAAGTCGTAGTCAGGAAGGTTACTTATAAGGCCTGACTAAAGGAAATCCTAAGTGACAAACTAGAGGAACGTCAGGTTCCCTACGAGTTCTCCGAAGAGGTTGTGGTGTCAAGTTTACATAGTTAAGAAACCGAAAGTCATTACAGAGACGAAAAATTATTCGACAGATCCAACCAGTATCGAAAAGCAGGTTCCTCGTTCGTAGAAGATTAAAGTACCGACATCAGTGGTGGACGTCACTAAAAACCTTGGGGGGTTTATTTCAGACAGTGATAAAGGTGACAAAGGTGTAGATAAACGGTACTTCATTACCCTGTCCTTCGGTACTAGAATCAAAAAAATTACAACTTACAATTCGGTCGAAAACGTGAGAGGAGAAAGTGTAAGCAGTTCTCCGAGAAATCGAGGAGAAGTGAAAGACGGTAATTCCACCACAGTAGACGTATAGACTCCAATAACTGTAAAGAGGGTCGTTAGAACTAAGATCGAACACGAAGTAGGTCGGTCCGTAAAGTGTGCTACATGAGACGTATATTCAATTTATTCGTCCCACTGTCATATGACGGAACAGTATGAGGAAAGGACTGAAACTTGGTCAGTAAACAAGGATACCAACTTCAGGGGTACTTAGTTTTCAGAAAATGCAACCTGAATTAATCTTTCTCTATCCTAACCATTGACTCTTACACCATCAACTACCGACTTTTTACCACCTCTCCGAATGTTTCTCGGAACCTCTTCTACTCCTTTTACTTAGGTTCGAAACCCGTGTAAGGACTCGTCAGATGTTTGCCACGGGAATCGGACGGAACACTACTCCGGGAGATTACTCGTGTTTTCTTTGTATGTTGTGAAATGGACGACCCGACCAGACTCTTTATTGTTTCCCCCTGGTCTTTTTGAGTAACGACTCGACAAGTGAAGTCACTCCTGGGAATGTGGAGAGACACGACACGAATTAGTAAATCAGTACAGACTGCGAAACGTTGAGGTACCTGACGTCGGGTGGTCCGAGGAGGCAGGTACCTGGAGAGGTTCGTTCTTATGACCTCACCCATCGGTGAGGAAAGAGGTTGGGTCCTTAGTTTGATCCCAGAGGACGTAACGTCCACCTAAGAAATGATCGTCTCGATGGTTCCTTCGGGGACTGAGTGGTACCGACTGGAATTGAGTATAAGAGTGAGAGTTTGGACAAGGAGGAGTAGAGCACTTACTGAATGGTGGTTAGGTCAACGGTTCGTGTCTGGGTGTCGGGTAGACACTAAGAACAGAACGGGAAGTCAAGTCGGTTAACGACTTAGGGAAACCCAGACGAGAAGTCTAGAGATCTCAGAAAAGGTGGAGAGAAATGGGTGGGGTATTAGTGACGTAATTGAGTCCCAGGGTAAAAGAAAGAGGACCTATTGACGGGGTCGAGTTATTAGGGAGGAGGTCGGAGGGAAGAAGGGAGTTCTAGGTAGGAGGTGGGTCGGTTTCCAAAGGTTTCACGTTTAGACTAGTGCTACAAGGAGACGAATTTTGTAAAATTACTGAGAGTGACGGATCTCATTTTAAGTTTAAGATGTGGTACCTAATGTTCCAGTAAGTATTACCTTGTCCCTATTTTATTTTACGTGATCCATTCATAAATGTAAGGAAGAGGGAACACTCGGGCGGGCGACAGGAGGTGTACGTGCGTGTGGAAGATTACTTCCTTCAACGGCACTAGACTCGACATTAAATGACGAGGCCCACTACTCACTCGGCGTCTTGACTTCCTTTGGGTCCTGTGGATCTGACTAAACAAAGTTTTTGCTTGTTCTCGTTCAACGATTCCTAAAGTTTCTACACGGGGACCATGGGTCCCTTCGACCCAAACCTGGAGACCGAAATCCAACGGACCCTTCTTGTCGGGTAGAGTAACGTCCTGAAAACTAGGTTCCCGTTGTGACTTTCTCCGTTACAAGGTTGTCCTTGGGTAATGGTGCGTATAGTTTTGGTTCGGCTTTGGCGACGGACCTCTCGAACGTATTCATAAAATCTACACTTCCTTTCGTGTGCACACCCGGGATTTACAAATTTTTTGTACAAAGGAACTTTAGACATGGACACAAGAGTGGAAAGGAAAACCTTTATTATGTTTGCCGATTTATAGAGTCTGCGAAAGAGATACTACACGCAATACGTATGGGAGAGAGAAATCAAGAGAACGGACATACCGAGAAAACACGAATCAGCGAGTCAGCACAGACTGAGACGTTGGGACACCCGATGTCGGACGGTCCGAGGAGACAGGTACCCTAAAAGGTCCGTGCTTATGACCTCACTTAACAGTAAAGGAAGAAGTTCCCTAGAAGGGTTGGGTCCCTAGTTTGGGCCCAGAGGACGTAACTGTCCACCTAAGAAGTAGTAGTCGGGGTGGACCCTTCGAGTCACTTTGAAAATTATCTTGATTAAGAATTTGGACTCCCAACCTTGTTGTTTCCATTTAACCGACATAAAATTTACCGAAACAGGAAACAGGTCAGTACAGACTGAGAAACACTGGGGTACTTGACGTCGTAGAGTCCGGAGGGGCAAGAAGAGGTAGAGGGTCTCAAACGGGTTTAAAGTAACCACTACGGTAGGTCGGTAGAGTGGGAGACTGTGGGAGAAGAGGAAGACGGGAGTCAGAAAGAGTCGTAGTCCCTGAAAAGGTTACTCAGTCGATAAACGTAGTCTACTGGTTTTATGACCTCAAAGTCGATGTCATAGTCAGAAAGGTCACTCACAAGTCCCAACTAAAGGGCATTCTAACTAACCAAACTAGAGGAATGACAGGGTCCCTGAGAGTACTCAGAAGAGGTCGTGGTGTCACACTTCTATAGTTAAGAAACCGTAAGACGGAAGAAATTCCAGGTTGTGAGTGTTGGCATACACTGGTGACCCTTCTGGTATCGGAACTGATATGCCTGGAAACAACCGTCTCATTACAGAGACGAAATGTTGTGTGACAACTCCAAACAGTGTCGAAAGGACGGTTCTTCGTTTTCAGAACAATAAAGTACCGACGTCAGTGGTAGGAGTCACTAAGAGTAAAATTTTTGAGTGTTTCCATCAGTTTATATCTCTGTTTTTCGGTGTCTAGTTAAAGTTCCTCTTCAAAGACGGTATCCTATCTGACACATGTACCTAGTGAAGAGGCATAGAACCGATTCCCGTTCACATCATACCCCGAAAGGGACCACCGAGTCACCATTTCTTAAGTATACGGTCACGTCATCTCCGTCCTCTACGTACCGGCTAGGGACCCAGCCCTTCAAGGGGACCCCCTCCCTTACCGTCGGGTCAGATCATAGGAACGGACCCTTTGGGGTATCTGTCTCCTTGGACTTCCCAATGTCAGGTACCCCGGTGTCTGTCAGTCTATACTGACTCACTGACTCTCACGTGTGTGTGTACATCTACTTAATCTTTCTGTGCGAGGTAGAAGACTTGAGTTTTTTCTTTCTTTCTTTTCTAAGAGATGTTAAAGGACGACGAAAAAAAAAAATTGGTCTTTTTGTTTCTCTTCGGTTTTTCAGTCTCTCCGTATCGGTCGAGTCCTCTTCGACGGAGGACCTGGTCCATCCAGGTCTAGGGTAGTGAGGGGTGGTTCGGAAGTGGTGCAGTGAATGAGAGAGGTGGAGGCCAGAGTCTGACCTCGAGAGTCGTCCGTCGTCCCTGCCGTTCTCTCCCCTACACGACTCCGACGACACCGGACCCTTCGGGGTTGGACACTCCTTCCCCATCGAGGTTCGTCTTCTTCGGTTCCGACTGTAGGTGACTTGAGCAGTTTCTTGAGGTTGAGTGGTGGTTACATGCATCCTCTCTTTGTCACGGACTACCTCGTCCTGTCCTCAGTTGGAATCAGGACGGGATCGTCACTGTCCTTGAACAGAAATGACTTCGAATAGGACTGGACCATCACCACGCACGAGTCAGCACAGGCTGAGAGACGTTGGGGTACCTAACACTGGGCAGTCCGGGGAGACAGGTACGCTAACAGGTCCGTTCTTACAACTTCACCCGACGGTAAAGGAGGAGGTCCCCTAGAAGGACTGTGTCCCTAGCTTGGGTTCAGAGGACGCAGAGAACGCAACCGTCCGCACAAGAAATGGTGACGAGACCTGGACCTCGATACGAGTAGGCCGATTCAGTGTCAGACTAAGGTGTCGGACCTGTGGATTGGACCCCCGAGTTTCTTGACCTTCATGGATCTTCCGAAACGTTTAACCGGTACCCCTATCTGTCTATGAGTCTATCTATTATTTAAGTATTTCCCTGTCTACTTATCTACCCACTTGTCTACCCATCTAACTATCTATCTACTAGTTATCTATCTATCTTTGTCTGTATCTGTATTTAGTTCGACGGAAATACAACTCTAGACTCTCGATCTTCGACGGTCGGAGGGTTTCTTGACCCTCTCCCCGTTTCGGACGAGGTCGGTAGGACAGATAACCGTTTCCGTATCGGACATACCGTCAGAGGAGTAAGGGCTTACTTGCTCTCTCTTTTTGTGGGTTGTCGGAGTCGGGAGACGTCACAGACGGAGTATTACCATACGTTTACTACTACGTTCATTAATCGTAGTCATTAATCTTTTACACAACCTCTATGACTGCTGGAGAGGGTCTCTGCGTCAAGTGTAGGTCTCGTCGTCTTTCTAAACAAGCGTTTAATGAAGGGTAGTTCAGATAATCTTAAAGTAAAGACCCGGTAAATAAATAAATAAATATGGTGTGTCCTATAAGTCCTTAGTCGAGTAACGAGAGACCTCTACTGAAGGTGACTACTCCTGTTTCTGTAGAGGGACAGTGAGAAGTGTGGAAGTAATCGTAGACAGGTGTAGGAGGACACCGAGAGGGGTAACACACTAAAGGTTTAAAGTGGAAACGTAGGTTCTGGAGTGGCGGAGAGGGGTCCTTCCCGGACCCTCTCGACGGTCCTCTGGAAGACCATTGTCCCGTGCAGAAGAGAATGGGCGTAGTGGAGACCCCAGTCCCTTAGAGCTGGGGTAGAGACGTCGGTTGTACAAGGAGCTAAGGACTTACTGGGTCTCTTGTCAAGACCCACAATCCTGGGAAAAGGAAAGGTACTTATTACCACGGGAAGGTGGCGTGAGTGTCATTAAGTACGGGACCTTAGGATCAAGACCTCGGAACGTCTTGTAAGGACCCGTTGTTGACCTCTTCGCTTTTCCCCTATGTTGAAACTAAGTCTCCGGTCAACTTAATAAACCATGTTCGGTACAAGAGAGACTTGTGTAAAGAAAGAGACACTTCTGTGACAGATCAAATATAGTGTTAGTAAAATCTTTTAAGACAGAGAGTTAAAACAGATTTACGATAGGGAAGGTTTCCCTTTTGATTTAGTGTACGAAAATAATATTACAAAGAAAATTTATGCGTTCATCTTCCCTCTGTGATCGAACAATACATATCATAGAAGGATAGCAGATGTTGGTTTTGTTTACCTGTCATACTACTTCCCTTACAGGACTTTTGGACCAGTGTATCGGGCCACACCTCCGACCTCCTCCCTGTACCCCCTCGGTCGTTCACCCGCCGTCACACTTCTCGGAACGAAGGACTCGGTCCCTGGGGTTTGTGTCTGCCCCTACGTGTTCCACCACCTGTGGGCGGGTTCCGAGATTTTCGTCGTCGTCCTGGTACACTCTGGGTGAAAGACAAGGATGGTGCCTGAGGTTCCTCCTTACTAACTCGTTCCTTTGTAGTGTTTCTCTGACGATTAGGTCGTCCACCCCCAAGTCTCACATCGTTAACTACTCACGGACGCACGAGTCAACGAGCCAGCACAGGTCGAGAAACCCTGGGACACCTGATAGTGGGTGGTCCGAGGAGGCAGGTACCCTAAGAGTCCGTTCTTATGACCTTAGGACCTCACCCAACGGTAAAGGAGGACGTCTCCTAGAAGGACCTGGTCCCGAGTTTGGGCGCAGAGGACTCAGAGGACGTAACCGTCCGTTGACCAAAGAAGTGGTGACTCGGTGGACCCTTCGGGTAGCGATAACTACCCTAAAGGGGTTTCACAATGAAGACTACCCACGTCGACTTTTTGGTCACGGGAGGGAAGAATGATTAATGAACATCAAAGTTTTTCTATTCGGAAGTCCAGGTCTTCTCAATCAAAACTCAGGACTCTAGAAACAGAATATCTTGCTAGATTATATACGACAATACATTTCACTCTTAATTTTATGAGGACGACATAGTCATTTGTTTCCTACACGTCGGTAATTCGGTAGTGTAATATCGGTGACGTCGATGAGGGTTGTCACTTGGACTCCTTTGAGCCCACTCTTTTCTCCTATGCCCGGGGTCTATCCACTCCATGGATAGTCTCCTTTCTAAAGTCACTCGGGTCTGTACGTGTCTCTTCGTGACGTAAGGAATAGAACTCTATGGACACAAAAAAGATAATTGTCATTAGAAAACTACAAAGTTGATGAACCGGAAACAACGTTTTTACGGATACATAGGACCGAAGGACGGGAGAGAAGTCTCGTTAGAGAGTCGGAATAAACTCTACGGTAGAGAGTACGAACTTCAGGATTCTCACAGGGGGTTTACTTTATGTTGACAGTCGTAAATCCCCCACTTTAAAAAAAAAGTCAACTTTTTTCCGAAAATTTTAAATAATAATTAAAGGAAGGGGGATGATTGAGTTAGTTTTTTCCACCAGAAGAGAGGAAAGATGAAGAGTGAGTCTCCTTATACCCAGGAACCGTTTATGAACAAGTTACCTATTTACTCCCTAAATTGTTTTGAGGGTCAAACGTTTATTTTTGTATTTTAGGTCGATCGTGTTTAATGGAGAAATATCCGAAATTTAATTAGTCTAAACTGATGTCTTTCGACGGATGAGGTTAGTCCTTTGCTTTCTTTACTCTGACCTTATCCTGAGTCTCCCCACGAAGTCTAAAAAAAAAAGAGGAAGAAGAAAAGACCAAGGTCGAAAAGGGTCCGAGAACGACAAATGACCCCGTACACACACATACACACACAAATCGTCAGCCTATGTTACTTGGTTTATCGTAATCTTTCTTAGGGCATACTACTTCGTACCTACGACACAAAAGATGTGGTTAGTGTCGGTCGAGAGGTCGTACTGTTTTCTACTCCAAAGAGTCGATGTCGAACTAAGAAAAAGGGTAAAAATTCGACGGACCAAAAGGTAGAGAGGGAAAGAGGTCCCTAAGGGACTAACAAATATATTAAGGTCCTAGAGAAATGTTGTAAGTGTAATGACTTGTAGTGTCCCTCCCCACAGAGATTCCTTGCAGAAGGTAGTCTCGAGACTTAACACTAGAAAACAAAGGACTGAAATTTTAGTACCCCTACACGAGTGCACGTATTTGATTCTCCTTCCATATAGACTAGAAAATAAAGTATTGTAACAAACTTGTTAAGTAATCTCTCATGGGCACGGAAGTCGTAAAGCATACCTACAATGTCTTTTATTAAGTATACAGGTAGAAAAATTATAAGTTTTGTTCGAAGGGTACCCGTGAAAAGGTGAAATTTTAAATTCGGTTTTCAGCCCTATTTTCGCTTTCTTCCTATTCTCACTCTTTATCTCGTCTTAAACGACGAACCCAGCAGGAAACAACTCCCCGAAAGAAATATCAGGTTGAGAGCGTAAGTATGTACTGATGACCTTTTTGGTATCGAAACTGGGGTGCCTGAAGACAATCGTGTCATTACAGCGACGAAAATTATTCGAGAGAGTAAACCAGTATCGAAAAGAAGGTTCTTCGTTCGTAGAAAATTAAAGTACCGAAGTCAGTGGTAGACGTCACTAAAATCTCGGGTTTTTTTATTTCAGACAGTGACAAAGGTAACAAAGGGGTAGATAAACGGTACTTCACTACCCTGACCTGCGGTACTAGAATCAAAAGACTTACAAATCAAAATTCGGTCAAAAAAAAAAAGTGAGTAACTGAATCATCATTTGTCATTAAGGATCGTCAACGACTACCAGATTTTGATTTTATTACTTTCTATCGGTGACGACGGTAAGGATTCGGGGAAGGAGTAAGACCTGTGATACGACTTACGAAACGTCGATAATTGGATTAAATAAGAGATAAGTCACCTGTAAATGTGAGACACGATGGGTCCTCCTTTGACACTGGGTCCCTTTGGTGGGTTCGAAAGGACTCCAGTGTGTCTGTGGTCGTGGTTTCGTGTCTCCGGTCCGTCCTGACACCCTGGGAACCCGGTCCCGGGTGTCCCTGCCACCGAGCACCGATTGTCTAGTAGTCTCCCCAAGGGTGAGGTCTTACCCCGTGTCCGACCGAGGTGACTGAGTCCTCACACAGAACTTCGACTATTAAAACTTCTTTTGGTTTGCAGAAGGTGAATTACAGAAAAATCAGATTATCACGGGAAGACTTTAACAGGAAATATAATTTTATAGGAGATAAACCAGTTACTACCACGAATCTGTTCCACCAAACAAAGAAAATTACAGTAATTTTTTATTTTTAGACAGTTGTATGTACCAGAGGGTTTATGTACAACTATTCGGTAACACTTGGTGCAAGAGGTTCCCAGACACTCTCGGGGCAGGTCGTAGACGGAGATAGTGTACGACCGTCTCCTTTACACCTCAGTCCTGGACCTGTCCCGGTCCCCCTCTACAGGTGGCGACAGGACCGGAGACCCGACAAGAGTCGGTCAGGAAGAGGTAGCAGCGGACCAGTCTCCCACTCCAAATGTGAAGTGTCCGGTAAGGACCCCGGTCCACCCGCCTAAGGTGGGAGACGAGTCTCCACCCTAAGTCTCCTGGGACGGACACCCTGGTCTTCTACACAGTCACCCCAGACATGACTTCTTCCGAGGGACCGGTGACGTAGCGAAGGTGAGACGGGAGTCCTACGGGTGACCAGGAGGAAGGAGGCGTGACCCTTCTGAGACAGGGAAGGAGGAGAAAGGTGGGGAAAGGTCGTAGAAGGTGAGGGGGTCGACTGGAAAGATCAGGAGTTTCACCATGCGACCAAGATGTTTTTGGGACGCCCAAACACGGGTCCAATGAGAGAAGTCGCCAAAGAAACTCAGACAGAGAGTAGAACCACATCTGACCCCACCGGCCCCACAATCTTTTTATCGTCTCCTGTCCTAATTCTCAGGTCACACGACGCCTACCTTACAGACACAGGACGGGAGATTTAGTATACAACTTCGAATTTAGAGGTTACAGTACCATAAACTTCCACTACGTAAACGTCCCCACTATTCAGTACCCTTACCTCGGGAGTACTTACCCTGATCACGAGAATATATTTCTCCTCCTTCAAACCCCAGAGAGAGAGACGAGAGACGATACACTCCTTTGGTACTCTTCTACCGGTAGATGTTTGGTCCTTCGCCAAGGAGTGGTCGGGGGTCTAGACCCCGGAAGGTCCGAGGTCTTGGCACTCTTCCTTTGTAACCACACATTCGGGGGAACACACACCACTGAACATATTATTGGACTCGACTAACTCGGTAGAGGGACGGTGTCAGGTCTACGAGCGGCGAGACGAGACCCACCCACCTCATAGACGACCGCCTAAGAGTCACGAGTGGGTCGTGACTCACTTCGAGACCTGAAGGTGAGGAGGCAAACCAGGACTATTGTTGAGAAACACCCTTCAAAATAACAGGACTGAAACGCCTACTCTTCCGACTCTATACTACTGAAACTCAGTCAAACAGGTTTCCCAGTATATCAACCACCTAGTCCCAGTTCAGGGTCCGGGTAGATTGAGGTTTCAGTCGACCAGAGAGACAGGTACGTTTGTCCATGGTTGCGGACACGTCCGGTCCCGTGACACGTTGAGGACACTACAGTCGGACAGTCATTACGGATTGCGCCGAGGGTGCAATCCGTAATGACTGTAGTCGGGAGGAGGAAGATGGACCTCCGTGAAGGGATACGTCTTGTTCCACGGAGAGAAGTTCCGATCGACTCGTTCAGGTCGAGACCGGGGAGAATGGGTCTCGGGAGGTCTCCCCTACAAAGGTACCACTCTTTCCTCCTCCGAAAGAGAGAGAAGGAATCCTCCGGTTCCCAGTCGGTAGGCCCGACCACAGCGTCGAAGCACTACAAGCTCCTGGGTCCGGGGAAGAGAGAAGAACAAGACGGAGGGATTAGGGACCGAAGGCAAAATAAAAACGAAGTATCAGACTCTACCTGTTGATGGTCTCGAGACAGCCAGAGTCGAGGTCCGATAGTACTTCTTCCTGTTCGTCTTCGTTTTTTCCGCCGGATAGAGGGGCACCTCGTAGAACATTCAGGGGTCGCTACGAAGACGAATATTGTGTAACTGGTCCCGAATCAGGGTATCGACGCAGATGGAAGTTTTTCTCAACCCTTTACATTATAAATAGGGTTCACTGATTTTAGTCCCAATAAAGAGACTAAAAGATTTCTTTCCGTCATCTTATCTATAACGAGTCCCTATATCGCCAGAGATGGTGTTAACCGTTAGAAATATTCCGTACTACATACGTGAATGGTTTTTCTGACCGTTTAATTTTTATAGTTTTTTCGTTTTTACATAGCATGATCCTGATGGATTATAAGGGTTTGCACAACCAAACAAATCATATCATTCCTGACTAATTTTCAGGAATAATTTTTCCTTTGAAAAATTATCAACTTTATAAACTCGAATAATTTATTCGAAAGTTACTATGTCCACCGGTAACTCACCAAATAGTTGTAACCATATTTAAATCTAACAGTACAAAAATGGTTTGTGACAAAATTTGAAACTTTTATGCTAAGTTTCTCTTTATTATCTATTATATATAAAAATAACGAAAACTTTTCTTTTCTTTACGACACAAATACTAAACTCTCTCTATTAACAATCCTAGTTTGTCTGCGGTACTGTGCGAAGTCCCCCGGTTCCATCCGGATTCAGAGGAAGTGTCTCCCCGACTCAATAACGGTTCCTCCTCGACTCTAGTAGGAGACGTCCGTGGTCCTGAGCTGGTTAGTCACATGAGGGACATCGGACCAAGTCCGAACAGTCCTGCTCCTACTTTTGGGGGACTCTTTCGGGCGCGCGTGTTTTTAGATCGGTTAATCATCTACGATTCCTTGGGAACGTTGGTTAGGCGGGGACGGTTAAGGGACAGAAACAGAATTTGGATACTTGTGACGACATTAAGTCCCGAGCCCCGGGAACGAGGTGAGGTGACACAACCTACTTTGAACCCAGGACCGAGCTCGATCGTTATTTAAGGGAAAAACTCAAACGTAACGACACCTACAGAACAAGAGAGTCAAGACCCCTAACCCTGGAACCCGTATTGTTATTATTTTCAAAGTTTCATTGAACTCCTCTTATTTTCTCAATGTGTTTTCAATTAAAGATTTCCTAAAACTTCAGTATTTTCGGAAAAGAAATTTTCCCTACTTTATGACCCCTTCCTACTTACTCCTAATATCATCTTACACCAATCACCTAATTCTCTTGTCGTACTTTAATCACAGGTTGAGAAACGGTGGGGTACCTGACCCCGAATGGTCCGAGAAGACAGGTACCCTAAGAGGTTCGTTCTTATGACCTCACCCAACGGTAAAGGAAGAGGTCCTCTAGAAGGACTGGGTCCCTATCTCGGGTCCAGAGGACGTAACGTCCGTCTGAGATGGTAGACTCGGTGGTCCCTTCGAGAGAGTCCTCTGAGATGGTAGACTCGGTCGTCCCTTCGGAGTCCTTTAAAATGGTTCAGGAGAGATCGAAGGTAAACGTGCCGAAATCTGTGTCCCGGAAAACTCAAGAGTCACTTCGGTTCAGTCTTCCCATTCTCTTTTACCTTTTGCAAGTACCTCTCCCAACATGGGTCTATCACCTCCGTTGAGTTTCGTAAGCTTTAGTCATGTGTAAAGTTATGTTAGTCATGGTTACAAACCTATGAATGACATTTTGATTTTAAATGTAAAATTCCATTGAAAGACTTTTTCCTTTTTGTAAATATTAATATAAATTTGTTTTCGTCGGTTATCTTCTCCGTCTTTTATGCATACACGTTTTTAAAATGTTTAAGTAACACTTTATGTTACGGTCTTCAAGTTATATGTATCTTAAGAGATTGGTGAAGAGACAACGATAGATTCATAATTATTATGATCGACAAACAATATACCAGAAACTTTCTTTCAATGACCCAACAGTCGTGATAATTTAAACCCCAACTGGATCAGGTAGTGATGTCATTCCTGTTTCCCGAGTAAAAGTTAAGATGAAGGATTTTTATTTAAATGTGTCGAGTCCCTCCTTGTCTCCGATCTTCGAATGACTAGACTGTCTAAGGATACCTCACCTTTAATATTGGTTCAAGTACCTCGAACTTCCTAAGTGACAACCACATGTTTTGATTCTTTTCCACTACCAAATAATTGAATTAAAGGGGTACTCTCGAAATATAAAGTCAATGACACTCAATGTCAATCTGTACATTTGTTCTTAGGATTCTAATGAGAACATCAAGATTAAGACAGAAATAAAGAAACTTCATTTTAAAATTTTTAATTTTTAAGTAAAATACTTTAGCAAAATATGATAGGTCTTGTTAATGACCTGTAAAGATCGGTTCTACCTAATTGTCTCTGGAAGGACGGAATTTGTCGATTACCTACCAGTTTTATATACTGTATTACATGGAAATCTCTCATCCATTAACTTTTGTGTCAAAGGGACTCTCCTTCTTTTGTTTATTTCATTCGGGATTCTAGTAGGGTTAAATACTCGACCTTTGTCAAAGATCCGACGTCCTGTCTTCACTTTCAACGAGTCAGCACAGGCTGAGAAACGTTGGGGTACCTGATATGTCAGGTACCTTAAGAGGTCCGGTCTTATGACCTCACCCATCGGTGAGGGAAGAGGTCCCCTAGAAGGGTTGGGTCCCTAACTTGGTCCCAGAGGACGTAATGTCCGTCTAAGAAAAAGTCGACTCGATGGTCGTCCTAGTTTCCCCCTTAGGGTTACCTCAGGTTACCAGAGGGACTCAACTCCTTTTTCTGTCGTTTCGAACCTTTCCGTTTTCACCGATCTTAAAAGGACCATTTTGTGATCTTCCCTTTCTCGATGACTCCCTTTCTCTTAAGACCTCTGACGGTCCCTTCTCAGAAGTTTAGAACCCGACTTACAACTGGTCACCCCCGAAGGATCCACCGCGATCACCATTTCTTGGACGGACTACACCCTCTACATTTTCTGCACCCAAACTAGGGACCCAACCGTTCCAGGGGACCTCCTCCCGTACCTTTGGGTGAGGTCATAAGAACGGACCTCTTAGGGTACCTGTCTCCTCGGACCACCCGATGTCAGGTGTCTCCACGTTTCTCAACTTGTGCTGACTTCACTGAATCGTGCGTGTGTGTGACTGGACGCTTATACACTCTTCTTTGACTCAGATCCCGTTCTTAGTGGTTTCACCTCCGTCCTCCTAAGGGGTTCAGGTGTCTCAACCCTGATCGAAACGGGGGGGGGGGCGGGGGGCGGGGTACGTCCTACCTTGCTGGAACACTGCATACCCCGGAACCCATTTTAAGAGTCTCACAACGAAATTATAACCCCGATGATCAGACCCGTAATCGAGGTCTAAATTTCAAAAGACCTACTGGGAATTGTTTCGAATTTTCGTCTGAATCTTTATAGATTGGTTAGGGTTCATTAGATTGGTTGACTATCTTATTTTACGTCGTGATTATTACCTTATGTCTTTTTTTTAGGTCATGAGTTCTTGTTTTTTTACTATTACGGGAGACAGGTAGTCTTCGATTGTTTGTGTCTCGTACTCTTTTACATCAGTCGTCTTTCACTCGGTCTTTACTCTCGGTATAATTCTGATCGTTTCTCCCACTATTTTACAGATACTTCCATAATCTTTTGTTCTCACACTACTCCGTTCTTGATATTGTATAGTTTTCTGGGTTTGTCTTGTAGACCTCCACTTTTTATCTTATAGACCTTGCTTTTTTCGTGATCTGTCTTAATTATATTTATCCACGATGTCTTCTTTCCTATTTACTTGCACTTATGTTTCGTTGTCTTTGAAAAGTTGGACTTTGTTTTTCTTTTCCCCGTCCTTTTTTTTCAAGTCCGGTAGTAAATGATACCTTGTTTTAATCGACCAAATTATGTGTCCGTACCTTAGGGTTATCTTTTACCGTCTCCTGTCTTTTCTATAAACTTCTTTTTCACCGGTAGATATTACAAAAGGTTTAAACTACTTATAATATTTGAAAGTTTAACTATTTTCGGTTCGTTTTGATTGAACTTCTTTTGGTATTGTTCCATGTATTATTATATTAAAGATTACTGTTTCCTTTTATGTATAAATTTTTTGACGGATTCTCTTTTCTATCCCGAAGGGTCCCCTGGGTCACAATTTCTTAGATGGGTGGCTACGTCCTCTGTGTCCAAGTTAGGGACCCAGTCCTTCTAGGAGACCTCCTCCTTTACCGTTGGGTGAGGTCATAAGAACGGATATTTGAAGGTACCTGTCGTCTCGGACCGTCCGATGTCTGGTACCCCAGTGTCTCTCAGTCTGTGTTCTCTCGTTGACTCGAGGTGGTGGTTCACCTTTCTATAAAATACTAGTCTCTCTTTGTCTATTATTACTGTAGTCTGAAGGGTAGACTTCAATATATTCGGTCTACTGTCACTCCGTCATAAAAATATTTCGTGACGTTCTTTTTTTTGAGAGTTAGGTCTTAAAAAGTGAGTCATTTTTTTATTTATTTATCTTTATAAAAGTCTTTTTGTTGACGATTCACTTATATAAAGATAGTCTTAAGATAACGTTCTTTATAATTTCCTTCGACAAACACGTCTTCCATGGTCCACTTGTGAACCAAAATAGTTTTCCTCCTGTCTCGTGACATATACTGGTAATACACTTATTCGTATTTTCCGGTAAAAGATAGAAGTTTTATATTAATGGGTAAGTAATTTTAATTATTGTACGACAGCCGATCTATCGTATAGACTTTCATTTTACCTACTGTTACTGTTGTGTTTTACGTTCTCTCCTTAAAGGGACCACCAGGTTACCAATTCTTAGGTAGAAGAGTACATCCCCTGTTCTCAAGATGGGGACCTACCCCTTGATCCTAGGGTGCAGGGGAACCCGTTGATTCGGGCACGGGGCGTTGATGGGTCTTCGGACGCGCGGCGTTGGCCTCTCCGGGTCCGGGGCGTTGTTCTCGTAGCGTCGTTTTGTCTGCTGGAGTGTGCTGTGTGCCTCTCGGGAGTGCGGCGTCGAGTCTAGCCTGTGTCGGTGTATTTAGGCATAAAAAATTACTTTTTTATTTTTCTCTGTTACCCTTATATGACAACATTCAAGAACGTAATATACATTTCTCGCACTCACGTACGATTCATCGAAGTCAGCACAGGCTAAGACGCTGGGGTACCTGACATCGGGTAGTCCGAGGAGACAGGTACCCCTAAGAGGGCCGTTCTATCACCTTACCCAACAGTACGGGAGGAGGTCCCCTATAAGGGCTGGGTCCCTATCTTGCGTCCGGAGGGTGTAACCGTCGTCCAAGAAATTGTGATCGCGGTGGACCCTTCGGAGTGTGCATTCTCCATATTATAATGTGTATAAATGGTTATAATGTATAGAAATATACACATATTTACATACGACGACGACGACGATTCAGCGAAGTCAGCACAGTCTGAAACACACTGGGGTATCTGCCGTCGGATGGTCCGAGGGGGCAGGGACCCTAAGAGGTCCGTTCTTGTGACCTCACCCACCGGTAAAAGAAGAGGTCACGTACTTTCACTTTTCACTTTCATTTCAGTGAGTCAGCACGGGTTGATAAGCGCTGGGGTACCTGACGTCGGATGGTCCGAGGAAGCAGGTACCCTAAAAGGTCCGTTCTCATGACCTCACCCGACGGTGACGGAAGAGGCCATATTTACATATGTATATATAAAAATGTATTCTCTCATCCGTACACATAGTCTCAAGTAGTCTCTCCCTCCAGATGACGTTCAGACATATAGACGTACACGCATGAACAAAGGTACATAAAGATTCCCACGATAGAAACACAAACTATGACGTCCGACTCAGTCTTTCCATCCGACTGAATTTTACCTCCACTAGCTCCGACGTTGGGGTGCTTCCGTCTGTCTACCCTCAGAAGTCTCTCGTCGCCTTCAGACGTTCAGGATCTGAGTGTTGTAAGAACTCCGGCGGTTGGAACAATCTTCGTCCTTAGGACGTTTTTGGCCTCGGGATTGACTTGTGTGTGGGTCGGTTCCCCAGCCTCTTCGACTTCCTCTAGAGTCCCTTCCACTCCCCGAACGTCGGGTCGTAGGGAGTACGCCTGTCTAACTCGCCACTCGGACGACGAGTCCCTCCTGCGTGTCCTGGATGTCCTACTGACTACGTGGGAAGACGGAAGTCTCGGAGGGTCCTTGCAGGAGACACCAGGAGGGATTAGTCTTTGGACATCCTTTCCCTTAAGACCCTTTATATCTAGTTGGGTCGGTTCGACTGGGTAATGTTTCGGGGCCAAGGTTTAGCAAAAATTTAAAAATGGAAAAATGGAGATTTATAAAGTTGAAAATAGGGTTTAGGGTAAGGATTTACCATTCTCTTTTGTCGGTATACTCCTTAATAGTACTGTTTACGGGTCGAAGGGACACAGTATACTTGAATTTACAGACTTTGTTCGGAGGTACTTGACTACGTCAGACTAAAATGAGAATAAATTATTTTATACACGAAATTTTCTTTCTCAAACAAGTTAAATAGACCGGGTCAGATCGCAACTAAAAATAAAACGAGGTAGTTTGTCTCTAATTCTAATAGTCCTGGTAAAACTGTTGTCGATTGGAAAAAGGAAGTCCTTTTTTTTTTTTTTCAATTGTATTTTAAAGATTACCCCTCTGACGACGGGCCGATTGTCGAACTCAAAATTTTACTCAGGTAACTGTTTACCGAAAAAGAAAGTGAGAGTTCGACAATGCTCTTTTTAAAGGTAGAGAATGTCTCTTTCGTAAGGTTTAGTAAGAAGAATTTCTAGACACAACCACGTGAATGCTCTATCGAGACAAAGGTCAAAACAAAAGTAGAGAACCGTGAGGAACCCATCCGGGACGATATCACTTCTAATTTTGGTAGTTTTTTGAAAAGCGCACCAGCGGACAGAGAGTCATTTCAGTCTTATAGGGAAGTCGGTGACTTTGAAATCGACTTAATTCTCGTCGTCTACTTCTTAAATATTCGTTCGTTTTGAAGTATCGTTGTTCATTAATTTCAACCAATATTAACATTCTGTAAATGAACCACCACCACCAACAATAAGAATTCTTTTTATGTCGTACTTTCTTACAGAGTCTCAAACCTCCGTGGGCTCCACCGTTATTCATTCTGTGTAAGTACAATGTAAGTCAGTAAGTTTTTCACCCACGTACACAATATAAACTAATTTTTGAAATGAAACTCTTACTGTCGTCTTAGTCGAGAAGTCAATTCGGACCCAACTTGAGGTGCGTACACGTAGATTAGACGCACGTGGGCCCACCTAAGAGGGGATTACTAGGAGAGGAGATAGGGACCACCACACCAAAGGCCTTATCTAGTGTTTTCGAACAAAATGGGGGTTTGTAGGTTTAATGTCGACATTAGTATAACAAAGTTGATGTAAATCGACACAACAAAACGTCTTTCACTTAAGACTTAAGGTTCAAACTATGGTTCTTGTGTAGAAGGGATTTGGGTTTTCGGTTTGTCCGTTGGCATCTCCCAAATTTAAAATGAAATCATTTTATATTGAGATCCAATCGTGAAGGGTTTCGAAGGAGACATTTAGGAGGGTTTACTCACCACCTTCCACTTCTGACTGGTCTAATTGAACTCTTTAACGTCTCTTCCTTTTTAGTAAAGGGGGGATGAGTAGACTCAACTCTGGGGACATTATTTTCTGTCTAGTTGTTCCCTTCTTGTTTGACTTCAGGTAATTGTATATGTAGAGTATATATAACCCAACCGGTTTTACAACCCCAAAAAGGTAGTCAAGTCAAGTGAGTGAGTCAGCACAGACTACGAAACACTGGGGTTCCTGATGTCGTGTGGACCGAAGGGACAGGTAGTGGTTGATGGTCTCGAACGAGTTTGAGTACAGGTAACTCAACCACTACGTTAGGTTGGTAGAGTAGGAGACAGTAGGGGAAGAGGAGGACGGAAGTTAGAAAGGGTCGTAGTCCCAGAAAAGTTTACTCGGTCAAGAAGTATAGTCCACTGGTTTCATAATCTCGAGGTCGTAGTCAGGAAGGTTACTTAAAAGTTCTGACTAAAGGAAATCCTACCTAACCAACCTAGAGGAACGTCAGGTTCCCTGAGAGTTCTCAGAAGAGGTTGTGGTGTCAAGTTTTCGTAGTTAAGAAGCCGTGAGTCGAAAGAAATCTTGGGTTGAGAGGGTAGGTATGTACTCATGTTCTTTTTGGTGTCGAAACTGATCTACCTTGAAACAGTCGTTTCATTACAGAGACGAAAAATTGTACGATAGACCCAATCAGTATTGAAGAAGGTTCCACGTTCACAGAAAATTAAAGTACCGACGTCAGTGGTAGACGTCACTAAAACCTCGGGTTCTTTTATTTCAGAAAGTGACAAAGGTAACAAAGGGGGTAGATAAACGGTACTTCACTAGCCTAGCCTACGGTACTAGAAACAAAGACTTACACCTCAAAATTCAGTCGAAAAAGTGAGAGGAGAAAGTGAAAGTAGTTCTCCGGGAAATCAAGGAGAAGTGAAAGACGGTACTCCCACCACAGTAGACGAATAGACTCCAATAACTATAAAAAGTTAGAACTAAGGTCGAACACGAAGAAGGTCGGGTCGCAAAGAGTACTACATGAGACGTATATTCAATTTACTCGTCCTACTGTTATATGTCGGAGTTGTATGAGGAAAGGGTTAAACCTTGGTCAGACAACAAGGTACAGGTCAAGATCGACAACGAAGAACTGTACGTATGTCTAAAGAGTCCTCGGTCCATTCCACCAGACCATAAGGATAGAGAAATTCTTAAAAGGACAAACAACACTAGGTGTGTTAGTTTCTGAAATCATATCAGTTACTTCGTCTTCATCTACAAAAAGACCTTAAGAGAACGAAAAGGTACTAGGTTGCCTACAACCGTTAAACTAGAGACCAAGGAGACGAAAAAGATTTAGGTCGAACTTGTAGAAGTTCAAGAGTCATGTACATGACAACTTCGGAACAAATCTCTTAAAACTCGTAATGAAACGATCACACACTCTACTCACATTAACACACCATCCAACTTGTAAGAAACCGTAACGGAAAGAAACTCTGACCTTACTTTTGACTGGAAAAGGTCAGGACACCGGTGACGACTCAAAAGGTTTAAACGACCGTATAACTCAAGTCGTGAAATTGTCGTATTCGACAACGTCTTTATATCTACATATATACTCTACACTCACACTAACCAACGAGTCGACACAGGTTGAGACGTTGGGGTACCTGAGATCGGGTGGTCCGAGGAGACAAGTACTCTAAAAAGTCCGTTCTTATGACCTCATCCAACGACAAAGGAGGAGGTCCCCCCTAGAAGGGTTTGGTCCCTAGTTTGGGCTTAGAGGACACAGAAGACGTGACCGTCCACCTAAGAAATGGAGACTCGGTGGACCCTTCGGAGTAACCACTCTATCAACGACAACAACAAGTAGAGTTTCAGCACAGGCCGAGAGACGTCGGGGTACATAATGTGGTCCGGAGGAACAGGGAGTGATAGAGGACCTCAAACGAGTTACAAGTAACTCAGTCACTGCGATAGATTGGTAGTGTAGGAGACGGTGGAAGAAGGGGGAGACGGGAGTCAGAAAGAGTCGTAGTCCCTTATTCAGTCGACAAGTGTAGTCCAACGGTTTATAACCTCGAAGTCGAAGTCGTAGTCAGGAAGGTTACTTATAAGTCACAACTAAAGTAAATCCTTATACTCTATGTGTACAATGTATATGTGTGGGTCCCTTTTCATTCATTAAAGAATTCCACCGGATTGGGTGGTCGAACTTATGGTAGACATCGATTTTTTTCCCATACATCCCACCCCTTCCGATCAATGTCTCTTCCAGGATCAATAAAACTTATAAGTCGAGTCTCGGAAGAGGTGACTATCTTCAGAGGGCACTTTCTAAATTTTGGTAGAAAGAGAAGGACCATCTCTTTCGTTCTGTTTAAATATTTATCGTTAAAGGAAACATGTACCTTTAAAGGGAAACTTTTCCTATTGAAGGTAAGGTAAAAGTCTTGAAGACGACATAGACGAGAAAGAGTTTTATGAGTTGAGTTTTATTAAGAATACGGTTTCTCCTTATAAAACCCCATCTTATAAAACGAAGAGAAGTTTTACGACGTATGGGAGAGAATCCTTTAAAGTCAAGTATAATCACTCACCATTTTTCACTAATTTCTTCTGTCAAATGGTCGTTTGAAATTACACTATGGTCGTTTGAAATAAGTACTACACCTGTCAAAGGAAAACCTCTTGACGTTTTACTCGTCTTCCGTCCTGCGAAAATACCCTATTTACTATTTCTTGTTCTTTCTCCTTTAATCTATTATAGACTAACTGCTTCTGGTATATCATTGGAACAAACTCCATTCTTCCATGTTCTTTTAATCTCGATTCTTACACGAACCGAAACCCCCAACTGACTGGTCTATGTAACGAGAGGCCAGGTCACCCTCGTGAATATCTCTGTGATTTGAATATCTTTAAAGTCAAACGACTACGCCGTGGGTCCTGACCTCACCGACGTAGAACCTGGATCTTTAAATAAAGTTGTCTATGGTTAAGAGGGTCCGTAGGGTGTTATTTCCGTTGAAAATGAAAAAATACAAAGGGTTTATATAAACTGAGGTCTTAGGGAAAAAAGATTCCGTCTAGAAAGTCGCTCGGAACCGTCCCAGTTTCAACACTCCTTGGTCCCGAAGTTCCGGGATGTCAGTAAGGGACCCCCTTTGACTTAACAACCCAGAGTTTGAACCGACGTGGAACCTTAGTACTTCCCTTAAAAGTTGTGGACCGACTACGGGTGTTCAGGACCAACGGGCCCGTACCCACACCAGACCCGTAGTCCTGAACAAGACCGAGGGTCCGGTGAGAATCCTTGTCGTTCGGAAGATTGAACGAGGTACCCCGTCTGCACTCCGGCCTCAACGACTGACACCAAGACTGGTAGTCACAACTGTCGGGCACCCGACAAGGATTCAGGTAGGTCCGACGTATTCTACGGACAGTCCCAATGCTCGTTGTGACCTCCTCCTCCTAGCCGTTTGGTTCAGAAACGACACCGAATCAGTGGTTCAGAACAGTCTGAGAAACTCTGGGGTGTCTAACATCGGGTGGTCGGAGGAGACAGGTACTCTAAGAGGTCCGGTCTTACGACCTCACTCCACGGTAAAGGAAGAGGTCCCCTAGAAGGGTTGGGTCCCTAGTGTGGTGTAGAAGTCGTAGTCGTCCGTCAAAGAAATGATGACTCGGGGGTCCTTCGGGTTTTGGTTAAGATAGTTGCTTGTTACAAAATTTAGAGTGTTTTTCATGGTAGCAAAACGAAAGGTACTACAGTGGATGATTAAGTACTGGAAATCTTACACCGGTTCCGGTGTAATACTAAAAATAACCGGAAATGAGGTAACTTCATAATTTTAAGTATAAAATGTCGAGGTGAATTTACACAATCAGTGAGTCGACACAGACTGAGACTGGGGTACCTGACATCAGGCGTTCCGAGGAGACAGGAACCCCAAAGAGGGTCCGTTCTTGTGATCTCACCTAACGGTACGGGAGGAGGTCCCCTAGAAGGGTTGGGTTCCTAGTTTGGGTCCAGAGGACGCAGAGTCCATCCAAGAAATGGTAGACTCGGTGGTCCCTTCGGGGGCTATATAAACTTCACAAATGAATTACGACCTTTAAGTGGGATCCCCTGTCTTCCTACACTTTCCTTTTCCGTAACGTTAATTCGGCAGGAACCTTTATTACTCCAAAGACCCCAAAAAAGGAGAGAGAGAGTTTATGGAAATGAAATTACATTGACTTGTCAGACCATCGACACTTCCTGTTCTCCGTCCTACGCGGGTCCTTCTCGTCCTGGGACCCGAGACCGGTGAGGTGACTGGTATCGTTCCGGAGGGTATACTCTCGGGTTCGTCGACCTTCCGTTTCCAGAGGACTCCAAGGGTGTACTTCCGTGGTGCACGTAGTGATTTCCCGAGGGGACTCTCGTAGAGACTTGTCCCGATCCGTCTCGGTGAGGTCTCAGACCGAGGTCTGTCACTGGGTCTCTTCGTCACGGGGTCAGGGTTCCCGTGTCCCCAGGGAGAGTGGGTCGGGTCGTGACTGAGGTGTGTTCATTCTGTGCACCAGTCAGAGTCTCTTTCTCCCTGAACGGTGATTTTATTTCTGTTGACAATTATGTTAGGACCGACTTAATTTTTGATTTTGTAAAATAGGTTGTGATTTTCAAGAAAAATCTATAAAAAAAGAAGACTAAAATTGTCTTTACATTTGTAAAAGGACCCAGGGATTTCACAGCGCACGGGATACGGGAGATGACAGATTACTTCTTTGGTTCGGACTATGTTGAAGTGACTTCCTTACCCCTTTGGTATACAATCTAACACGTACCATGTAGTCATTGAACATTGGTCTACGCATTGTCGAATAGTAATCCAAACACATTTGTCCTGAGTTTCAGTGGTAGTCAGATTTAACGTCTGAGTAGGTGACTGGGTTTCCTCCCCGTCTTCTGGTCTCGTTATGCTTGGCCACAGAATTTATGATTCTTCGTCTCCAGACAAAACCAGACGACGACGACGATTCAGCGAAGTCAACACAGACTGAGACACGCTGGGGTGTCTGCCGTCGGGTGGTCCGAGGGGGTAGGGACCCTAAGAGGTCCGTTCTTGTGACCTCACCCAACGGTAAAGGAAGAGGTCAAAACGAGATCCACTCCAGTAAATT
Organism: Capra ibex; assembly: GCA_006410555.1. Taxonomy (NCBI): domain Eukaryota; kingdom Metazoa; phylum Chordata; class Mammalia; order Artiodactyla; family Bovidae; genus Capra; species Capra ibex. The sequence continues at coordinate 1,600,133 of SJYO01007492.1, forward strand.
ACTCCAAAAACGATGTCAACATCATCCAATCAGGAAGAGAGCACAGGTTGAGACACGCTGGTGTACCTGACGTCGGGTGGTCCGAGGAGACAGGTACCCTAAGAGGTCCGTTCTTATAACCTCACTCGACGGTAAAGGAAGAGGTCCCGCAGAAGGACTGGGTCCCTAACTTTGACGGAGAGAACACAGGGGACGTGACCGTCCACCTAAGAAATGGTGTTCACGGTGGACCACCTTACCATCTCTAAGGACGGTGAGTTTTACACCAAAAGGAGGGTCCTCATGGACCTTAGTAGTGAACCTTTGAACAGTTTTCACGTCTAACTGCCCCACTTCCTGTGTGATGGGATTTTATACCTTGGAACCGTATAACTCCAAAAAAATCGGTCTCCTCGAACTCTTTCGTCGTCTTTACCGTTCCAGTGAAACTGGAAGGGAGAGTGGGTAGACGGGACCTGTATCTTGGGAGTACACTCTCTACTAAAGGGATACGGACCTCGTTTCTCTCATGAACAGAGGTTTCTGTGTCTTTGTGACTCTTCTTAGACTTGGTTGTCTGAAACGGTTCAAAGAGGATCAAACACAGTACCAGACACACGTCGAACCTTTTCTTAAAGGTCTGCTCTGTCTTACTTTCCTCTAATTCCGAAAAATCTCACCTCCTCCCCTGCCAGCGACGGTCATATCACCCGGTCGAAGGACTGTCAGTCCCTCTTGGCTGGAACCTACACCCAAGAACCAAACAAAGATATCGGTCCCCTATTCCTCACCCCATCCCCAGAACGTTCAGTAAACGACTAACCTCCTCGATACACGTGACCCGTCCTTTTCTCATTCCGTTTATGTAGAGGAAATATACCCCTAGAACCCATCTTCCCCTCTGTCCGGTATGATGAGTCCTCCCAGGGTTTTGAGGAGTTATCAATGTTGCACCGTACCCCCGTCCCCCTCTCGCTATCTTAGACCAAAAGAGACAAGGATGTAAGGTTCTGGGAAGAGTAAGTGGAACAAGAAAGCAGGAACCCTGTGGTGTTAAACATGTGAACGGAGTGTGACAAACTAAATATAAATAAAGATGTGCTGACAGGTGAGAAGTGGTTTGGGTCTTTTTTTTTATTTCTTAGTTCAAATTGACGGAGAAGTCCAGAAACGCAGGAGTACTTTAAAGGGTACAATGCATTTTAAATATTATTTATATAAACACACGAAAGGAGGACTAGTAGGCAGAAAAAGTCAGGGTTAGTTCTTGGGGTTCTCCCAGTTGTAAAAGGAGGGGTACTTTCTTAGAGTTCACGTTCGAGTCTGGATTTACTTTGTCCAAAATGTGAAATTATTCTTGGAACCCCACCAAACATACGTGTAGTTTCAAACTCTACGTGGGACACTTACTTTTTATAACGAACGGTGTAGTCATTTGTATCCTACAACATCCGGTTCAGTAGGGTAATATCGGTGGGGTTACCACTCGGGATTCCCTTGAGTCCTACGTCCGTCATACGGAGGGAGGTAGAACGTTAATCGTCAACGACGGTACCGCGTGGGGAGGGAACCACGTAGACTTCTTTAAGTCCTACTCTTTTATGTCGTACGACCGGGGTCTATCGACTCCATGTATAGTTACTTTACTAAAGTTTCTCTAGTCTGAGAACGTAGAAGTGTATGTGTCTTTTCGTGACTCATGGAATCGGACTCTACAGACCAAAAGGAATTAATTATCATTGGAAAACTACAAGGTTGACGGACCAGAAACAACGTTTTTGAGGATACATAGGACCGAGGAGTGAATGGAGAAGCCTTGTCAGAGAATCTCGACTCTACGATCCAGGTCCGAATTCGGGAGTCAAAACACACGGTTTATTATCTATCAAGAGGTGAAAATCCAACCCGTAAAAAAGTCAGTTGTCGAGATACTTACTGGGGTAAATTACTCCGTATTCTTAACCACTAAGGAACAAGGTTGTCTTTCGTTCCCTTCTCCTCCCCCTTAAAGTCTCTGTCTTTTGGATAAGTAAGTTCAGTCTTCCGATATTCCAATTGAACCGAGTACCTCCTCGAAACCCACCAGTTCCCTCAAAAGTTTGCCATAGTTGGTCTTCGTGTTACGCTTTTATCGTGTTTTTAACATTTTCTTCCAACTCCACAGGGTCATCCCCTAAAACTGGGTTACTCCCAGTTCTGTAGTAGAGAAGGTTTCCAGAACTGAAGGTCCGACCCTAAGATCCTCCTCCGGCACTAAAGAACCAACTCCCCTACCATCCTCAGTCTCGTTTTGTTTGGTTGTGTCTTCGGGGTCCGTCCCTCGACTCCCGTGTCTGTAGCGGTTCCGACGTCGTGGCCTATGCCGCCTGAGGTTCCCGCCCCTTCCGTAGATCCCGTCTCAGTGACGTCCAGGAGGTACTCCGAGTCAAAGAAGAAGATTCAGTGAAGTCAGCACAGGCTGAGACACGCTGGGGTATCTACCGTCGGGTGGTCCGAGGAGACAGGGACCCTAAGAGGTCCGTTCTTGTGACCTCACCCAACGGTAAAGGAAGAGGTTACGTACTTTCACTTTTCACTTTCACTTCAACGAGTCAGCACAGACTGAGAATCGCTGGGGTACCTGACGTCGGGTGGTCCGAGGAGGCAGGTACCCTAAAAGTCTACGGTAGACTTTATGGGGTCTTGGTCCTGCTCCCGTCTTGATAGTCTTTTACCCGTACCTTCCGACTGTCCGACGTCAGGTACCCCAGTGTCTTCCGACGTGTGTGGTCTCGCTGACTTGTTGTTGTTGTCGAAGATGAACCAAAAGTCTCGAAAACGATACAGACAACAAAGACTTTTTTACTGGTGTAAAACCCCTCTGTTTGAGACGAGGGGAAGTGGCCGGTACTCCTATGTGTCCTCTGTCCCCATTTTTGGTGTACAGGTATCATCTACAGTGAACCCGGACTTTTCAGAGGAGTCGGTGGTGAAGGAGAATTTTTTGTTTTGTTTTTTTTTGATGTGTAGTTGTATCATACGACTTGAACATTTTCCTAGAAAACTTACAAACGGTGTTCTTTTCATGGTCCGATTATCAATTCGGGTTATGTTTTAAAATGTGAAGGAAACGAAAGGGAAGAGACGGAAGAAAAGACCAAAACACTCGTTAATCTACCGAAGAGAGGTGGGGATAGCCAACACCGTCTCTACCATGTTTTGAGACAGAGTAGGAAACCGAAGATCAACTGTCTTATCATTTCAGATTTTACAACCGGGTAGAATAAAGTACGATAAATTTTTTTACGTAATAAATAAAAAACACATACAGTTACGTGGACCCTACTTTAATTTTCTTTTTGTCTTTTAACAATATATTATTTCTAATCTAGGGCGGAAGTAAAAGAGGTCGATGTGTCAAGGGTAGAAACAGAGCACCAAAAGTAACTAAGATATCAAAAATTACGGGTATTGGTTCACGAAACCAGAATTGGGGTCTCACATTACTTAAGTCGGAAGTGCCCACCAGAAAAACGACATAAAAAAGGGTAACTGGAAAGTTCATCGACTTACAGTAGATCATCAAAGAAATTTTCGTTGAGTACCCTTGCGATAAGAGATTCGAGAACGTCAAGTTTCTACGAAAAGACGACGAAAGTAAACACTGTATTCCGTGTCCTCCGATATTTAAGAACACAGTACCCCAAAAAGAAATGCTGAAACATCCGAAACGAGACAGTGAAGTTCCTGACTAACTCCGACACTCAAGAGACTCGTTCTGACTAAAAGGGGTGGTTCTCCAGTAAACTAGAGAACCAGATTCACAGGTTTCCCAAGAAAGAAAGATTTCAAGTCATTGAAGTGATTCTACTCGGAGGTGTAACTACCAGGTTACATTTACAAAAGGAGATCCTGTTTACGACACTAGAAAACTGGACTTCTCGGCGAAGAAAGAAATTAAGACCTTTAACCCGAACTTAACGTTGAAATTTATAGGAAGAACAGGTAATAAAACAATAGAAGAAAACTCCGTAGTCAATGCACACACAAACTACAGGAAACAGACAGAACGAATCAAGAGTGAAGAGAGGTTAAGAAGTGTTGAGAGCCGAGCACAACCAGAGCAAAGAGGACAGAAAGAGTCGGGACAGAGGCATTCGAAACCAGACGAAAGTAGCCGTGACGAAAGAAAGACGTACCGAGGGTCAAACGAAAAGCAAAGATAACAGTCCACCTTTTCGAAAGGAAAGAAAAGAAAATCCAAGAAACCGACCAGATTATTAATTTAACTACACTCTGTTTCATTACCCTCTTTTTCGTTTAAATTAAAGTATGTATGTCCAAGACTTTTATATTCCTGGTTCCGTTACACGGTAGGACTCGATTACTTTGTCTCGTCTCGGACACCAGGAAGGGGGTGGCCGATAGGGTACAGGAGTCGGATGGAAACAGACACCTCTTTGAAAGTGGATTCTCATTCAAACTAGTCTCTACACTCTTTTACGTCTTTGTTTCCTTTTGTCAGTTTCCTTTGGTCTATTATTGTCGAATCAGAAATTCATATCAGTTCCTGGAGGAGTTCCTGACGTCTATTGGAAGACTCGGTATAAGACACTCGAGCGGACATCCATGACTTTGGGGGTGGTCTACTTTCTTCAATTGATGCATTACTGGTCTGACATCGGTATTTCGACGACGATTCAGTTAAGTCAGTACAGACTGAGACATGCTGGGGTCTCTGCCGTCGGGTGGTCCGAGGGGACAGGGACCCTAAGAGGTCCGTTCTTGTGACCTCACCCAACGGTAAAGGAAGAGGTTACGTACTTTCACTTTTCACTTTCACTTCAACGAGTCGCTGAGAATCGCTGGGGTACCTGACGTCGGATGGTCGGAGGAGGCAGGTACCTACAAGGTCCGTTCTCATGACCTCACCTCACGGTGACGGAAGAGGTGTCGGTATTATCTTCGACGGTGTTAAGGCTCTTGACCGGAGTGTCTTTGCCCTTGTTTGGTTCAGACCTTTACTTCTAACTAACATGAATTTCGTTAGTTCTACTACAACCAGTCTGGTGGTCACTAGTTAAAGTTCTACTGACAGTCTCGACTGACACGACAAAGACGTATACCGGGGGAGGGAGACAGATATCTTCAAGAAAGGGTGACTAACGGCCAACGTCCCTCCCCACAGTTGGAAACCTGTCCTCAGGTGAGGACGGAGGAGGGACGTCAGTGGCCGTAGGTTTTAATTCGTTTGAAAGGAAAGGTGGTGGGACCGGAGAGATAACCGAAAACCCGTCGTTCGTCGGTTTGGGGTGAAAGTCAATGTGATTCCTTACCCTAGACCCGGACCCGGAGACTTTCCCTCCTTCCGGTAAGTGTCCTCTCCCCTCCTCGTCTACATTAATCTACAACGGGACGGTATGTCTGTCCGGTAAGTCTATTCTCTTTACAGGGGTAGCTACTTGGTTCATCCTCCGAGAGAGGAGGTTACACGGGGTGTCTCTGGGTGTCGAGACTACGTCATAATTGGTCCTCGGTTTGGACGTTGTTGGTGGGTCGACTCGGGACGGGTGGAGTAACCGGGGGACTTTCCATCCTTCCGTATCAGAAGTTCATTGTGTAGAAGAGAGATAGAGAGAGACAGAGACAGAAAGAGACAGAGAGAGGAAGAAGGGAGAGGGAGAGGGAAGGAAGAGGACGTGTATCTGGTGTCTCTAAGAGGATAGACAACGTCTGGACCCGTCTTTACAAGTGGTCCCAGAGATGATGTTAAACCATCTGTTGGACCTTCTATTAAAAAGGTTAGGTAGCCATTGTTCTGTCCTCAAAGATAAGGATCAACTATGAACACAAAGATTCACTTTGATAAGACTTGAGTCTCATGTCCCGAGACTTAGTAAGTACGGTAAATTTCGAGTTAACTTTTGACCAAAGAGTGATAGAAACATAGGGGTCACGGTACGTGTCGTGGACTGTATGTCCTCTACAGGTTATCCATAAAATTTCCGACAAATTTATATACGTACTTATTCGAAGGAGACCTTTTCATTACCTCATCCAGTGTGTCCAGTCAGTAAGTTATTAAACGGGATTTACAGTCCAGACGACAATAAAAGGAAAAGGGAAGTCAAGGTCCTAAACTCTCCTGTCTCTAAAGTGGTGACTAAAGGGGTTCTATGGCGTTTTCCTTCAGTATTCTATCGAATTAAAGAAATTAGAAAGTAGTTTGGATAAAACCGTATCAATTTTTGTAGTATAAAGGTTTTTATGTTCACGAGGTCTTTTTCTATTGGTTTGTACATCAGAAAAAAATTATACATATTGAAGAATAAAACATAACCCCATATAACAACACTATTAAAGTCCACTTGTCGTCTCCCTAAGTCGGTATGTACGTGTACATAGGTAAGACGGGGTTTGAGGGAAGGGTAGGTCCGACGGTGTATCGTAACTCGACTCAAGGTACACGATATGTCATCCAGAAACAGTCAATAGGTAAAATTTATGTCGTCACACATGTACGGGCAGGGTTTGAGGGTTTGATAGAGAACGGGAGTAGAAAGGGGGCCGTTGGTACTTAAACGAGAGATTCAGACACTCAGAGAAAGACAAAACATTCAAGTAGACATAGTAAAGAAGAATCTAAGATGTATATTTCCTACAGTATACTATAAAGAGGAAAAGACAGACTGAATGAAGTGAGCCATACTGTTGGAGGTCCAGGTAAGTACAACGTCGTTTATCGTAAAAAAGTAAGAAAAATTTAATGACTGATTATAAGGTAACATGGTTTGTACATCAGAATTTCCTCCATTGTCAACCATAGTTCTTTATCCAAAAGTTCCAGGATCACCGCACGAAAAAGGACAACACCGTTTTACGTGTAGAGTTTTCTCGTCTTCCATCCTCAACACTCTTATAAGTGTGTTGCATCATTCTTTTTAAAGTACAATAGTCACAGAAAGACTCCCTTCTGTCCGTAAGGGACGAAGGGTTCCTTTACTATACCTTATATGACTCCTTAAGTCGTGCTACTACTATACTCCGTAAATTGAGATTCTTCTCTTTTTGACTGACTCTACTCCTGTAAAATTCGACACAAGTTCCCGTCAAAGTAATACATTTATTTGATATGGGTTGGGTATAAACCAAGTTTTGTGATCAAGAAAATTCTTTTGTTCTTAAGAAATATATATTAACATAATAATTCTGAGACCATTGAGTTAACAGTTTTGACAAAAGGAAATGGTTTATTTCCAGTTATGGACATCAACTTTTTTTTTATGTGATAAGTAACAAACAGAGACTTTTTAAGTGAACAAAATAGCACTACTCTAGCGAGAGGAAGTACTCATGGGCTCCGGTCGTAGTGACCAGAGGCCTCGAATGGACTCTGGGCAGACGACGGGTGTGAGATGGACGTCGGCCCTGGAACTTGGTGGTAGTCAACCACTACCTGGGACGGAGTCCACTCGGGAGTCCACTCTGGGGTCAGGGTCGGCTGTGGGATCGCGTCGGACACGCCCTGTTCGGTTCGGTGTGAGCCCAAGGACTGAGTATCTTTGATACTCTACTGTGTCCACATAATAAAATTCAACGGTTCGAATTCATCAAGTAATGGGTCTTTATATATTATTATGTCGTAGTAAACCTTCGAGAGAAAAGGGGCTTACAGAATATGTGACATAAGTAAAAGATTCTAACAGGAGTGTTTCAAGGTGTTTGACCTACCGACGTTTGTCGTTTTCGTATAGGAGAGTGTCAAGACCCCCGACCTTCAGCCTCTGGTCGCACGGTCATCCCGGTCCTGGAGAGACTTTACACATTCCTTTGGGAAGAAAGGAAGACGGACGGAGGACCGTCAGCGACGGTCCGAGGCACAAGAGAGCGAACTTCGACGCACTGGGTCAGACCCGAAGGCACCAGCGCACCGAAGGAGAGACGTACACAGACGGAAGTGTACCCTTAGAAGAATATTCTTGGGGCTAGTGTGACCTGAACTCGGGCGAGAAGAGGAGCTACTGGAGTGGAGTAGAATTGATCAGTGTAGACGACACTGGGAGAAAGGGTTTGGTGTGACGTAAGACTCAGTGGTCCCGCAGTCTGGATTACATAGAAAGAAGACCTCTCCCCCTTCGTCTGTTTTAAGTTGGGTATTGGATCTTTTCCTACAAAGATTGATCGTACTACGGTAAAAGTCTCAATTTGTTGAGTCTTCGTCGAATTAGAGAACTGATGATGGAATGTGTCTTTCCTTTCCAAACGCAAAAAAGACTAGACACAGACTGAATAATTTATCTTTTGTTTTGAACTCTAATACCCCTGTAGTTAGGGAACATTATAAACCACTGTGAGTTTTTTTTTTATTATTGGGTTACTACGTCCCGAAAGTCGGTCACTGGAAAGATTTTAAATGCCAACTGTCCCGATAACGAGTCACTCCTTCCACTGTCCCGTACTTTCGTGCCGTAAAACAGAAATGGTGATTACACCCATTATCTTCTCGATCTCCGAAATACCTACACCTTCTACTGTCATCAACTTTTTCTTTATTTTACAAACTACATCAAAGGTCTACTTACAAAAATATTACCATGGTTCTGGACTGTAAATCTATTACGGGATGTTAAATGTAAACATAGAGGGGGGTCGTGACACGGAAAATGTATCACCCGTGAGTTGATTAGATTGACCAGGGGGTATTGTTCGACCCCACGTCGAGTCCGTCTTTTACAGGACCTACTCCCAATAATGGAAGTAAAAGTCTACTCACTCGTTTTCGGGCCCCTGTGATTCAAAAAGTCTCACTGTAACTTTACTGGACAAGTTTGATCATATCTAGGATACCTATTTGTTGTTTCAAGATGACATATCATGTCCTTCGAGATAAGTTATATGACACTATTTGGTATCACCTTTTGTTATACTTTTTCTTATATATGTAAATATTGACTTTATGAAACGACATGTCGTCTTTAATTGTGTTGTAACATTTAGTTGGGATGTTATTTTAATTCTTTTGTTTTTATCTTCACTGGACGAGTCCTAATAAAGGTCCACAATTTTGGTCCAACAGACTAAGTACTGAATCATTGAAACAAGAAATTACAGGTCTTGTTGGTGTTTTTCTCCACACAATTACATCCTTCCTTAGCGCCCAAGGGACTTTCACTCTGTTTCTTCTCACTCAGATGTGAGAACCTCTTTTCAGATCCGTACACCGTCCCTCCCCTCCCCTCTCTGATGTCGAAAGAGAATAGAGAAATAAAAAAAGGGATATTACGTGTCCTACCCGAAGGGTTCATAGCGATCACCATTTCTTTGACGAAAGGTCACGTCCTCTACACCCAGACTAGGGACCCAACCTTTCTAGGGGACCTCCTCCTTTACCGTTGGGTGAGGTCACAAGAACTGACCCTTTAGGGTACCTGTCTCCTCGGGCCACCCGAAGTCAAGTACCCCAGCGTTTCTCATCCTGTTCTGAATCACTGATTTACTGTTTTATCATTGTATTATAATTCCTTTTTATTTAAATTGATTTAATCCATTTAACAGGGACCCAGAATCCTAATATCAACCGTCGAACTCCTGGTTACACATGACTGACAAGTAATTGAAGTTTTCCTACAATACACCTTTACAGTAGAAATAACTACTATCAAAATGAAGTAGCCTGGAAAGGAGGGCTATATGTCACGACAATTAAAAAGGGTTTTTCCCCTGCCACCGTGTTTCTACGGTTTTTCTTCGTTCGCCCTGACACTGAGACGTAGGTAGTATCAAAAACCACACACACGGAAACTCACGAATATGTAACACAACATGTATACACATAGTCAAGTCAAGTCAGCGAGTCAGCACAGAGAAACTCTGGGGTACTTGGCGTCGTGCGGTCCGGAGGGACAATTAGTGGTTGAGGGTCCCAAATGGCTTTGAGTACAGGTAACTCAGTCACTACGGTAGGTTGGTAGAGTAGGAGACAGTAGGAGAAGAGGAGGACGGAAGTTGAAAAGGACTGTAGTCTCAGAAAAGTTTACTCAGTGCAATCCACCGGTTTCATAACCTCAAAGTCGAAGTGGTAGTCAGGACGGTTACTTGTGGGTCCTAGCTAAAGGGAATCCTACCTGACCAACCTAGAGGAACGTCAGGTTCCCTGAGAGTTCTCAGAAAAGGTTGTGGTGTCAAGTTTTCGTAGTTAAGAAGTCACGAGTCGAAAGATATATCAGGTTGAGAGTGTAGATATGTACTGGTAACCTTTTTGGTGTCGGAACTGATCTACCTGGAACCAACCGTTTCACTACAGAGACGAAAACTTATACGACAGATTCAACCAGTACTGAAAGGAAGGTTTCTCATTCACAGAAAATTAAAGTACTGACGTTAGTGGTAGACTTCACTAAAACCTCGGGGGTTTTTATTTCGGACAGTGACAAAGGTAACAAAGGGGTAGATAAGCGGTACTTCACTACCCTGATCTACGGTACTAGAAGCAAAAGACTTACAACTCGAAATTCGGTTGAAAAAGTGAGAGGAGAAAGTGAAAGTAGTTCTCCAAGAAATCAAGGAGAAGTGAAAGACGGTATTCCCACCACAGTAGACGTATAGACTCCAATAACTATAAAGAGGGCCGTTAGAACTAAGGTCGAACACAAAGAAGGTCGGGTCGCAAAGAGTACTATATGAGACGTATATTTAATTTATTCGTCCCACTGTTATATGTCGGAACTGCATGAGGAAAAGGATAAACCTTGGTCAGACAACAAGGTGCAAGTCAAGATTGAAAACGAAGGACTGGACGTATGTCCAAAGAGTTCTCCGTCCAGTCCACCAGACCATAAGGGTAGAGAAAGTACAAGATTAATAAGTCATCGATTATTGTTCGACTATTGTTTGAAGATTACCTAGAGGATAAACTAACGTGACTAGTCAAAGAAAGATGTAATTCAAAAGTTCAGTAAAAGTCTAGGGTTCAGTCTTAATGTATCTGTACAAAACATTCGAATACCGTCCGGTGTCAGAGAATATTTGAGTGTTTACTGTGTGGTGTCGATCAGCCCATTACTAAGGTGCCAAGTAAAATAACAGAGATTAATATTAGAACACATAGTTCTATCGTCGAGTTTATTTTTAGTTTACAAAATCAGTTGACTTTTTTGATGCTCTGACGACCATACTAACGTAGTCAAATTAAACCAACGGTAGAAACACCAACAATAAGACCGTTCCAGAACCGAGGTTTCTGGTAGAGGTTTGCTACATACCCCTGAAGTACACCAAGTCTGTGTAGACGGAGTTAAGAATCTTTATTTGCACGTTTACGTAAAGTTTACCCAGTAAATTCGTTATCGTACTCCATCTCAGAACCGTTAGAATCTCAAACAAATCGGGTGATGGGAGTATTACGTCTTACACAGTGGTTCCAATGCACTATGTTTGGAAGAATTTCGTTTTTATCAAAAAGGACAACAAATCAGTGATTCAGTACAGACTGAGAACGCTGGGGTACTGACATCGGGCGGTCCGAGGAGACAGGTACCCTAAGAGGTCCGTTCTTATGACCTCACTCAACGGTTAAAGAAGAGGTCCCCTAGAACGGTTGGGTCCCTAGTTTGGACTCAGAGGACGTAACCGTCCACCCAAGAAATAGTGAGATGGTGGTCCCTTCGTTGGTTTTTTATTATTATTAATATACGATCGTTTTACGTTCAACTTAGGGTCTAGGAAACTCAGATCTATTTATGTCAAAAGTCACTAAAAAAAAAAGATACTAGAGGAGTGCCGTCTCTACGGGTATCTGAAAAACACGATTGTAATGAAGGTAGGAGACAATGCAACTACAAAAATTCGTAAGTGCTGTCTCGTCCTTGGACTGGGTTCCGTGTAAACAAGACCTACGAATTCCTACTGAACGATACAAAGTCCCAAACAAAAATCTCAACTCTGGTTATTTTCTGTTCCGTGTTTCTTTGTGTAAAACTATATATAGACCACGGTTTCGACTCCCTACACATGATTAATACTGATTTTATATAGTCTACCTACTGGGTCTCTCCATTCATGATCCGCCACGGAACAAATATCTTCTGACACAAAGTTCGAGTGTTCCTATCGTAAACACTCATAACAATATATTCACTCAGTGTCCCAATAACGTTCAAAACATGGTTGATCGTATTTTATTATAAACGTCTTTAATGTCCGGAACTCACTGTCCGAAGGACGTTTTATCCGAATACGTCTGACTTTCTACATGTGTCAGGTTGGGGGTCTTCAGGGTGGGGGGACATCAGGGTAGGGATCCTTTGGGAGGATGTCTTTACTAGTGTGTGAATTTTGCTTACAAGTGCACGTACATTAGGAAAAACAAATCAATCGAGTTAAAAGTTTATAATTTATAAAATGTTGTCTCTTAAGTAACCGAAGGAATATGATGTCTTATCACACGACAGTAATTTTTGTTAGTAGTGTTCTAGATTATCTCACCCCCTTACAAATATTATATTAATCACAGTCAAAAGAGTCCGACAACATTGTTTAATGGGGTTGACCCGCCGAATTTTGGTGTCTGTGAATAGGAGCGTGTGAGCACCTCCGACCTTTCTTCCCCCAGTAGGTTAGGCAACCGTGCCGGCCGAGGGTGGGTTCCGAGATTCCCTCTTGGCGAGGGTCGTCGACCTCCAAGTTACGTAAACGACCGAATCCTGCTATACCGAGGTTAGAGTCGGAAGAGAGGTGTAGTGGACGTGGAGACAAAGTGGAGTAGGAAGAATATTCCGGTGGACAGTGGTCCTAATCAACAACAAATCAGTGATTCAGTATAAGTTGAGAAACGTCGGGGTACCTGACGTCGTGGGGTCCGAAGGGACAGGAGGTGATAGAGGGTCTCGAACAAGTTTAAGTACAGGTAACTCAGTCACTACGATAGATTGGTAGAGTAGGAGACGGCGGGGGAAGGGGAGGAAGGGAGTTAGAAAGGGTCGTAGTCCCAGAAGAGGTTATTCAGTCGAGAAGGGTAGTCCACCGGTTTCATAACCTCGCAGTCGAAGTCGTAGTCAGGAAGGTTGCTTATAAGTCCCAACTAAAGGAAATCCCAACTGACCAAACTAGAGGAACATCAGGTGGTCCAAATCCGGGGTAGGAGTTAAATACCGCTAGAGTAAAACTCTTTGAATTTACTTATTACGGTCGTTTCTATAAAAAAGGTTTATTCTAATATAAGTACCCAAGACCCTCCTGTACAAAAAACGTCCCACCTATCCTCGTATTAAGTTTGATAATGTTAATCTTTTCGTCATATATTCGAAGGGGACACCTTATGATATATTTTCGTCACATATCCGAAGGGGACACCGAGTACCCATTTCTTAGGTAGACGATTACGTCTTCTACGACCAAACTAGGGACCCAGACCTTCTAGGAGACCTCTTCCTTTACCGTTAGGTATGGTCATAAGAACAGACCCTTTAGGGTACCTGTCTCACCCAATGTCAGGTAGTCCAACGTCTCAACTTGTGTTGACTTGTTGATTTGTTGTTGTTGTTTATATTTGAAATATGTCAGGGTTGTTTTGTTGTATTTTTATAAATATATGTATGTATACATATACATATACAACATATGTATACATATAGGTCGTTTAAACCTTTTGAGTCGTCACCGGTGTCCTGACCTTTTCCAGTCAAAAATAAGGTTAGGGTTTCTTTCCGTTACGGTTTCTTACGAGTTTGATGGTGTGTTAACGTGAGTAGAGTGTGCGATCATTTCATTACGAGTTTTAAGAGGTTCGGTCCGAAGTCGTTATGTACTTGGCACTTGAAGGTCTACAAGTTCGATCAAAATCTTTTCCGTCTCCTTGGTCTCTAGTTTAACGGTTGTAGACGACCTAGTACCTTTTTCGTTCTCCCAAGGTCTTTTTGTAGATAAAGAAGAAGTAACTGATACGGTTTCAGAAACTGACACACCTAGTGTTATTTGACACCTGTTAAGACTTTCTCTACCCTTATGGTCTGGTGGACTGGACGGAGAACTCTTTAGACATACGTTCAGTTCTTCGTTGTCAATCTGGACCCGTACCTTGTTATCCGACCAAGGTTTATCCTTTTCCTCATACAGTTCCGACATATAACAGTGGGACGAATAAAGTGAAGATACGTCTCATGTAGTACTCTTTGCGACCTGACTTTCTTTGTGTTCGACCTTAGTTCTAACGGCCCTCTTTATAGTTATTGAAGTCTATACGTCTACTGTGGTGGGAATACCGTCTTTCACTTCTCCTTGATTTTTCGGAGAACTACTTTCACTTTCTCCTCTCCCTTTTTCAACCGAATTTCGAGTTGTAAGTCTTTTGCTTCTAGTACCGTAGACCAGGATAGTGAAGTACCGCTTATCTACTCCTTTGTCACTTTTGTCACTGTCCGAAATAAAACCCCCCGAGGTTTTAGTGACGTCTATCACTAACATCGGTACTTTAATTTTCTGCGAATGAGGAACCTACTTTTCAATACTGGTTGGATCTATCGTATAGGTTTTCGTCTCTGTAATGAAACGGTTGTTTCCAGGCAGATCAGTTCCGATACCAAAAAGGACACCAGTACATACCTACATTCTCAACCTGACACTTCTTCCGACTCGTGGCTTCTTAACTACGAAAACTTGACACCACAACCTCTTCTGAGAACTCCCAGGGAACCTGATGTTCCTCTAGGTTGGTCAGGTAAGATTTCCTCTAGTCGGGACCCTAAAGAAACCTTCCTTACTACGACTTAGACTTCGAGGTCATGAAACCGGTAGAGTACGCTTCTCAACTGAGTAATCTTTTCTAAGACTACGACCCTCCCTAACCCCCGTCCTCTTCTTCCCCTACTGGCTCCTACTCTACTAACCTACCGTAGGGCCTGAGCTACCTGCACTTAGACTCACTTGAGGTCCTCTACCACTACCTGTCCCTCCGGACCTCACGACGCTAAGAACCCCAGTGTTTCTCAACCTGTGCCGACTCGCTGACTTGACTTCACTTGACTGGACATTATCCTACAATCTTCCCTTGACCCCCTGGTTTCACTGGTACTTTTTGGGGGTTTGACGGGGGTCTACGTGTTGAAGTTTCCCTAACTTCCTTCGACACCGGGTTGTGGACCCGGAAAATCGTTCCGCCCCAAAAAATTCGTAGTTCTCTCTCCGGAACACCTCCTGTGACCACCTTTCCAGAGAAACCTCTCTTCCCACCGAAACGATACCCGTGGGTGGGAACCCACTCCCCTCTCTCCTACGATTAAGAGTCGGGTCTCGGGTCCCTCTCTTAGTTCGACTCCGGGCTTTACTTCTCTTCCTTCGTCTGAAACCTGACCCAGGATAACGGGGGTCCTCCACTTCTCTCGTCTTCTCGACTGGGTTCCGAAACCCCCGTCCCAGCCCCTCCCGACGGGACCCCCGGTAAGACGGGACGTCACAACTACCCCTGTTACACACCGACAAAGGACCCTGAGCTATATCTGATTCCCCCCTCCGGTCCCGACGGCGTTGTTTCGAGGCGTGTGACCACCGAAGTGTGTCGGCTCCAAATGAGCGAGTGTCAGACCTTCCCAGACGTCCCGCCAAGGGAGACGTCGGAGACTTCCCCTGCGACAGGTAGGAGGGAGGGCTGAGGACCTGAGGTCGCTAGGACCCTCTAGGAACACCTGTCTAGCGACGTTAGAGGCGACGTAGTAGTGCGTCTACAGAGGGGAGACAGAGGCACAGAGGAGAAGAATATTCCTGTGGTCAGTGACCTGATCCTGACAATAGCTCATTGTCGAGTCAGACGAGCGGCGTTCTATTCAATTACTTAGGTTCTGTTCCACGACCCTAGTCCTTCCCTGAAATAAGACCTCGGTTGATAGTTCTTCTACCGTCCGATCGCGGAGTTTATTGGGAGAACATCCCCCGGACCAACGGTCCAGGAAAATGCCTAATCTCTACCCTCCTTCACGCCTTTGTTTCATTTTTCCGATAGGTTAAGAAGGTTTACAGGGGATCTCTTACCGTCCGGAGTCCGTTCCCTACACAATCAAAGTGAAGGAATGACAGGAAGTGTCCACCCGAGTCCAATTGAGGGACTCCGTCCGGTAATACATATAAATATTATTGTTTTTACTCAATTTCAGTGTCTTCGAGTCAAGTCAAGTCAGAGAGTCAGTACAGGTGGAGAAGCGATGGGGTACCGGTGTTGTGGGGTCCGGAGGGAAAGGTAGTGGTTGAGGACCTCAGATGAGTTTGAGTAGAGGTAACTCAGCCACTACGGTAGGTTGGTAGGGTAGGAGACAGCAGGGGAAGAGGAGGACGGAAATTAAAAAGGGTCCTAGTCCCAGAAAAGTTTACTCAGTCGAGAAACGTAATCCACCGGGTTCCTAACCTCGAAGTCGAAGTTGTAGTCACGAAGGTTACTTGTGGGTCCTGACTAGAGATCTTACCTGACCAACCTAGAGGAACGTCAGGTTCCCTGAGAGTTCTCAGAAGAGGTTGTGGTGTCAAGTTTTCGTAGTTAAGAAGCCGTGAGTCAAAAGAAATATATATATGTCTTCGACTAGGTAGTATTTAAGTTTTAATTGGGAAGGACCAATGTTCTCTGATGGGATTGGGGCTTGTAAGTATCCTTCCTGACTACGTCTTCGACTTCGAGGTTATGATACCGGTGGACTACGTTTCTCGGTTGAGTAACCTTTTCTGGGACTACGACCCTTTCTAACTTCCGTCCTCCTCTTCCCCTTCTGTCTTCTACACTACCAATCTATCGTATTGTCTGCGTTACTTGTACTCAAACTCGATTGAGAGTCTCTGTCGCTTCCTGTCTCTTCGGACCGTACAACGTCAACCAACAAAATGTTTCTCAACCTGTGCTGAATCGTCGACTTTTTGTCGTTTAGGTCGTACTGAAGTAGAATTGACAAATGCAGACGTTTCTGGAACACAGTCTCATCTTAGGTAAGACTCCAAGAGAACACAGTCTCATCTTAGGTGAGACTCCGACACCCACCTGTACATAAAAATCCCCTGTGCTAAAGTTAGGTCGTGTCGACCGGGTCCGGAGTAAACCAAGGAAGAGACACTCAGACAAAGACAAAACATTCAAGCAAGCGTAGTAAAGAAAATCTAAGAGACATATTCCCTACAGTATGTCATAAAGAGGAAGAGACAGACTGAATGAATAACAGACATACTGTTAGAGATCCAGGTAGATACAACGACGTTCACCGCAATGAAGTAAGAACAAAATAAAAAATTGTACTACGAAGAAAATTGTTTCGATACGTGAAAGAACTTTTACACTTAAGACGATGGTGTTTTCGATAAAATTTCGTCTCACACGTATCTGACCTTACCCTCCGTCCTTGGTGTGGTAGACTCGGTGGTCACAACTTGACCCACTGCAGGGTCGTCCAGGACCGGGTCGTCCTCTGCTTCCTCTCTCTTGCTCTTGGGAGTACTGTGTCGTCTCGTCTCTTTTATCCTTCCCTCCCCCTGTCGTCCGGCGGACGTCATCGACGGCCGGCACGTGTCGGGACGGAAACTTCTTCGTCGTTGTCGGGGACTCAAAGACAGGTGTCCTGTTGTGTACAAAGGGTTAAATTGACACTGGATCAATGCCCCGGGCCCGTTGTTGTGGTTCGGTCAGGGTCGACCATCGGGTGTCTCGACACGACTCGTTTAAGACGGTGGATCACGAAGCCCCTCGGATCTCTCTACCGAGCAAAAAGAAAGGAAAAAGGAGACGAAATAAGCCCGAAGAGAACACCGAGTCGACCATTTCTTAGACGGGGGTAACGTCCTCCGGACCCGAACTAGGGACCCAACCCTTCTAGAGGACCTCTTCCCTTTCCGATGGGTGAGGTCATAAGACCGGACCTCTTAAGGTACCTGACACATCAAGTACCTCGACGTTTCTACGTCTGTGCTGACTCGTTGATGAAATAAGTGGTTTGACACACACACGCACACACACACACACACACACACACCCACACACACACACACACGCGCGCACAGGCGCGAGTCATCACAGGTTGAGAAACGCTCCGGTACCTGACATCGGGTGGTCCGAGGAGACAGGTACCCTAAAGGGTCCGTTCTTATGACCTCACCCAACGGTAAAGGAAAAAGTCCCCTAGAAGGTCTGGGTCCTCAGCTTGGACACATAGGACTCTAACGGTTCTTATGAGGTCTTAAGAACGGATCTTTTAAGGGACCTGTCTCCTCGAACCTCCAGACGTCAGGCACCCCAAAGTTTCTCAGTCTGTGCTGACTCGTTGACTAGAGTGTGTGTGTCTACACTAAAACAATTCTAGAGTTCTACCCCCAGAGGACTTTATAGGTAAAGTGTTACACACGCCTTCACCGTGTTACTATAAAACTGACTGTCCAACCAGAACATGGTCCAAGGACGTCTCCAGTCTCGACCCTCCCTCCGATCACCACCGGTGTAGGAAGGTGGGTACCGACTCCTGTCCCGGTACGGTTTCCTTTCGGTACTCCAGTGAAACAAGAGTCCTTGTCGGAACCACTCGCTCACCTCGTGTACCCAGGGTGTGAGTTGGGGGTAGAAAGTCCTTCAGGGGTAGTGACGGTTCTTGATCACTCGGGAGAACGGGCGACTCGTTTCACTCGAAAGACGGTTGTGTCCTTAGTGGTTCTTTCTTGGGTTCCCTGACTCCAGAAACAGGGTGTTCGACGAATGAATCTTTGTCCGAGGTCTAGCCACGGGAAGGACCTCCGTCCGAAGAAACGTTGGTCGTACGACATCAAAATTTGTTTGTGATGTGGACTTTACAGGTCAGGAACGGATCGTCATCAGAGCCTGGGACTCCACCCTCAGACAGTCCAGTACAGAGGTCGTGGTCTTTGTGAGACTAAACACGATAGTCGCACGTGCACCCTTACTAAGGGCGGTAGGGGGACAAACTCGTGTCGGTGTGTACGATCGAGTTGGGTTCACCAGAGGTTCACAGCGGAAGGAAACCCCCAGTCGTTCGGGTACCCTTCTCTGTGTATGACTCACTTGAGAGGAGTACTGTAATCGAAGAGGAGATTTGTGTACTACTATCTATCACAATCAACGAGTCAATACAGGGTGGGAAACACTGGGGTACTTGACATCGAGTGATCCGAGGAGACAGGAACCCTAAGAGGTCCGTCCGTTCTTACGATCTCGCCAAACGGTAAGGGAAGAGGTCCCTTAGAAGGGTTGGGTCCCTAGTTTGGATCAGGAGAGCCCAACGTCCGCCAGAAATGGTAGACTCGACGGTCCCTTCGTTTATGTACGGTCAATGAACCTTTTTTTTTTTTTTCGTTACTTTCTCCTTTTCATTCGGTAAATAATCCCTGACTTTAACTAGTTTTCTTTTAATGTGTTAGGTACTCCATAGAAAGAAGTAACCTTGAAGATAAGGAAGGTTACGTAGAACGACAATTTTCTCTCTTCTTCCCCTCCCAATCTGGGACACCGTGTGCAAAGTGTGAGAATGACACTTCCGTGTCCTGGGTCGTAAGGACCCGCGACGAACTTTTCCCTAGGTTCTCCCTGGTCTCTGATCTCTTTGATACGTTTCGTCGGTCAGGGGACTTGTTTTTTTTCCCCCGCACTCTCTGTGGACGACCCTCTTCTGCTCTAGTACCTCAGGTGCGTTGTCGTTACGTCAGGGTCCTTCCTTCCGGTTCAGAGTCTCTTCCTTCGCAGGGGCTCCTTTCCGAGTTGGTCTAGGACCTGAGTCAGACTTGATTCCTCCACGGCCACTACTCTCTCCCTCCCTTGGTCAGTTCAGTCCATTCCTCATCTGACCGCCTTCGGACCGGTACCCTCCTGGCCCTAGTAGACTCCGCCCTGATGAGTAAGTAGGTAGACGGTAAGTTGGTAAGCTATTTGCACATACGTGACTCATAGGTGACCCCCAACACCGACTCTCCTCCCGGTTCCTCCGGTGCAGAGTCCTCGGTCTCCTAAAGTCCCTTCTTCCCTCACGAGCAGTCGTACTTTAAGTCGACGCTCCGAGTCGTCCTTTACTTACCTGTTGTCGGTCTACCTCGGTTTCCCACTTATGTCTCGGTTTCGGACTTTCTCCACGACCCCTGTCGTCCACGTCTGTGGTCCACCCTTCCTTGTTCTCTCTAATGTCTCTTTGATCCCTATTTGCGCACCCCTCGGGTGACATGTCATCCAGGAGCAATGCGTGTCTCTAAACAGAGGACCGACGATAAATGAATATTTCACTTTCACTTTCACAATCAAAGAGTCAGCACAGACTGAGAAACGCTGGGGTACCTGACATCGGGTGGTCCGAGGGGACAGGTACCCTAAGAGGTCCGCTCCTAAGACCTCACCCACTGATAAGGGAAGAGGTCCCCTAGAAAGACTGGGTCCCTAGCTTGGGTCCAGAGGACTTAATGTCCATCTAAGAAATGGAAGACCCGGGGAAAAAATCAGTAAGATCTTACAAGTCTCATTCTTTTTGACGTGTGTAAGGGTTCACTCGAGTATGCTCCGGTAAACGGGCCAAAACCGAGAGTACGACATTTGTTCCCAGGAGAACCCAGATAAACCACGGTGCAAAAAACAAAAAGACAATAAAAACAGCCACTAAAACGATAAATTTTACGGGGGGTGTATATCAGGAGTTCACGACAGATCACGGGACTCACACTCATCTGGCACGACACGGACCACCTTTTATATGTAGGTACTCTGTTCGAAGGAAGTCCGTCCTCATTGTCCCGACACCGACACTCAGGGTATAATTATTTAGTTGGTATACATAATTTATTCTGTAGAAAGTTGTCTTTGTGTGCACTTCCTACGTATGTCTAATGACCTGTTTTACACTGGTTTCCGAGTATCCTTGAATTGGGACATAAAGGGCGTCCTCTCCCCCAAGTCACAAGTGACTAAGTTGAAAACGTCGTAGAGACATCGTGTAGTGATGACGTTCATCACTCTTGTGTGACACGAACCACCCCGTCAGTCATTCGTGCACGTCCCCTACTCACAGCATCGTCTCCTACTCCTTCAGATCAAAAGACGGAGGTCTGTGACTGACCCGAGAAGACAGAACGTACCCTCAGACAGAGAGGGCTACCCATCCGATAGAACCTTTAGTACTGTTCTCCATTACTGATTATTAGGACTGAGGACTCGTGACTTTAGTGAGTCGTCCGAGTGGCACCACCGAGCCCACAAACCCAGTAGGAAGTATACACGAAGTGGGTCGTGTAATATTTATAAAGAATTTGTTTACTAGGAACTCCAAAACGAGGGAGTACGACAAAAGATTCACACCTCTATAACTGTCCTCCGGCTCATAACGTCCTTCTTTTCCTCCATGAAACCTCTGTCTATCTGTCTGTCTGTGACCCTTGATTTAGAGTTAAGTCGTGGTCGAGACTCTCCTCCCTGGAGGTTCCGGAGTCAAAGTAGTAGATGTTTTACCTCCATTATTACTACTATGAAGTGAACCCGTCAACGTCCTAAATTTATTCCGTCGTACCACCTTTCCGTGTTTGTGTCTAGGCCCGTGGGAACTCTCAAGACTAGCAATCACATCCCGGTCCGTTTTCCGTCCGTAAACTACTTATAAACAACCTGTTTTCAGTCCTCTGACTAAGGAAGAGTGGCCAATAACTGTTGTCTAGGGCGGTCATTGACGGAGGAGGCGACGAGAACCGGTATGTCCCATCCACCACCATCACCCAATCAGTGAATCAGTACAGGCAGAGAAATGTGAGAGTGTTCAACATCGGGTGGCCCGAGGAGACAGGTGCCCTAAAGGGTCCGTTCTTATGACCTCACCCAACGGTAAAGAAGAGGTCCCCTATGAGGACTGGGTCCCTGACTTGGGTCCTGAGGAGGTAACGTCCTCCTAAGCAAATGGAGACTCGATGCTTCCTTCGGTATCCCATCCTTAAGGTGCGATTAGGTGTAACGTCGGAATTCCTTGCGCATATCGAGCGCACTGGTACCAAACCCACGTCCGTCACACCAAACATCAGAAACCTGGTGACGGGACATGTCTTTAGTCTTGATCCGGTCGACACCTCTAGTTCTGTCACACTCGGAGAGTTTGTCTAAGGAAAGTTGTACTCTCGACCCTGGACGAAAGGGGCTAACGATAAAGTTTCATCGTTTATTCTTTTTCTTAGAGTCTGAAGAAACAACTTTGTGAGAGAAAGTGCTGGGTGAGGGTGTATAATTTATTTAGAAGATCGTCAGACTTTCTTGGGATCTTGTCACCAATAATTTAATGTTTTTATGAAGGAGTCGAGGAGTAAACAAGGTCTTTGATTCGGTCCGAGACTCCTAAGACTAAGATCTACTTGGTTTCCGAGACGGAGACCTCTGGAAAGGGGTGGTCTTCGTACAGTAAGTGTTAAACTTTTCTCAGGACATAAACTAGGACGTAACCGAGTAAAGAAAGAAAGTTGGACTCCCTTGAGTGACATAATGTCTGTAATAAAAATCGTAATCCTAGATCTATATCCTATAACAATAATTATTGTCATGTCCGTATAATAATTAGTATAAAAGAACAATGATTTGATTTTATTATTCCTGTTGTTCCATTGTGTAGGAGTTCCTCGAGTACCAGATCGTCCCTGTTTTTATTTTTATTATTATTAGTACAATAAAAATCGTAATCCTAGATTATATCCTATAACAATAATTATTGTCATGTCCGTATAATAATTAGTATAAAAGAACAATGATTTGATTTTATTATTCCTGTTGTTCCATTGTGTAGGAGTTCCTCGAGTACCAGATCGTCCCTGTTTTTATTTTTATTAGTATTAGTATTTAGAAACTTTTTGACTCGGACTCCCCAACTTCTTAACGAAGTAGGAGTGGGGAGGATTTCGCCGTCTCTTTCGAACCTTGGTCTGAGGTCTGTGCCACCTGACCGGAGGAGCGACCCGGGGGATCCGTCGGGAATAGAATCCTG
This sequence comes from Capra ibex, assembly GCA_006410555.1. Taxonomy (NCBI): domain Eukaryota; kingdom Metazoa; phylum Chordata; class Mammalia; order Artiodactyla; family Bovidae; genus Capra; species Capra ibex. The sequence continues at coordinate 1,623,049 of SJYO01007492.1, forward strand.
CCATCCCTAGGATGGGACGACTCCCAGTACCCTCTCGTCCCAATATTGACCCTCCTATCCGTTCCAGTTGCAGGTCCGGTCCTGTCGTCGTAAACGGGAAACCACACATAACGGAAATTTCTCTGTAAAGAATTCACTAGTTGAAGAAATGTCTTTAGTTTAGTAATATATATACCGAGGGTCCACCGTGTCACCATTTGTCAGACGGACAGTCACGTCCTCCACATTCTCTGGACCCAAATTAGGGACCCAACCCTTATAGGGGTCCTCATCTTTTACAGTTGGGAGAGGCCATAAGAACGGACCTCTTAGGGTACCTGTCTTCTCGGACCACCTGACGTCAGGTACCCCAGCAAGTTTCTTAACCTGCATTGACTCGTACGTGTGTGTGTGTGCAGGTCATATTAGTAATAATTAGTAATATACATACTATATTAGTAATTTATATTTATATATATGTACGTCTTATTAATAATTATTTATTGTATGTCAGTTAGGTAACTCTTAACATAAAAGAGGGGAACTTTTACAAGACATTTCGTTTACTATACTAAATTCAAATATTTTTTCCTTAGACTACTCAGACAAAGAAACATTACTCATGAGAGAACTAGAGTCGGACTTCAATCGACAATAAAAATCCCACGAGTATCTAAGTTTTCTTTTAGACGGTAAACGTAGAAAGTAGGATATGTCGAAAGAGAAGCTAAAATCAATTTTACAGTCAACTGGAGAAAGTTTAAGGCCGACAATTTTTAATTAGTGTAATTCGAGTCGACTGAAAAAACTATTGTCTTCGAGTTATAGGTTTTACTTTCTAAGACAGTAGGTGAAAAATTTTTTTTCATGAAAGACAACGAACGACCCACGGACCGAGACACACCCCGGGACCCTCTACGACCGTTGTCTTCAATAGAGTCGGGAAGGGACCTCCTGGACCCCTTCAGTCTACTTCGTCTCCTCTTTACCCATTAACGTCGCTGGACAGTACCCCTGCAGTCAAGTCAAGTCAACGAGTCAGCACAGGTCGAGAAACGTTTGGGTACCTGACGTCGTTCGGGTCCGAAGGGACAGGTAGTGGTTGAGGACCTCTAATGAGTCTGAGTACAGGTAGCTCATCCACTACGGTAGGTTGGTAGAGTAGGAGACAACAGGGGAAGAGGAAGGTGAAAGTTAGAAAGGGTCGTAGCCCCAGAAAAGTTTACTCAGTCAAGAAGCGTAATCCACCGGTTTCATAACCTCGAAGTCGAAATCGTAGTCAGGAAGGTTACTTGTAAGTCCTGACTAGAGGAAATCCTACCTGACCAACCTAGAGGAACGTCAGGTTCCCTGAGAGTTCTCAGAAGAGGTTGTGGTGCCAAGTTTTCGTAGTCAAGAAGCCGTGAGTCGAAAGAAATATCAGGTTGAGAGTGTAGGTATGTACTGGTGACCTTTTTGGTATCGGAACTGATCTACCTGGAAACAACCGTTTCACTACAGAGACGAAAAATTATACGACAGATCCAACGAATACTCGTTCGATACCGAAAAGAAGGTTCCTCGTTCGTAGAATATTAAAGTACCGACGTCAGTGGTAGACGTCACTAAAACCTTGGGTTCTTTTATTTCAGAGAGTGACAAAGATAACAAAGGGGTAGATAAAGGGTACTACACTACCCCACCCTACGGTACTAGAAAGAAAAAACTTATGACTCAAAGGTCGGTCGAAAACGTGAGAGGAGAAAGTGAAAGTAGCTCTCCGAGAAATCAAGGACAAGTGAAAGACGGTATTCCGACCACAGTAGACGCATAGACCCCAATAACCATTAAGAGGGTCGTTATCACCTCGGGTATTTGCCTGTTATGAGACTGGACCCCTCTGGGAATTCTCCTTCATTGCGACTCGACTCGACTCTACATTCACTCCTCTTCCTTAATCGGTCCACCTACAAGGTCCATCCAGAAGGAACCACCGAGTCTACCATTTCTTAGACGCACGTCACGTACTCTGGGCCCAAACTAGGAACCAAACCCTTCCACGGGACCTCTTCCCTTACCGTTGGGTGAGATTATAAGAACGGACCTCTTAGAGCACCTGTCTCCTCGGACCACCCGATGTCAGGTACCCCAACGTCTTCTCATCCTGTACTGACTCGTGGATTATGAAAGTGAAGTGAAAAAATACAAGGTCTATCTCCAAAGTCGTCTTCTTTGGCGTCCATAAAGGCACAGTGACCTCGAAGCCCCGACCGCCTGAACCGTCGCTACTCCGACTTCTTCACCCGTTCCCTGCCTGGTGTTCCCGGAAACGCCCGGTGTGATCCCTTAAACCTGAAATAGGACTCTCGTATGTCACAATACGTTTGAATTTTGGACACTGTCGTCTTCGAAGTACTAATTGAATACACACAGACACACACTCTTACTTACAAGAGACTCAGATATTCATATTAAAATAGGTTTTTAGGGAAAACCCACGAAAGCAGTGTAAGGAAATCATGAACCCTCCGAAATTTTTCTGTTTTGACGGAAACGAGGTCCGGGACCATCGATCCTCAAATAATATGTATGTGTACTCCGGGTCACCACGTGTCACACCCAAACGTCTTGGTCCCGAGTCGGAGGTCGTGTTCCCGTTCACCCGACAGGAAGGAGATCCGAGTACCAGACAGAGATGAAACAGGATATTCACTTAACTAACGCACTCCAAACGTACCTCTTCCCAGTCTCAGAGACGTGAAGGTCTATTTGGACCCCCGGTGCACGTTCCACCTGTCACACCTTAGTCCTCGACTCCGTTCTATCGTACTACACTCACCACTACCCGATTTCGGTCTCTTTTGTACACCCGTTTTAGGTATCCTAGTCTGGGGACACCTACAACCCTCTTCTACTTCCCATTTCTTCTCGGTTCTAACATATTGGACACTACCCTTTCTTAGAAAATTTTTTATCTATGTATACATATATTAACTTAATGAAACGATACGTAGACTTTGATATTATTGTGTGTGACATTTGATTGATATGAAGTTGTTTTTAAAATTTCTCGTTTACTGTGATATTTAAAAACTTGTCCTCTTCTACATCACCCGTCACTACGGAGATCATTCCGTAGAAGTCTCCTCCGGTAAACTCACAGTTCCCGAGGTCCTACGAATGGCGTTGACGTACGTCACCCGTCGACTGTACTCTCGGACCTAGAGTCCTACGTCGCTCCCCTCGTTACACACAAACCTTTCGTCCGTACACCTTCTCCATTGTCTCCTCCCTTCTTGACCCACTTCCTCTAGCGTTCTTGCCCGCAGTCCTAAATTTGCTGACTAGTTCTTTTCCTTCCGTCTACTCTGTAGTCTCTAAGCTTCCCGATTATAAGTCAACCGTTTTTCGGTTTTTCACTTACCCTCCACCCGTCCATTGCCGTCGTCGGAACCTGATGTTAAAACAGTTCTTCGAATCCCGAAGGGGTTACCGAGTCGCCCATTTCCTGGGCGGACGTTACGTCTTCTGTCTCCTCTGTAGGGTGTCCAAGGTAGGGACCCAGTCCTTTTAGGGTACCTCTTCCTTTGCCGTTGGGTGAGGACATAAGGACGGACCCTTTAGGGTACCCGTGTCCTCGGACCACCCGATGTCAGGTACCACCCCCAGCGTTTCTCGGACTATGCTGACTCACTGATTCGTGTTTATGTGTGTGTAGTAGCTTTTTGAATAGACTGTTCCTTCCTCCCTCTGTTCCTCCGTCGACAATCCCACTTCTCCGACCCAGTTTTTTCCCCGACAAGACAAAGAAGCGACAAATTAGAAACGAGACTTTCACCTCTTTATGCTTGTGTAACCGGTGTCGTGTACGTTTTCGGTGCCCCGTTTCTCACTTCCCTGTCAACTCCTAGTCCTAGGCCCTCCTCTCTTCTCTCCACCCTCCACTCTACGCTCGACTACTCACCTGACGTCTGTAGACCTCCACGTCCCCGTCGCCGATATTCCGTAAGGAAGGTCATCGAAGATGGAGATTAATGTGCACAAAAATCGGTACAAGGGAATGGAGTTCCGACAGTGAGTTTCGGTCCCAAATGAGAACGAGACCCGGTGCCCAAACTCATGGAAGATAAAGGTTCTCCTTTCAAAGAAGAGTAGAGACTTCTGTCTTTCCCTTATATGCCCGAGACAGTAAGTGTAGATCTGGAGTCCGTTGCGTCTGACGCACTGATACACTGGTCGTGGTAGACTCAGGGATGACGGTTCTCCGAGGGGTCCTTGTGCTACTGGAGTAGAAGGAACAGTTCGGAGGGATCGAGAGCGGGCGGACCACAATGTCGGCTCGCGCAGAGACATTCGGGAGCTCCCGTCCCTGACAGTGTAACTAGGGAGGCAAGAGGCACCCTAGACGGGTCCCGGACAGTGTGTGTAAACAACTTAATTTAACTTAACAGTACAAGTTTCGTTAGAGGCTCTACCGACGTGTAGGCTCAGTTACTACCAGGGTTTCGGGTTTTATAAAAATCTTAAGTCGAGACCCTAATAGAAGGTTCCTTATATTTTTCCTAGGCAGTGTAATTAAATATAGTTATATATATATATATAAACAGGGTTTACTGTAAATAGGGTCACACCATCGGCGGGGGTTCTACCTGTGCACCACCTTAAGTCAGAACTCATAATAAGGTGTAACCGGGTCCCAGTCACACACACCAATTATTTGATGTGTCTTCACTACGATATAGTGAACGTTTTAGTCCTTTATTTTCTGACACACAGAACCTACGAGACACCGAACAAGTAAGGAGAGAGAGGCAGAGAAAGAGTAGTACAAGAGACCGTCTTCAGTCAAAAGTACGAAACTCCTGTGAGTCTGTCGGGACCCCTTTCCGGCCATACGATTCTTTGGTTTCGGAAGACAGGTCATCGGGGTTTCTTGACTCGGGACGGTTGGTGGTGGACTCATTGGACCCGTCACCCAGAGAGTCCGGGTCAGTTCGGAAGTCTACTCCAGAGTCGGTACCAGTTACAAAAGGGACGTGGAAGATCTCTGAGACTCGGTCTTTGTGGGTCGGTTCGATGACGACCCAAGGACTGGGTCTTTGATAGTCTGTTATTTACAAACGACAAAATTCGACGATCCGACACACCAGTAAACTGTGTGGCGTTATCTACCTGTACCTAAACTCGGTTTGAGGTCCTCAATCACCTCCTGTCTCCTCGGACCACACAACGTCAGGTACTACAGTGCTTCTCGACCTGTACTGAATCGTTGACTTGTTATTGTTGTCTGCCGATTCCGTGGCTTCAACCAGTAATTAGATTAATTGACTTAAATAAAGGTTTTCATTTAGGTTCTCGTGTACGAAAGGTGGTGATAACTACGACTTTTCTTACCCGGGATCTTAGACGTCCACTAAGGTTTTTGTTCACAAGTTTTGACAAGAGTCATCACCAGTGCAACAATCTTATTGACATAAAGAAAGTTTTACCGTGTGACTTCCTCCAGATTTGAACCCGGGAAGAACATTCGTTCGGAGCATGACAATTCGAAATCATGAAGTCTGTTTGCCCCTCATTCGACTTCCTACCAGTCTGTAACTCACGTTACTTTGTAAGTATGGACACAAGAACATTATCTCTTGAGACTAGTCTCTCATTTAAAGTGTTAAAAAGACCGTTCACCGGACCCTTTTTGTCTTCGAAGTCTCAGACTGTCTAGAGAGAGATCCAGGACACAGACGGTGAGGGGTGGCCTTAGTTTCAAGATGTAACCGGCACTTCGGAACTTGTTCAATGTCTTCGAGTGATTCGGAGTCAAACGAGTAGACGTTTTACCCTTCCTTGCATCACGAGGGACAGCTCTACCAACACTTCGACTTCCTCCTTTGACAGTTAGTCATCTCCCACTCGTAAAACACAGGGTTGTTTGTAGTACTCAACAATGAGTGGAGAAGACATATTTGTCTATTATGAGGACCAAATATCTCGGTAGTACTACCAATTTACTCTTTTGAATAATATTTTCCCTCTTTGATTTATTGACTATCGAGACAGACGAACGACTTTTCATGTCAACTTCCACCTCCCATTTCTCCTCGAGTATTCTCGAACCCTAAAAATCTTTTACAACGTCTGACCCTGTCCTCCCTCCAGTCACGATTAAAAGAGTCGGTCTAAACTATGAAACTTAGGACTATTTAAAGTTCACTCAAAGTTACGGAGTTTCAGTCGAAAAGTCACTACACGTTTTGTTCAAATACGTCCTGACAAGAAGAGTAAACGGAAATTTTATAAAACATAAAGTCCCCAAATAGAGGATACTGTACCGAAGTCACGTAAGACCGAACTAGTCTTCTCCTACACAACCGTAGACCGTTTTCTTTCGCCCTGGTGAATGGTGCACTAGCAAGTATTTCGCCAAGTGGAGACCTAGACAGTCCTCACTCCGGACATTATGTCATTATCAGTATTCCGTTAATACTGACGGGTGAAGACCTTACAAGGTACTAAAACAATGACTACGGTGTTTATGTGGAAAGGATGTTCCTTCGCCACCTTCTATTGGTTTCTGAGTGACGGTAGTCGAGGTTATCCCTTTTAGGAGGATAAATGGATAAAATAATTATCCATTTTTACCAAAGACGAAGGGTCTACCGAGTCGTCATTTCTTAGACGGACGTTACGTTCTCTACGGCCTCTAAATCCTCCGAGACCCATCTAGGGACCCAGTCCTTCGAGGGGATCTCCTTCTTTACCGTCGGGTGGGGTCATAAGAACGGACCTTTTAAGGTACCTGTCTCAATGACCCGTCTAATGTCGGGTGCCCCAGTGTTTCTCAACCTGCGTTGACTCGTGTGTACGCTTTTAAGAAGGATTCGGTATCTTGGGAGTGGACTGGGCGGAAGTTTACTCTCTGACGAATACTTCCCCTTCACCTGTTGGGAGGGTAAGGGTTCGTTCTAAGACTTTCCCTACAAGTTGAGACCACTGTACCGACCTCCCAACGTCGGGGGTGGTCGGTCTACTCCGGATCAGGTCTCGAAAGGTGCACACGTAAGAACGTACGCACATGCACGAGTCGGCACAGGTCGACAAACACTAAGGTGTATCACATCGGGTGGTCCGAGGAGACGGGTACCCTAAAAGGTCCGTTCTTGTGACCGCACCCAACGGTAAAGGAGGAAGTTCCCTAGAAGGGGTTGGTTCCTGGTTTAGCCGTAAAGAACGGAGGGTATAACCGTCCACCTAAGAAATGGTGATTCGGTAGACCCTTTGGACTCAGGATTTTGACCGGAACGTGGGTCCTTCATTGTTCGTACAAGTTCAACCCCCTGGGAGAATCCCACTTTTGGTCGTTGACAGGACGGATTGACCGTCTCTACAATCTCGGCACTTTACCTTTATACAGACCTTTCAGAGACGTATTTACTTTTCTCAACGAATTTACTTCTCGACACAGTAAAAACGGATGACAATTCTTTCCTCGTTTTCGTTTACAAATAAAAGGTTTTAAAGACAGTAACATGTTTCGAATATATCTCGATAAAGGTCAAAATTTACTAAGGGACTATCTCTCGAAATTAGACTTCAATTAAGTACTTTTTTTTTATAAATTTTCTAGATTTATAATTTTTCCAGAGTTGAATGGTTCGTCCACTGACAAAGAACTACATCTCCTAGGGTTCTATAGGGGTTTTTTGTAGATTAAGTCCGTAACCATATATAGTCGTGTACTTTCTCCTTTTTCCTTTCCGTGAAGTTTTATACGTTGATAATTGACCTTCTGAGTGTGTTGAAAATTACTTTATTCCGTTATTCGATATAATTTAGTGAAATTAATTACATACCAAAACTTGCATAACCACAACTCAGTGACTTAGCATAGACTGGGAAACACTGGGGTGCTTACCATCCGCAGGTCCGAGGAGACAGGAACCCTAAGGGGTCCGTTCTTGTGACCTGACCCAACGGTAAAGGAATAGGTCCCGCTAGAAGGGTAGGTCCCCAACTTGGGTTCAGAGGACGAAACCCTCACGACTCAGAATCGATGTGACCCGGTGGTCCCTCCAGACTACTTGGTGACCCGAATACCCTATGTCTATCTCCGGACAGGGGGAGAGGTATTGAGGTGACTTGAGGTGGGGTTTGGAGGACGTAACCGTCCGTCCAAGAAATGGGAACTCGGTGGTCCCTTCGGTACACACAGATTTTTTCATGTACCCCTTCTCGTTGAATATACTTCAAATTCAGTAGACTTTTCTAAAGGTGATCTGAGTTTTACTGAGGGTCTACGTCTGGTCTTTCTTCCTTGAGACAATGGACCTGAACGACTATCTGACACAAGTTCAGTTTAGACCCTCAAAAGAAAGATACATCAGGGGTATACCCAAGTTATCCTTTGTCACACGTGCTTTTAAGAAGTACTTCGGTGACTTTCGGGTCACTTCACTTTCAACGAGTCAGTACAGACTGAGAAACGTTAGGGTACCCGAATCAGGTACCTTAAGAGGTCCGGTCTTATGACCTTACCTATAGGGTCCATGACCTTACCCATAGGGTCCAGAGGGCATGACGTCCACCTAAGAAAGGGTCGACTCGGTGTTCTCTTCGGGAACTTTCGGGTCTCAGTGTTTCATTCCACCGACAAACCGAGTGTTGAAAAGAAGGTCAACAGACCCGGCGGATGGACAGTGGGAGAGGTAAGAATTGTCGGTCATTCGGACGACTGGAAACAGCCTCACTGACCAGATCCTCCACCGTTTCAAGTCACCCTCTTTCTTATTCAAAAGTTATTTACCACGACTCTGTTGACCTATAGGTGTTCGTTTTCCTACTTCGACCTAGCGAAGGATTAGTTTCGCCCGGTACTTAGAGTTACTTTCTGTGTATGTTTGTTGTTCTCTTTTTTCATCTAGTTAAACTGAAGTAATTTGAAATTTTGAAACAAGAAGTTTCCCGTGGTAGTTCTTTCTTTTTTTGGAATGTCTACCCTCTTTTGTAACCGTTAAAAAAACCTTGAATATATGTTTTATACGTTTCTTGAGAAGGATGAGTTGTTGTTCTTCTGTTTATTGGGTTAAATTTTAACTTTTCCTAAGTTCATCTGTAAAGAGGTTTTTTCTATGTGTTTATCGACTAATAATGAATAATCACTTCACTTCAGTGAGTCAGCACAAGCTGATAAACGTTGGGGTACCTGACATCGGGTGGTCCGAGGAGGTAAGTACCTTAAAAGGTCCGTTCTCATGACCTCATCCACCGGTAAAGGAAGAGGTCCCATAATGAGTAATCCTATTACGTTTAGTTTTAGAATTTCTCTATGGTGAAGTGTAGGTGATCTTACTGAGTTTTTTTTTTCTGCCTGTTATTGTTCACAACTATCCTACATATCTTTGACCTTGAGAGTATATAACGACCACCTTTATATTGTGCCATATCGATAATACCTTTTGACGAACCGTCAAAGAGTTTTTAATTGTGTTTTTCACTCAAATACGAGGTCTTTAAAGTGAAAATCCACTTATCGGTTCTATCTATTTTTATGTACGGACGTGTTTTTGAACATGTACTTACGAGTGTCTTAGTAATAAATTTTGTCGGTTTCTCATCTTTGTTGGAGTTAAAACTAGTCGATTGCTTACCTATTTAGTTTACACCAAATAGGTATGTTACCTGACAATAAGGTGGTGTCTTCTTCATGACTAAGTACGATGTTGTACATACTTGGAGGTTTGTGCGACTCTATTTGGTCAGTGTTTTCTTGTGTATAACGTACGAAGATAAATATAATTTACCGGTCTTTTCACTGAAGTATCTCTTTCTTTTATAGTTGTCTAATCACCAATGACTCACAACCTTTCTTATCCCATTCTCCTTCCCCATGACCTTAAAGAAAACCTCTACTACTTTGCAAGTCCTAAATCTATCGTCGCTGTCGACACGTTAGAAATCTTATATGAGTTTTGGTGACCCACTTAACATGTGTAATTTGCCCACTTAACATACCAGACGCTTGAGATAAAGTCATTGTCGTGATAAAGAAAAATTACTCTGTGTACGGAGTTCGGTCCGATTACCATCCCTATGGTTCTCCAATCTCTCTTTCCGAGTCAGAGGAGGAGTCAAACCTCCTATACTTAGACCTCACCGAACACCAGAACGGAGGACGACGTTCCTCTTTTGAGTGCTCGTCATTCTCCTCCCCCTCTTCCTTTTCTACTTTCACCGGGGTCACAACAACTACCCGGGATTTGCCTCAGTAGGCGGTCGTGTCGAGGAGGGTAAACAAGACCCTTACACTTGGTCCCTTAGGAGAGTAAAACCGAATCGGGTGAAGGTCGACTTCAAGACAGTAAACTTTACCTTCTCTCATTTATTTACTTTATGAACATTGAGAGGAGGGAGCTCAGGTCTTAAGGACAAGTAAGAAAGAGTCAAAGAGAAAAACTTGACAAAACTCAGAGTTCCGACTTGAGATCAGTTTGAAGTAGGGGGTGAGGTTTAGTCTTTCTAAACGGGTTTCAATTCAGGTAAGTGGTTCAATGTCTACAATCGTAACGTTAACACACCAACTGACTGTACGGTATACCTTTAACAAATGGGAGATGTATGAAGAGAATGTTTAAATTTTTGATATTTTTATGTATTTTATATAAATTTATATTTTTATTATAACTTTATGAAAATTTATTAATTTTGGTGGGTATTAAATTTATAAATAAAATTTATAATTTTATATTGTTATATTTTAGATAAATTTATAAAATATTTTATGATTTTGATATTTTTATTAATTTTGATGGGTATTAAATTTATAAATAAAATTTATAATTTTATATTGTTATATTTTATATAAATTTATAAAAGATTTTATGATTTTGATATTTTTATTAATTTTGATGGGTATTAAATTTATAAATAAACCAAGTCGTTAAAGTCTTTAAATAAAAAAGTTTGGAAAATTGTTTCGAAAATATGAATAATATTGATACAGTACCTTTTGGGTTCAAAAAATATAATCTCTGTGAAAGAGAATGATATAAGAACGGTCTATTAAAGGTAAACTTGATTCGGAATAAAGTATTATTTTTGAATAAATAATGTATTTTATTCAATAAATGAATATATTTATTCTGTAAAGTATTGTTATAAAGTATTATTAACCCTAAAAACCAGAATCAGAGATAAAAACCGAAGGTAGCAAGAAATGTAATATAAGAAAAGAGACCTTTAAGAGAATGATAGATGTATACAAAAAGTTCACCAGAAATATAAGTAATGAGACTCCCAAAAAAAAAAAAGTCAAAAGAAAATAAGGGATGAAGGTTACTACTAAATAAACAAGAAACAGATTTAAGTAGGGTCAGCTAACAGAAAGCACAAACATCATGGTGGTAAATAAAGTGACTTTTACCAATTGTCGACAGTAGATTAAAAAGAAGGACAAAGTATATTCTTTGGATAAAATATCAAAGGTCCTTAATGAAATTTGGAGGTAGACGAAAGAGGAGAAAGAAAGTTCAACGTCTTAGGAATTTAAATTCCTTAAAAAATGAAGGAGTATTAAAAAATGTCAAAGGATTAGAAACTCCCTTTCGTTGGGTCCTCAAATAAAAATTTTAACACAAACAAAGTCCCTGATTGAAACATAGTCTGGGAAGTGTGGTTTCAACCCTAACCTTCTTTTCACTCATCGAAAGTCAGACGCTACTCTTTCAACGTTGTCCAAACGCCCGACACGTTCTTAGTTGAAGAGTTTAGTCTCTACCTTCTCCCTAATTTGGCCCCGGGCGAACAGTTAGAGATGACACAATTTCCGGTGTCTTCTTAACCGTAGGGAAAGAGCCCTGTAAGTGGTGATTGAGGGTCGAGGGGAATCGTAGGACAGAGTGGACGGGACGGTCGGAGGGTAGCGAGGTAGGAATGGATCGAGGTCAGAGAAGAGGTAGATAAGACAGTGGAGGGATGAACACTAAGAGTTCATCGGGGTTCGGTTCCTAGGACCGTTCTGGGTACTCCAGGTGGAACTGGTCCGAGCCCAGGAGAGGTCGGGGCGGAAGACGGAGAGAAGAGTGTAAGACGAGGGTCAATGTTACCTAAAGACAGGTAAAGTTGGACAGTCGAATCGAAGGGAGTATGAGTCCCTTGGGGCAGCACGAGAAGGGACACGAACTTTGGAGAGGAAGGGTGGGGAGGTGTGGGACACGGGAAGTAGGACTCCAGTGGGTGGCAGATCAAAGGGACCTTTTGGACGAGACGGGGTGCACGTGGGTAGGAGGGTGAGACACAAGGGTTTTCGGACAGACCATCAGTCCCATTGGGGACGTATTGCCTATAGGGTCTGACCAGATGTCTGAGATGTTCCCGGTCTTTACACAGAAAGAATGAGAACCGACAGAGGACCGAAGTGGGTGTATTTGGTGTTTCAGTTGTGTTTTACGAACACTGTACTACGAACCAGGAACAGTGAAGACCGAATCGAACCGGTCCGCACGTGGTTACACAGTCGACACTTCGACTGGAGTGAAGGACTTAAGAAATGACCTCAGTTTGTCCTCCGGGACCCATGGACTTGATCGTCGTTCCTCTGTCCTTTAGTGGGTCTTTAGTGGGCCTCTAACTGGGGGTTTGTGACGGTCACTCTTGTTCTAGCTAGTTGTTCCGATACGAGTTGACTTGTAAAAACGTGTTAAAAGGAAAATTGTCATTTCCGTGGGGACACCACAACCTCTTCTGAGAACTCTCAGGGGACCTGACGTTCCTCTAAGTTGGTCACGAAGGTTTTCCTTTAGTCAGGACTTATAAGCAACCTTCTTGACTACGACTTCACTAGTCGGTTAGGAAACCGGTGGACTACTCTTCTTGACTGAGTAGACTTATTTGGGACTACGACCCTTTCTAACTCCCGTCCTCCTGTTCCCCTACTGTTGCCTAGTCTACCAACCTACCGTAGTGACTGAGCTACCTGTACTCAAACTCGTTCGAGGTCCTCAACCACTACCTGTCCCTCCGGACCGCACGACGTCAGGCACCCCAACGTTTCTCAGCCTGTGTTGACTCGCTGACTTGACCTGACATTGTCCTCAAGGAGTCAGTACTCGTAGTGAGGAAGGATTGAGATTTTACCTGAAGTATATTTTATACATTCCGGGTCCAGGAGGGACCGTCAGGTCACCGATTCTGAGGTGCGAGGGTTACGACCCCAGTACTCAAGTAAAAGACCAGACCCTTAATTCTAGGGTGTACGGTTTGATACTCCGTTATTTATTTGTTTATACATCCCGGACCCATACAAGTATTATATCCTTGTAATGAAAATACATATTAAGAACTTCAACTTTAAAATATGAGAAGAGTGCATTAAAAGTGATGTCTAAATTTGGAACTTTTTTACTTGTTTTCATATTCGTCTCTTTCTGCAACAACAAGTCCAAACCGAAACATTACCATCTTCGTAAAAATTTATCGTCACTTCCTGTCTAATAGGGGAATACTTATTTGTTTGTATATGGTCAATACGACAATAAGGAGTATGATACATACATAGTATGCATGATACATACATATCGCCATACTATGATGCATAGTATGACGATTTTAAAGAAGGAGTCAAAATAACATACGCAAATTAATAATTGATTTGAAGATGGGACATAGTTTGTAACCGGATCTGTTATTTTGTTTGTAAGGGACGAGAGTACTCTATGTATAAAGTCATTCTTTTAGTCTGTCATTCATTATATTAAGGTTCAGTCTTAAAATGTACAATAACTAAAGAGTCCTAATAACGTCTACTGATAGTTGCGTAAACCCCCGCCCCCCCTTCTCCACAAGACAGTAAATGACTCGTAGACAATACCCGATCTGAGACCTGGTCTAGAAAATGTAGGTACTTGAAAGAACCAAAGGAGTCGTAGGATAACCCACCAGAAATAATGACCATACATTGTCTACCTCTTCGGAGTCTAAGTACCTCTAATTTATAGGACTGGATTCAACGTCTCGACCATTTACTTGTGACTAGATAGGCTTTACCGGGGAAGTAAGGTGATTTACTCTCTCCGTCACTTGACGTGTGAATTCAGATCTTGAAAACGAGTAACAAAGGAATTCGAGTATAAGTTTTAGAATCTCCCCACCCTAACCTTCTACATTCCCTGTCACTTACACTCAAACGTCCAGGTCTGAGAACGGGTCCGTGGACTACCAGGTCGATGAGATAGTGTGGAGTTTCCTACGGTTCGGGGACACGTATGGAGAAGTGACGACGACCTGGGTCTCGACCTCCTGGTCACCGTCGCTTGGGTGTGCAAGACGTGCGCAAGTCTTCTGTAGGCGTGCCACGAAGACGTTTGCCGGTGTCCGACCTTTTCTTCTTTACCACTCAAGATGCGGGTCGTCGAACCCATTTGTTGATCCTGGAGGGGTTCTTTAGTCCGTTGTAGTGTCCCGAACCGTGTTACCACGTTTGTCTTTCCTTCTTAAACCAGTTAAAGTAAAAGTAAAGAGTTTTGGATTCGGTTTCGTTTGCTACCGACTCCGTCGAGAACTCGTAAACGATATAGAGTGCAGGGGACCTTTCGTTTGTAAGGGAAGGACTCGTGACTCAACCAGTGGAACGTACCAAAAGGTACTCTTGTTCTTAACCCTTCTAGGGATTCCGGAGACGAGACGAGAGGGAACCAGAGTCTAAAGGAAGTCTACGATCACTGTGAGCCCAAACCCCACAAACACTTTGTTAGTACCGTTTTCAAAGGTACCTTGTTGTTTTGTTTCCCAGAAGAAAAGTCTTAACTATAACGATACATCGTTGTGTCTGCAGTAGTGTGGTCATTTTACTGTGGGCACCTTGTTGTGGAGTCTCTCACTCAGACCCCACCACCACGACCGGACACGCTCACCCGAGGATGGGGACCCCTATTGGTCCGTACCCCGGTATACGACCAGTGACCTCTTCGTCTTGACTGGTCGGATGTCAGGACTGTGGGCACCTGGTGTTCGACCACCCCCTCTGCCGTAAAACGTACTGCCAGTTGATATTCTGTACGTGGAGTGGGGTCCTTGTGTCGACCGTAAAACTTAAGTGAATTCTATCTTAAACTTTACAGAGTCCCCGAAAAGAAACAAGAACCGGGGAAACATAAGTGAAACGGACGGTGGTAGTAATACGGGTAAAATTTCTCGTCTTTTGACTCCGTTGTCCCCAATTTACTGAACGGTCCTAATGAGTCCTACCGTCTGAGGTCTCGAATTCAGGAACTGGTGTCTCAGTGTGTCGGGGGTGGGTCCCTTGTCGCACCTGTGTCCATTACCACGGAGGCTCCCACCGGCCTGTGCTCTGTGCCCGTTCTGGAGCCACACTGAAACTTAACCGAGGCCCACTACCTCCTCCCGTCTCGAGAGAGCGTAAACAAAGGTCCGAACACCGGAAACGGGGTGTGAGTGGTGCACCATCGGGGAGACCTTCAGTGTCCACCGTCCCAGACGGAGTCTAAGGGAGGACGTGCAGCAGAGAACTTAGGACTTGAGGTTCAGGTACCAGTTCGACAGGAGCAGGTCCCGCAACTGGAAGTGTTTTTGTTTCGCCGTCGAACGATGTCTACACAAGGACTTCCAGTGTACGATCTTTACAAAGAGGAACGTGTTCTTCTTTTCCACGGTCTTAGAGGGTGGTGATTTCGAAGGCTAACAGTGGGAGTAAGACTTCGGTCCCCTCCTTCACGAGATGCTCCAAGTGCCCTGAAGTGACTCTGTCGTCTTGGACCTACACCCACAGGACTGAGGTTCGAATAAGATTACCGGAGAGAAATGTCGCCTAGGAGTAATAAATGGTTAAGGCATGAACGTTTAAAGGAATTTACACATAAGTTGGGGTTCAGTAAGGACCCACAACAGTGCCGGTGAGGACCTGTATGCGACTCGTCGCTTCTTGAACTCGCCGGGCTACGTGTGCGAGGACGGGTCCCCGTCTGTTCCACTACGAGAGGAGGAACAGGACCGAGGGTCTGACATGCGTTCAGTAAAAATAACAGGTGAAACACCGTACAAAAAGAGTAAAAACACGAAAAGGACCCACTAGAACGATAACTTTGACCGGGGGTTCGGATCACGACTGTTCGACAGATCAAAGGGTTCACGTCTTTTCGACACTATACGGACGGCCTCTTTTATGTACACAATTGACTCGAGGCAAGTCCGGGCTTGATGTCGCGACAATGTCACACACACACACACACACACACACTCGCGTGCGTGGACTCGAGTCAGTACAGGCTGAAAAACACTGGGGTACCTGACATCGGGCGGTCCGAGGAGACAGGTACCTTAAAGGGTCCGTTCTTATGACCTCACCCAACGGTAAAGGAGGAGGTCCCCTAGAAGGGTTGAGTCCTTGGCTTGGACGTCGAGAACGTAACGGTCCGTCTAAGAAATGGTGATTGCGGTGGACCCATCGGGGATGTCTGGTGAACGTCTACCTCTTATTTTCCTACGAAACGAAACCTTTGTCCGTTGTCCGGGGTTCGAACCCCACCCCGACCCCCAGGAGCACAGACAAAGACTATGTCTTACTCCTTCCGATGTTCGTCTCAAGAGACTTTTGTTCCTGATTTTTGAGTCAGAACGGCAATAAAGGGTGGAACAAATAACTATTAAAAATTTATAATCTATGATTTATACTCAGAGTAATTTGTTCATTTTGGAGCAGATAGCCGGCCTCGCGTGACAGGTCAAGGAGACGGGGGAGACGGGGAACGAGGGGTGTAGCGGGGGAGGAGGTAATACGAAGGTATTAAAAGGAATTTCGTCAGACTACTTTCGTTTCGCCGTCCTGTTTCCGTATCAAGTTTTCTACGTTTACACCCCCAGACTTATGACTAGTAAATCAACTTGACACTCTAATAAAACGTTGGAAAAAACGTAGAGATTCGTGTTGAGGTCTTATACCTCTTTTCGAATTATCGAGACGAAAAAGTAAACTTAAGTGAAAGTCGGTTAAAGAAGAGACACAAAAAACTTTTTCCATCCTGTTGGGTTTATGAGTTGTCATTCTTTAGTTGACCTCTTTTAGGGTTTGGGTCGTAATACCGACTTTAATTTTACGTCATGAAATATTAGTCACAATGTCACACCAGGACAAAAAGAAATTTTTACATAAAATATGGGCGTATACTTCTCTTTTTCTAGGTTTTCTGTAGACGGTGTACAGACATCACCCGCAGAGTCTCCTGACTTATCATCTACAATGAAAATCAAAAAAGGAAGAACAACTCAGAACACTGAGAAATATGATTCATATAAGACTAAAAAAATGAGAAGGTTTTCTTTATTTTTATATATTCGGTATTTTCCGGGTATTATTAAGGAAAAGCTCTAAGACTACAAATTACAATACGAGGGTGAATCGATCCGGTGTCACAGGTCTAGACACCAGTTTATAACCAGACCTACAAAGACACTTCCACAAAAACCTACTTTAATTTCACCATCCGAAACTCTTTTCGCCTAATGGGAAGAAGGACACCCACCCGGAGCAGGTTAGTCAACTTCCGGGTTTATCTTGCTTCTGACTGGAAAAGGAGTCGTCCTTCCTTAAGACGGTCGACTGTCGGAAGTCTGAAATGGACGTTACGGTCAAGAAGGGACCCAGAGGTCGGATGATCGGGTGGGACGTCTGAAACCGACGTGGTTGGGAGGCGTTGTCACACCCGGTTAAGAAATTTTAGTTAGAGGGACAGACAGACAGAGAGAGAGAGTCAAGACAAAGAGACCTCTTCGGGTTGATTGTGTCTCTAGTGAACCCAAAAAGTTTGATTCGGGAATTCTAACCTGTTTCTCATTTAGAGCCCATATAGACGGATCTTATTACATACTTCTGTTTTTCGTTTTTTACGTTTCATTTCCTTTTCATTTTCACCTGTCCTTGTCCGTGTCTGTGTCTTTCCTAGGGTTTCGAAGACACCGAAACGGGGCTTACAGGGTCTTAAGTAGGTGAGGGGTGGGAGGACCACGGCCCCCGAGTCACGGTAGTAACCAGTAACGGACGAAGGGTATCAGCGACAGACCCGGAGGAGGGAGCGCAAGGTGAAGTCTCTAGAAACTTCCAGAAGAGAGTGAAATAAATTTCGGGGTGGGGATGGGGGAGGTCCCCCATCAAGGTGTCGACCTCCAAGAGGAGGGACTCAGAATCGAGTTTATACCACAGAGACACCTATATAGACGGGTAGACTGTCGGTGGGGTCGGGTCTAGGTAGGTAGGTAGGAGGCCAAAATAAAAGAGATGTCCTGAGAGGTGAGAGACTCTGAAGAAAGTGAAAAAATACATTACAGTAGGGTAAGAGGTAGTAGTGGAAGAAGGGAGAGGGAGGGGAAAGAGAAGGAGAGAGAGACGTTACCTGAGACTCGAGGTACCTTCACAGTTGATGTTGAACCGTGAACGGTAGATGGACACCTGACATCGGGTGGTCCGAGGAGACAGGTACCCTAAGAGGTCCGTTCTTATGAGCTCACTCAACGGTACGGGAAGTCGTCCCCTAGAAGGGTTGGGTTCCTGACTTGGGCGCAGAGAGTTCAGAGGACGTACCCGTCCGTCCAAGAAACGAAGATCGCGGTGGACCCTTCGGGTAACAGCTGGAGATGTTTCTAATTTAGTTCACGACGACGTCGACGACTCGAAGTTGTGGAGAACTTCCTCAAGTCCCACCTCTCGTCTTTCCTCCGTGAGAGATGAGTCCTATTTTGACCGTCCTGTGCAGAAGTCTGTCAACCTATAAGAGTCCTCGACTAAAATGCTCGGGTTAAGAATATAGAGGAGCAAAGATCTTTTCGTGATTTTAAGAAGTACTAAAAGTACTCTTTTAGGACAAAGAGGACTGATCTTCTTCGAAGTACTCTGGTCGTCTTTGAAAGATTTTTTATTTACACGAACTGACGTACATAAGGGGAAATGGTTTTAGTGTACATATGACAGGAAGGGACGATAGAGAAACCTCGTCAAAGAGTTTCGAAAGCTCCATGACAGAGGTCCCGACGTCAGGAGAAAAACGGGGTTTATTTTGAATCGAGTGTTGAGAGTGTAACACGTAGAAAATTTCAGTTGTGTTCGGGTCAGACCGGGTGCGACAGAAGGAGCAAGGGTCATGTCCCAGGTACAGGTGGAACAGAAAGAACCGAACACAGGTACTCCCTTGTCAGACTTACTCGGACCACAGCTCCTCGTTCCTTTGGAAGTACTGACTTCAGGGTAAACGGGTGCAAAGGGGTAAGAAAAGATTTGAACCTCAGGTTCCGTATTCAATAAGTTTTAGTTAAGGTTCATAAATTAGGTCCAGACGCCCCTTTTGGGTCACCAAGAATTGGGACTGATGTGTAGTCTTACTGGTCCTTCGCACACTCTTACACTCGAGGTGGGAGTCTTTGACCCCGAATTAATCAGTGGAAGGGAGAACCTTCAGTTCATATAAAGAAAGAAAAAAAAAAATTAAATCTAAGAAAAGGGTATATTCGATACCCCGTAGTCCTTATAAACAGAGAGTCCACTACGACTGTACATCGGTCTAGTTCTTAGTGACTCAAAAACTCTATAAAACAAAAGTTCGGTGTGGTACACCGTTCGTCCGAATCAAGGGGTTGGTCCCTAGTTTGGTCACGGGGTACGTAACTCCCACACCTCAGAATTGGTGACCTGGTGGTCCCTTTAGAGTACTTCGTGATCTGAATACTTCGTTTGAGTCCCTATTTATGACTCCGGACTGGGGAGAGGGATTCAGGTGACTTGAGATAGGGTTTGGAGGGTGTATATGTGTTTGTACTGTTTTGGTCAATAAAGGAAACCTGTATAAGGATCTTTACTTTGATACTCTAGTTTTCAATATAAACGATAAAAATTACAAATTGTACAAATATTTATACGAATTACGTATAAAGGTTTAACGAAGGGTGAATAAAGGAAATCTGCATCAGGATCTTTCCTTTGACATTCTAGTTTTTAATATAACCGATAAAAGTTACAAATTGCACAAATATTTGTAAGAATTGTGAATAAAGGTTTTACGAAAGGTTTCTGTTAGAATGGTTTAATGGGAGAGAGATCGTTACAAACTCCAAAGGGAAAAAGAGAAGGGGAAGGAAAAGTGGAACCACAAAGTCAAGACTAAGACAACCGACAATCTCTACACTACATGAAAGAGGTTACGAAGACCACGCAGACATAAGGAAGAAAACACTCAACAAAACATGGGAGTCACGGTCTCTAGACAAGGAAGTAGGGAAAGGACGCGAGGAACGAACTGAGACTACCCTAGAGGACCCAGATGACAATACCCCCGGCCCCCCTGACCGTATAAACCCCGGTGGAAATCCAGTAAACATCTTCCGTACTAATTGTGTATGAGGAAAGGGACAAACCTTGGTCTGTACGTCTATTGTGGTGGGAATACCGTCTTTCGCTTCTTCTTGATTTCTCGGAGAACTATTTTCACTTTCTCCTCTCACTTTTTCAACCGAATTTCGAGTTGTAAGTCTTTTGAATCTAGTACCGTAGGCCAGGGTAGTGAAGTACCGTTTATCTACCCCTTTGTCACCTTTGTCACCGTCTGAAAACTCCCCTCCCTCGAGTTTTAGTGACGTCTACCACTGATGTCGGTACTTTAATTTTTGGTGAATGAGGAGTCTTCTTTTAAATACTGGTTGGATCTGTTGTATAATTTTTCGTCTCGGTAATGAAACGGTTGTTTCCAGGTAGATCAGTTCCGATACCAAAAAGGTCGTCAGCATACCTATACTCTCAACCTGAAATATTTCTTCCGACTCGTGGCTTCTTAACTACGAAAACTTGACACCACAACCTCTTCTGAGAACTCTCAGGGAACCTGACGTTCCTCTAGGTTGGCCAGGTAGAATTTCTTTTCGTTAGGACTTATAAGTAACCTTCCTGACTACGATTTCGACTTTAAGGTTATGAAACAGATACACTTCTTAACTGAGTAACCTTTTCTGGGACTACGACCCTTTCTAACTTCCACCCTCCTCTTCCCTGTTGTCTCCTTCTCTACCAACCTACCGGAGTGACTGAAATACCTGTACTCAAACGCACTTGAGGCCCTCAACCACTACCTGTCCCTCCCGACCGCACGACGCCAGGTACCCGAGCGTCTCTGTGTTGACTTGACTTGTACATGTTATTTTTCGTTTTACACTCGGTGAAGATTTTTCGTTCTTCGCAGTGGTCCTGTCTAGTTTGCCCCTCTCAAAAGGAAGGTAACCCTCTTCTTCCCTTCAAAAGTACCGTCTCCGTACCACTACCTTGAACCGGTCACTTAAACTTATTACTCTTTTCCGACCTTTCTTTGTTTTAATCCGTCTTAAGGTCTCTCTTCCGTCGAAGGACCTTCACTTCCCTTCAGAGGACGAACACAAGAGTAGTTCCTAGGGTGTGTGTCCATACAAATAAACGTCCACGGACACACAGACCCGAGTCTACAGACTATGGTTCTACCGGGGCACACGACCTTACACGAGACCCACTGCCGCGGAGTTCGATCGAGTAGAGGCGACCGGTCTAAGGGTACCACAGTCATTGACCAAGAGAGCCCTCGTCAGGAGTCCGAGAATAAGTGAATTCATTGATGATTGAAAGAAGACGTCGTTCGTGATCGATTTAATGTTCATTTAGATTTGACAGATAAACGTGCGAACCGTTTTCCGGTACCTATGGGTGGGACGGTGTGTGCACCTAAAGTAATTTACGCTTTCTACCTTCGGTCAAGTCGGTCCCACCCTCCCTCTCCAAGAGATAAGGCAGGCCATGGGGAGGTCTTCCTTGAGAGGGAAACCGGACCGTCGACTGGTGTACATAGAAGGTCCCAGAGACGTGACGCTGTCGGTCCGTCCGGTTCACTGACTGAGACAGATGTCGTCGGGTCAAGACCCGTCCCACGGAACGACTTCGTAGTAGAAGTACTGGATACTGGGTTAATCTTTTCTGTTGACCCTGTTAAACTATGTAAAGGTCCCTTATACCTTACTCTTTGACTCGGTAAAAGACTTCTTCGTCCCAGTTCTACTTACATAACTATAAAATAAACCTCTGACCTCGGTACCTCGGTCGTCGACACACGGGAAGTGTCCTCCTCTCCCCGTTTGTTCTACTCTCGATTCCGTCATGGGTCCCGAAGGGGTTATCGAGTCTCCATTTCTTAGACGGACGTTCCGTCCTCCGTGTTCTCTTCGTCCAACCTAGGGATCTAACCCTTCTAGGGGACCTCTGCCTTTACCGTTTGGTGAGGTCATGAGAACGGACTTTTTAGGATACCTGTGTCCATGGAGCACCCGATATCGGGTTTCTCAGTGTTTCTCAACTTGTGCTGACTCGTTATTACGTATGTCCGCCGTGGGGCGTCCCTACCCTCTACACTCGTGTTTCCACCTCTCCTGTGTCACCGGGAGACTGGAGACACTCCTTCGTCCGTAACGAACCTGGGGACCAGTAAAGAGGAACCAAGGGTTAAAGGGCCCACCGGACCGACGTTACTCAAGAGTGAGAATTCTGGACCTTGGAACATCTTCAAGGGGTAGAGAATAGAATTAGAATTGAGACGACCTCCGATAAAGACGAGGGCGAACGACTTCTGTTGCACGTCCGCCACCTTAGTGGGCCCCGGGTCGCTCCCCCATCTGCTGATGACAGATCAAAGAGTAAGGGAAACTTCCTATTAAGACAAAGAAAGAAACGATTAGTACGAGAATCAGTAACCTTCGGGTACTTTTAACTTTTAAGTAGAAAAGGGGTAAAGGGGTTCGATTGTCCTTTGTCTGCTAATGGTTTAACTGTTTCCTTTCACCTAAAGAAACCGAGTTTTCGGTCTTAAATAAAGGATATTCATAATCCTCGTCTCGACGACTTGAACTTTTCCGGAGCAAAGATTATTTGTTCGTCAAAAATTATTTGCAGAGCCTTTCTTGGTGCCCGTGAAAGTCAGATCTTCGTCTCCCATTGTAGACCTTTGTCCTTTACTCCGGTCTCCCTTCTTTTGACTTTCTTCTTAGTCCTTAGACTCCATCGAAACTCTCGAAAGACTGTTAACATTAATTTAGGAAAGAGACCGTTTTTTTTCTTACACTTTCGCTACTCACCGACAATAGAAAAATTTGACCTTTTTAAAATGACCCATGGAGTTTTTTACTGTTCTCCTTTTTTTTGTTTTATCATATCTCTTCTACATTGTCCGTGAATGAGAAAATTAACTCGAAGACTTGCGAGCTTTGTCTATCCCCGAGTCACTGACCCTTAAGTGAAAACGGTGTCTCCGCGACTCTCGGAGGAAGTCCCTTCGACCCAGTATCAGTATGTGGCCCTTTGGACCCGTGTGTTCGTGTGTTCCTATACCACTCAGTCCTGGGTCCCAGGTTTGTCGATATAGTAGTTCCCGTCCTCGGGACCAGGGGTTCGAGGAATGGACATGTCCAGGTCACCAAGTAAGGTTCCTGTTTATAGTGGTTGTAGAAGTAGTGGTAGAAGAGGTAATACCCTTCTTGTTAAAGTCACGTCTCTGTCCCTCTAACAGAGACACGGAAACCCCAACTGGTCAACAGGACTTTCGTCGATAAATAGTCACACTGGACCGAACAAGAGAGGTTGACCTCGTCTGTCGCCGAAGTTGTCTCTGAGATTAACTAGGACCCTAGTTATAAATGAAGACCGAAAAGGTTACCTGTTCCAGGTCAACCTCCGGTGAAAACTTCAAACCTGGAGTTGTACCCTGAAGTCGGGTGTCGATTTCGGTAGCTCTCCGCCCCTGAGACGTACGTCCAAAACAAAAAGAGATAAAATTAAAGTGGGTCTACCTGACAGACAAAGAGAAATAAAGTAAAGTAAAAATCTCCCTCTCTACATTAGAATGAAAGTTGTTTTACCAATTAAAAAATTTAAATAAATAAAGATTATCTTCCTATTAACGAAATGTTATAACACAACCAAGGACGGTATGTAGTGACATTTAGTCGGTATCCATACGTATACTTTGAGAGGGAGAACTTTGAGGGAGGGTGAAGGGTAAGGGAGGGTGTGGAGATCCAACAATGTCTCGGGGTCAAACACAAGGGACTCAGTATGTCGTTTGAGGGTAACCAACAGACAAAATTATACCGTCATATGTACAAAGGTACGACGAGGCGGGTAGTGGGGTGGGAGAGCAAGGGGGTGGTACAGGTATTCAGGCAAGAGGTACAAACGTAGAGGTGTTTCACCAATTAAAATTTTACAATAGACAAAGTAAGGGAGGGAGAGTAAAGGATTTCTACTGACAAGTATTTTTTACACACCAATAAAGTGTTAGAGTGACCTTTAATACTGAAATTTCCTCTCTTGAATTGGACGTCTTAAATTTATACGGTTCGTTCAAGTGTACGTCCTTTTTCGTCACCGCACGGAAGTACAGGTGGCTTGAAGAGGTGATTGCCAACAAGAGCGTAGAGTGGACCTACTGTTCCATAAACGTACGACTACTCAGAGTACGTCATATTCTAAGGTTCCATCAAACACTTAGTAATTTTTCTTCTCTGAAAAATGTCATTTATGTACAACACAATGAACATTAAGTACCATAAGAGTCATGAACTTAAGTACGAAATCTTCGACATGACAAGACCCCGAGTCTTTATGGACCCGGTCTTAGGACCAAGGTACGACCAGTCTATACGTAGGAGTCCGTACTTGAGTCGCGGAAACTTGGAGTCGAAGAAGTAGGTATTTTACCCGTTTTTACAAATCTGCATTTCTGCACAATAATAAGTTCTTCCTCGTCTCCCTCTAACTAAAATTCCTCGACCGAGTACGTTACCACCCTCACTACGTTTAAGTTTTAGACGCCCTACGTACCGTCCGATTTCTGGATCCTTTCAATGTCGAACTGAGGTTTTCGGTAGATAACGTCGTTAAGGAAAGACAAGTACCCCTCGTCAGAAACAAATAAGTCCGGAAGTTGACTAACCTACTCCGGGTGTGTGTTATGTCTCTCGTTAGACTGAAGAAGTCTCAGGTGACTAAATTCTCAATTAGAGTGATTTTTAATAGTGTCTTTGTAGACATTATTACGAACTGGTTTATAGACCCGTGGCACCGGTTCCACTATGTATTTTAGTTAGTAGTGTATTGTTAATTTATTGTTTGGGATCTCTCTTACGAGCCGTTTAATTAACGAGTTATTTATCCTTCACGACCGTTCTTAAATTAAACCATTTATATAAAAATCTTAGAGGATACGTTTTCTGAAAAGGTCATCAGTACATACGTACACTCTCAACCTGAGATTTCTTTCGACTCGTGACTTCTTGACTACAATAACGCATTTATTTACTTACTCACTCACTCGGGGGAACCAGAGAGACTTGGAGTTAGGGTCAGAAAGACAAACTTCGGACGTGACTAAAGACCACGTATTTTACATGTGTTTTGTTACGGGATACTCTACTACTGGCGACTCCAAACACTAAGACAATGAGAATTGGACCAAACTTCAGTTGAGATAATACCGGAAGGTCTAAATTGACTGACGTGGTAGACCGAGGTTTGAGGTCCCAGAGTAATTTACTCGTCATTATTATTTTCATTAACGTTTTCTCATCTCCTCTAATTCCTCTGTTGTTATTTTATTGCAACGGTCGTGTCCCGATAACTAAAACAAACATCGGACGACCACGCCTTCTATTTAGTAAAATAAAGAGTCTAAGTAAACCAATGTTATTTGTAACTGGGGCCCGTACGTCCCGTCGGTGACTAATCACGATTTCTCGTTAGTGATGATCTTTACAGAGACGTCTCAAGGTAGTACAGACGATTTGGATCTTCTAATTTATCTTCGGTTGGTGACTTTGAGTTCGGCATTACTAAAGAAAGTAACAAGAAAAAGACTAACGGTCTTTACATGTGTCGTCATTAAGGTCGTCAAAGCAACAAGGTTGTTTTTAATAAATTAATTCCATAATTTTCAAGACACGTCACATTGAAAAAAAATTAAAAATGAAATAAAATGAAATGTTATGACATAACCAAAACGGTATGTAGTTGTACTTAGGCGGTGCCCACATGTGCACAAGAGTTAGGACTTTGGGGAGGGTGGAGGGAGGGGTATGGTAGAGAGACCCAGTAGGGTCACGTGGTCGGGGTTCGTGGGACATAGGACGTAGTTTGGATCTGACCGCTAAGTAAAGAATGTACTATAATACGTACAAAGTTACGGTAAGAGGGTTTAGTAGGGTGGGAGCGGGAGAGGGTGTCTCAGGTTTTCTGACAAGATATGTAGACACAGAGAAAACGACAGAGTGTATGTCCCAATAGCACTGGTAGAAAGATTTAAGGTATATATACACAATCATATGACATAACGACAAAAAGAAAGACCGAATGAAGTGAGACATATTAGCCGAGGTCAAAGTAGGTGGAGTAATCTTGACTAAGTTTACATAAGAAAAATTACCGACTCATTATGAGGTAACACATATACATGGTGTCGAAAGAATAGGTAAGTAGACGACTACCTGTAGATCCAACGAAGGTACAGGACCGATAATATTTGTCACGACGTTACTTGTAACCCCATGTGCACAGAGAAAGTTAAGACCAAAGGAGTCACACATACGGCTCGTCACCCTAACGACCCAGTATTCCGTCAAGATATACACCGGAGACCTTTAACTATATTTTGAATAGTATCTTCGAATTACTCGTTAAACTTTTTCAACTTATTTCTACATACTGTAGGTAGTATCTGATTATTCTAAGTAACGATAATGGAAATAGTAAAGAGAACTCTGTCAAAGAAAAGTAACACCAGTAGGAATGTCATTATAATAAACTCTTTTTAGTGATTTAAATCTCACTCGTATTTGGTACACACATGTACGATTCGACGAAGTTAGTACAAGTTGACGAACACTAGGGTACCTGATATCGAGTGGTCCGAAGAGACAGGTACCCTAAGAGGTTCGTTCTTATAACCTCACTCAACGGTACGGGATAAGGTCCCCTAGAAGGACTGGGTCCTTAACTTGGGTACAGAGAATACAGAGGACGTAACCGTCCACCCAAGAAATGGTGATCGTGGTGGACCCTTCTGGTTCGTATTTGGTATAAAAGTAGGTTGGGTATTTGGTGTTTAAAACGTCGACAGAAGGTTAAAGAAGATTATCGGACCAAAGATTTGAGGACTTGAGGCGACAGAAAAAGGTACAAGACTTTTGCAGTTATAATAACAATGAAAATAAAATATCCCCTACCGTACAAATAAACGTTCGTTTCACCGTCTTTAGTCAAGAGTTTCCCACAAGGGACCCGGTCGTCAAAGTTGTAGTGTACCGTTGAATGACTTTTACATTTAAGAGTTTGGGGTTGGGTCTGGATAATACAGTCGGTGGGATCTCTCTTCTTGGTCGGTGGTCACAAGGTGTTTAGGAGGTCCCCTAAGACTACTTGTGAGTTCACCAAGAGTCAACCCCCAGTCGAACGGGGGGATGGGGGTCCCGTAAAGTGTTGTAGACCTCTGTTAAAATCAACAGTTGTTGATCCCCTCTCCAACATCACCCGCAGATCACCTATCTTCGTTTTCTAAGACAACTTGTGGGATGTTCCGTGTCCTGTCTAAGGGTATTGTCTCTTAGGTTCAGGTTTTACAGTTATCGAGGTTCCGACTCTTTAGCACCACTTTCCCTTCTTGAGCTTACTCGTTGAGACTCAAAATTACAAGGGATAAATAAAAGCAAATAATAAAATAAAAACCACAAGGTACATAGTGTTTACTAAAATGAAAAGTAAAGGATAAAAATAAAATTTGCAGTAGAAATCGTCCGGAAGGAGGTCGAATCTTAGTGTAGGTACAAATGGGTACACAATCTAAAGGAATAAATATGAATTAATCAATTAGGTAAACCTTAATTAAAAGTATTTTCAACACTGCAAAACCGTCAAAGAAATGACCTAATTTTCAGACGTATGTACCTATACCTAACGAAGATAAAGGACTGGTTCGGTGTCGATTCTCCTACACGAAGTGGTTTTGTTTCCTTAATTGACTCAATTTTTCTGGTCAAACTTGGTCGAAGTTGGAGTACACTGGTTTTCAAATTATGATCTAACTTACGGTCTACTTTCATATAAAGAGTGTGGTTTTTTTATTTCTACACCGTTACTTGTCTTACCACGAACCAAACACCACGACACTAATAATCCCCGGATCTGGAGAAGTTTTATAGGAACAGTAATACTAGGTTTTACGGGCGCCTTCGAGGCCTGTAGTGTAAGATAATGTGCGTCAGACTACTTCTTTTTCTGTCTTTTCCCACTCGGAGATGAGAAATTCCTGTGAAAGGCTTCAATTGTATGTAATAACAAACATAGAGTAACCGGTTTTCATTCAATATCTCGCGTGGATAACGTTTCTTCGGATCCTTTATGTTAGGTGATTAATCCTCTTATCAATGTCTCCATCCCTATTATTAGAAACGGTTCAACTCAACGTCCTTGGTCCCCAAATTACAAGGTTTCAAAACTCTATTTCCCGTAGAGGTCCTACTGTTAAGACACACACAACCGTCACCCCACACGACCTCCCGTTGGGAAATTACCTCTCAGGGTTTCCCTTTCACTTTGTTTCTCTTCGGAGAGTCAGCACAGACTGAGAACCGCTGGGGTACCTGACTTCGGGTGGTCCGAGGAGGCAGGTGCCCTAAGAGGTCCGTTCTTATGGTCTCACCCAACAGTGCGGGAGAAGGTACAGTAGAAAGAGACGTCTTTTCCCTCCTCTCTGTACTAAACGTAATGACCGTAGAAACGGTGTGTTGAGGTTCACGAGTCGGGACCTCGTTTAGGACTCAGACAAAGGTAAAAGTGTTGGTTGTGTATTCGTAGCGAATTCTCGTTTCTTTTGATTTCTTGAGTCATTCGGGGGTTTTTCTTACTAAACGTTCGAAAATGGGAAGGTAATTGGTATAGATCGGTACACGGTTGGGGACCCTTCGTATTACGGTAAAGATACTCTGACCTTATTTCGATTAAAATTTTGTTGTGTGAAGATAAAATTTTTACATTTAGTCTCCTGGACAAATGTCCGAGTTAGTGACTTACGTGAGGTTTCTAAATAAATTTTCGAAGACACTAAAAAGGTTTAAGGACTCTAACAAACATGGAGAGACTTTACTTAGTCTTTATAATTAAAAAAAGATGGACTACGCTATACCGATAAAAGTACTGTTCGTAAAAAGCTCGTATACGAACAAACTCCTGTCTTCCTTACCCTGGATAAACCCCGGTCGTACCGAGACAGAGGGACGACCAAGGACCGTCCAGTCGGTTGTGGTCCACTGACTCCGACAACTTGAGAAGGATAACTGAGTGTATCTACATTTATTATGACTGTCAGAACGAATAAGAGTGGTCTACGGGACTTAGTGAGAACAGAAGGAAGATTTCTGACCACCCCACTTCTCAGTTCTGTCCTCTTATTATCTTAAACATTTAAGGTGGAGATCTGTCATAAGACGGAAGGTTCCGATTGACGAATGAGGGATTAGGATAATACGTACAATCTTTGACCCTTAATAGAGACGGAGGGACGTCCTACGACTATACAAAGACTAGACCCGAGGGAGAAGGGTGGGGTCCGTCTACCTTTACGACCCCTTTACGAACACAAGAGTTTTTCCGTTTTTTCTTTCAACAAAAACAAGTCACCGATTCAGGACAGGTCGAGAAACGTTGGGGTACCTGACGTCGTACGGTTCGAGGAGACAGGAGGTGATAGAGGGTCTCCAACGAGTTTAAGTACAGGTAACTCAGTCACTACGATAGACTGGTAGAGTAGGAGGCAGAGGGGAAGAGAAGGAGGGAAGATAAAAAGGGTCGTAATCCCAGAAAAGGTTACTCAGTCGAGAAACGTAGTCCACCGTTTCATGACCTCGAAGTTGAAGTCGTAGTTAGGAAGGTTACTTATAAGTCCCAACGAAAAGAAATCCTACCTGACCAACCTAGAGGAACGTCAGCTTCCCTGAGAGTTCTTAGAAGAGGTTGTGGTGTCAAGTTTTCGTAGTCAAGAAGTTACGAGTCAGGAGAAATACCAGGTTTAGAGTGTAGGTATATACTGATGACCTTTTTGGAATCGAAACTGATGTGTCTGGAGACAACCATTTCACTATAGACACGAAAAATTATACGACAGATCCAACCAGTATTGAAAGGAAGGTTCCTCGTTCACGGAAAATCAAAGTGTCGACGTCAGTGGTAGACGTCACTGAAACCTCGGGTTCTGTTCTTTGAGACAGTGACGAAGGTGACAAGGAAGAAGAGACACGGTACTTCACTGCCCTGATCTCCGGTACTCATTGAAGGTTCAAAGGGGTGGGGGTAGACCCACGTCCGTGAACCTGCGAACGGAAAGAGGTTCCAGACACAGTTCGGGAGTACAGGGTGTTGGTGAACAGCACACGCACGAGTCAGAGTGTCAGTGCAGGCTGAGAAAGAACTGGGGTACTTGACATAGGGTGGTCGGAGGAGCCAAGTACCGTTCTTATAACCTCGCCCAACGGTAAAGGTGGAGGTCTCGTAGAAGGGTCTGGTCCCTAGTTTGGACGTAGAGGACATAACGTCCGCTTAAGAATTGTCGACTCGGTAGTCCCTTCGTACTGGTGGGGCACCCCCTACGCTTATCCTAGGGGAAATCCGTCTGTTCTTCCGACCCAGGTCTGTCATCCGAATACCGCCTCGCCCCGACCCGGGAAGTGTCATCGGAGTGTGACGACAGATGTTCCATGTGCACCGGGATCCCCACTATTTGTAAGAGGGGACCCTTCCTCTGATCGCGATCCCCAAACTAGTATCTCCGTCTCACACCGTTCGTTCCTATCATTCCCTTTCTGAGTCATCTTTAACATCCCTGACGAAGGAAACCGATTTTGGGGACAGGACCGGAAGACGTACCGGTCAGCGGACTCGTCTGACCCGAGTCCGGGGCCGAGTGGGACCGTCTAGTGGAAGGAGACGGGTGACGTCCCAAGGCGTCACCGAGAGGTCCTAAAGGATACTACAGTGTGACAAGTGGTCCCCTTCTAGAACTCAAGAGAACAGACGGAGGGAGTAATCTCCCGTTCAGGATACTTCCGTCGTTGCTTCAGTAAATAACGTTTATTAAGCTACTCACTGAACAACTCACTCCCTCCCTCAAGTCTACTCCTTTGTTCGAAACGTTGGACGGGTCAACAGGTATTGGTTAATGAGGATTACGTACAGTTTCAACAGAGGATTGAAGACCGGGTCTCGAAAAAGAGACTACGAAATGATTTGGGACTAACATACAGGAGAAAGTCTCAGGAGATATTTTAGACCTATCGTCACACCCTCTTTAATCAAATTGGTGAACCTTCTCTTATCTCTGATTTCTAGATCCACTCTTTATTAACGTTCTAATCTTCCTCTTTTTCTCTTGTACGTTCTTTCTCTACTTTTAGTAATGACCGAAGTCTCCCAGAGTTAAGTCAAGTCAGCGAGTCAGCACAAACTGAGAAACGTTGGGGTACCTGACATCGTACGGTCCGGAGGGACAGGTAGCGGTTGAGAGTCTAAGTGGGTTTGAGTACGGGTAGCTCAGCCACTACGGTAGGTTGGTAGAGTAGGAGACAGCAGGGGAAGAGAAGGACGGAAGTTGGAAAGGGTCGTAGTCCCTGAAAAGGTTGTTCAGTCAAGAAACGTAGTCCACCGGTTTCATAACCTCAAAGTCGAAGTCGTAGTCAGGAAAATTACTTATAAGTCCTGACTAAAGGAAATCCTACCTGACCAACCGAGAGGAACGTCAGGTTCCCTGAGAGTTCTAAGAAGAGGTTGTGGTACCAAGTTTTCGTAGTTAAGCAACCGAGAGACGAAAGAAATATCAGGTTGAGAGTGTAGGTATGTACTAATGACCTTTTTGGTATCGAAACTGATCTACCTGGAAACAACCGAGTCTCCCATAAAGTTCCTATAATAAACACACCTTCCTTATTTGTCTACCAGGAGTTTCGTAAGCGTAAAGTAAAGAAGTGTAGAACTATGACTTTAGGTTCTTTGTACGTTTTACCTATGTTATCTTAACGAAAAGTACAAGTAATACGGATCTTATCCCATACGAGTCAACATAGGTTGAGAAGACACTGGGGTACCTGACATAGGACAGTCCTAGGAGACAGGGGTCCTAACGGGTCCGTTCTTATGACCTCACCCGACGGTAAAGAATGAGATCCTTTAGAAGGGTTGGGTGCCGAGTCTGGACACAGAGGACGTGACTGTCCGTCCAAGAAATGATGACGTGGCGGACCCCGAGATCAATTACAGTCCGGGACCCTTTTCAGACTTCAAAAGGGGTTGTACATCGACTCTACCTGTGACTCTCTTCTGGGTCGTGAGGACGTAGTCTCCACTCCGATGTAGAGAGTGTCGTCATCGGTCCCATAGACGTAGACAACGAAACCAATGGACTCGGGACTAAGGGTTTCCGTTGTACTTTTTCTCGGTCCACTATGGACGTGTGTACCAGTTGGTGTAATGTCTTCTAGAATCCCTTGGGCTCCGAAAACATTCCCCGTCACTCGTACGGACGGTGAAAAAAAAAAAGGTCTCCTCCTATAATAGAAATAATATGTCTCACAATCACCCGGGCAAGAAAAAAGATTTCCCTCTTTAATGAAGATAGAGGTTCCGACAAGGAGTATACTTTTAGGAACTTGTTTTTCTTTGCCTCCGTTTTCACGTCTGAGTACTCTTTGGTTACATAGGTAACGACAGAGGGTCTTTAATGGACTAAATAGGTAAGCGAGTGTGTGACCTGTAGTGAATCGCTAATATACGGTCCGTGACTCGACGAACGACCTATATGTAGACCCTCGTTTAGAACTGTACCAAGGACTGACGTCCCTCGAATGTGAAAATCGGTCCTTCTATTAGTATGTAAGTCCTAGTGTATTTCCGTACGTTTTACCGTTGTCACTACTTCTGGGAAACTCCTCCCGAGTCACAATGGTGTCTCTGTATAGTATCACCTATGATGTTTTCACACTACACCGTTCTTTCTCTGAGGGTCTGTCTACTCTGTCTCGCTCGTTTCCGGGGCCTCAGTCTCCCGTCTACAGGGGACACTCACCCACTTATCACGTCAAAAGGGTACTGACAACAGAGAAAGCTCGGTCAACGACGTCTGACTACTGATTAACGTAGGGTGAAGGGAGATCTTTAACTGAAGGGACCACCGAGTCTACCATTTCGCAGACAGATGTTAAGCCCTCTGGACCCAAGTTCGGGACCCAACCCTTCTAGGGGACCTCTTCCTTTACCGTTAGGTGAGGTCATGATAACGGACCTTTTAGGGTACCTGTCTCCTCGGACCAGCCGATGTCAGATACCCAAGTGTTTCTCAGCCTGTGCTGACTCACTGAAGTGAAAGTGAAAGTGAAAGGGAGATCTTTTTACGATGTCTACTTGGATAGACGTTTCGTCTTTATCTCCGTGTCTATATCTCTTGTTTACACACTTGTGACTCCTACCTTTCACCCCTACTCCCTGACTGGAGACGTGTGATGACACATATTTGAGCTATTCATTATTCTCGGATGACGTGTCGTGTTCCTCGAGACGAGTCACGAGACACCACTGGACTACCCTCCCTTTGGGTTTTTTCTTCCCTATACACATATGCGTACCGACTAAGTGAACACCATCTCGTCTTTTATCGTTTTGTAACATTTCGTCGATATGAGGTCATTAAAAAAAAGTTATCACGGTAGACTCCTAAACTCTCCAAGTCTCAAGTCCCTCTCCCGTCGCACAAAGTCTACTACGAGATGATTCTATTTACCCGGGTCTCGTCCGACTCGGAACGTCCGTGACGATTGTTGAACCCAGTAATAGGGTTCTCGTTACCCCACGATATACTCCCAAAACTTGTTCTCGTAGTGTACTCGTCCAAAAGTAAGACTTCTCTAGTGAAACCACAGCTACGTCTCTTCCTAAATCTCCTCTATTAGTCCAGTAGTCTTAGATACTGCCACCAAGTCCGTCTCTTTTGTCACCGAACCTACTCTTACCATTTCGTTCTTCTTCAACCTAAAGTCACCTCTTCTTCCCTGTACCAATCTGAGGTCTATGAATCCCCCATGTCTCCTGTCCGATACTGAACCCTCATTTATCTAGTAGTCACTACTACGATCTTAAAGACAGGCCGTGATAGTGTCCTTTATAATCACTTCCATTCCTCTTTCCGATCGATCCGTCACCCTACTCGTCCATACTCGAGTCCACCCTTTATGTCCGACCTCGGTACGTGGACCCGTGACTGTAGTAGACCTGCGATTGACTTCGGCCCCACACTTCCTCCCTTGGGTTCACGTCCTCCTCTCTCGGTTCCTACCTCGGACCCTTTCGGTCAGACCTGTCTACTCGTCTCGTCCTGTTCAGAATTTCCGTTGACGCTCCCACGAATAGCTCAGTGCCTCTTCGGACCTGACCTCAAGGTCTTTCGGATCTCCTCGCTCCAGTGTCCTTTTGACCGTTTGCGGACACCTACCTTCTGACCTCGGTGACCACCAGGTGCGTTCGCCTCCCCACGCCTCCGCCGACCTCCTCTGAGTCAGTGCACACTCCCCACCCCTTGTCTCGGGTTCTCAGGGCCGTGGAGACACTCCAAAGTCCGCCACTCTCCCTCCTTTGTCTTCCCGGCGCCTTTCACCTCCCGTCGTCCCGAGTTAAGACTCCTGTCCTTTATACCTTCGTTCGTCTTTGTGAAGGTCACCCCTCTTAGGGGAACTCTTCTCTTCCCCACTTTCCTTTCACTCCTCCTTCTCATTGGTCGGGATCTTCCAAGGACTCTTCGCGTTCGTGCCCTACCTCAGGTTTCGTGTCCTCCTCCCTTGACTGAACCTCTTCTGTTTCCCGTCGCCCTTCCTTCCGGGGAGCCACCCACAGTCCCACAGGCGTTTAGACCTTCTCCCACCGGCTCACTCGGGTACCCTTACCCCCACCCTCCTCCTTCCTTCCGATAACTGGTTCCCGTCTCCTCTACCTCAGTTCCCCTCGGTCTCCAAAGGTCCTCTCACACAGACCTCCGTCGGTGACGTCTCTTGTTCACCCTGTCTCCTTTTGTTCCTCCCACGGTCGACCAAAGACACACGTGCGTGTCTGTGTACGTGTGTGTACTTGTGTGCACACACAAGTGTGTGTACGTGTCCGTGTGTACGGATGTTACACGTATACGTGTTCGTGTACAGGTGTATACGTACGTGTACACGTGTATACATATGTACACACGTGTGCACACAAGCGTATGTGTACACGTGTGCACACTTACTTATAAGGGTGTACGTACACGACAGTGTGTGTGAGTGCGTATGTGCACACACGTACACAAGTGTGTGCGTACGTGTGTAACGTACGTGTGTGCACGTGTACCACGGGTGTATGTCCGTGTGTACACACACGTGTACTTGTGTGTATGTACGTGTGTGTATACGTCCGTATGTGTTCGTGTGAGTGTATATATGCACAAGTGTACGTGTGTGTACACGTATGTATACGTGAGTGTACGAAGTGTGTGTAAGTTTGTGTGTTTGTGTATGTGTGTCCGGTCCTGGAGTTAGAGAGAGTCTGAGACATTTGTGAGCGAGTGTAGGCCCGAGGGAGGAGGGAGGGTGATCGGACGGACACAGGTAGGGACGTATCAGGACAGTGGTATTCGGAAGGATGTTCTCCACCGGACTCCCTCGGAGGCTTCGGACCCGCCGACCACTCTCCCGTCCAGTAACGGTCGTGAGGAGTCAAGCATAGGTGGGGGAGTAGTCTGTGTAAATGTCTTTATTCGAGTTTCGGTAACTTTACTGGGTCTTCTCTTTTAGGTAGTAGTAAGACCGGTTTCGGTTCGAGACGAGTAGATGGGTCCCCCGACCACAAAGTCTCTCCCCTCCCGGACCCCTCGTTACTTCGAGTTGAAGAGGAGGGAGATTACTCCTCGGGTTTCGGGTCTCTCCAAATTTCCGTCGACGAGTGGGTGTCCACAGGAGCAAGAAACTCTTAATTAGACCCGTGTGACGTAGGTCTTTGTCCGTCACTCACGAACTGCTTTCACTTAAATAGAGGGGGAACGGTTTGGAGGTTTACGAAGGGAGGTTCAGTTTACGTGGTGTTCAGACTTTTACTTTCGGAGAGAAACGAATTAGTCCCCTCTTTACCACAGCGGAGTAAAGTCCGTCTAGTCTCCCTTCGAGTTCTCCTTCCTTGTGCCGGGTGCAAAGACCTCTACCTTGCGGCTCACGAGAGGCCTCACCTTTCCTTTACTGAGAGGACTGGACCTTTGTTGGGAGTAAACGGTACTTTCAGAGAACAAAGGTCTGAGAGGTTCCTGTCGCCCCCAGTCTCCGACCCCGAAACCACCCATCTGTCGAACCCCGGACGTCCCTCTCTCTTACGTCCAACACGGACCCCAGAGGGGTTCCTCCACCCGACAATCCCTTTGGGACACTCACACGACGACTGGGGGGGGGAGGACGGTGGTCTCGGTCCTGAGGACTCACAGAAGGCAAGACCCAGTGACTACCGTGTGCCGAGGAATTCGTAGGTATTTAGCGGACTAGACGGACTTTCTTTGACTGTCACCTCGAACTTTCTTTTAGGTAAAGACCTTATTATTCTCTCGAACCGTCGAAGACGCTCGTCTAAGTTCCGTTTCGACTCCCGCGGGCCCCCTAAAAGTGAAACGTTCCCCACCCCTCACCCCCAACAGACACGGGCCTCCAACTTGGTCCCCTGCACTCTCCACTTTAACCTCCGCTTTTCGGAGAGACAGTCGCACGTTCCCGTCGAAGCGAGAACAAGAAGTGGGTAGAGGTTCTTTTTAATTCATCTGTAGTCTCAGTAGACGGTCGCGACTCGACCTTCCTCTCTCTGTTACTCCTTCCCTTTCCGTCCTCTTCCGAACTCGCCCCCACGTCCCCCTCCTCCGTCCCCCTGTCCTTTGCCCCTGTCTCTGGTAACGACGAAGTGTAGAGAAGTCGACCCCAGTGACGTCGGGACCTTGTGTCAGACAAGAAAACATGAGTCGAGTCTACCTCTTAGGGTCCCTGTCTCCTCGGACCACCCGACGGCAGATACCCCAGTGTGTCTCAGCCTGTGCTGACTGCGCTGAATCGTCGTTGTCGTCGTCGTCGTCGTCTACCATTTCTTATACGGACCCCTAGGCTCAAGCTAAGGACCCAGTTCTTCTAGAGGACCTCTTCCCTGACCGAGAGATAAGGTCATAGGAACGGACGCTTTGGGGTACCTGTCTCCTCGGACCATCCGATGTCAGGTACCCCAGTGTTTCTCAGTCTGTGCAAATTCGCTGATTGTGATTGTGTTGTCGTCCTTCCGTTTCCTCGACTCCAAAATGCAAGTACGCGTGTTTTAGTGACGTTTGTGATAAGAGGGTGGAGTCTTGATACATATGTACACACACACACACATATGTGTATATAATATAGAGTTAAACCCTCGATGTAGGAAAAACCGAATAAAAATTTTATTTTGGGGGACCTCATGCTTTACCGTTGGGTGACGTCATAAGAACGGATCTCTTAGGGTACCTGTCTCCTCGGACCACCCGATGTCAGGCATCCCAGTGTTTCTCAACCTGTGCTGACTCGTTTACTTGTGTGTTTTATTTTCGTTCACGAGGAAAGACACAGACACACTTTTTGCGTGAGGCCGAACTCCCACCCTTCCTCTGCACAGTGTCACCGGGGGGCACGGGCAGGGGACACGGGACGTCCTTCGGGGGGGAGGAGAAACGGACGTACTCGTACCGAGGGACCTCCACAGACGATCAACGACAGAGGGGTCGAGTTGAAAGGGTTGTACATTCCCACTTAAAGTGTACTAGTGGTGTACCACTTCGTAAAACGCCTCTTGCGTCTTGGGTCTTAAATTTCCTTTAATTATTCCCTGGGTGTCCAAGTTCCGATTGCAGGACACCCAGCCCCGAAGAACGGTCCCGTCCAGATTCACAAGAGGTCCCAGTCCTAAACCCGGGTCCACTCGACCAAGTTCCCGAAGGGTCCGCCGCGAAGGGACGGACAAAGATGACGGACGGCTACGTCATCTGCCTTCTCTGCGCCGAAACTAGGGCCGAAGGGACCCAGCCCTTCTAAGGGGAACTCTTCCTTCACCGTCGGGTGAAGTCATAAGAACAGGCTTCTTAGGGGTACATGTTTCCTCTGACCACCCGATGTCAGGTACCCCAGTGTATGTCAGTCTACGAGGACTTCGTTGAGTCGTGCGTATGAGCTCAACCAAGTTCGAGGACGAAAGGTGGTACGGGGACGACGACACACAGAAGGGAGGCGAAATCCTCGAGGAGAGGACAGGACCTAATTGGGAGAGATAGTGAAACGACCAAGACTCCTTAGGGAGGACGGAGAGGGGGGTCTCGATCCAACTCTCCGGGAGTATGGACGGGGGACCTAGGAACATGATGTCGGGGGTAGTCGGCGGTCCAGAGTCCTGAGGGACGTCTGCCCTTCTAGGGACCCCTGTCCCAAAGACATTATAGGTCTGTACCACTCCGTGTGTCACACACACAGACGTTCGTGTTTACTTACTTTAGGAATTTTTCTGGTCTAGAAACAGGATGTTCTCGAGGATTTGGGCACCCTCCTGCCCAAAGATGTGTTGTCGGTACTGTGGAGTACCTATCCGACCCTCCCGACGTCAGTTCAAATGTTCAGTTCAAGGTTTGAGTGTACCCTTCCTGACCACTGGAGACGGACGCCACGTTCCTTTCCCGTCCTACCGTGAATTAATCCCTTCGCACACATACACGAGTCAACGGGTCAGGACAGACCGAGAAAACGTTGGGGTACCTGGTGGTCCCAGGAGGCAGGTACCCTAGAGGGTCCGTTCTTGTGACCCTGTCAAATGGTAAAGGATGAAGTATCCTAGAAGGGCTGGGTCCCTAGTTTGGGTGCAGAGAACGTAGAGGACACAATCATCCGTCTAATAAATGGTGACTCGGTGGACTCTTCCCTACCCAGTAAGATTGGTCGGTTCTTCCCTCCTCCTTGCCTGACTATTCCTCTGGTGTCCCGTGTACCTTTTACCACTAATCAAATCAGGTTGTCGTGTCCACAGACTAACTCGAGGGTGTTATCCAGCCCGTAGCAGGTCTACGTCACTCGGTCTGTGTCCCCCCTGTGTTTTGGGAACGGAGACCTTCCGGTGTCGCTCTCTCCCTCACTCTGGGTGTCACGTGGTACCACCTATGACAATTGGTGTCCAAGGACCGGTCCTACGGGTAGGTTCGTCCCCCAGTCGCTCACTCCACGAGTGGGAGGTCGAGGGCCCACCGACCCACCCCTGCACCGGTCCCGGACACCGGAGCTCTGCAGGGGAGGTCGTGAGACCACTGGGTATCCATGAGTATGACAGGTGTGCCGGTCCTCCATCTCTTCGACCCTCTGAGAGAGTCCTGTCTCGAAGAGGCCCTCACGTCCCAGTTCCGTCTGAAAGACCTCCTCCGCTAAGGGTTCAACCCGGGACTGTTATCTCATCCTCTCCACCCCTCTAAAACTTGTTTCCTTGTTTGATTCTCACCACTGTCCTTTCTCACGACTAGAAGTGACTTAGCGGAGTGCCATTTGTCTTCCCCCTTTCAGTGAAGATTTCTTTTAGTCGGGACTTGTAAGTAGCCTTCCTGCCTACGACTTCGACTTCGAGGCTATGAAACCGGTGGCCTACGTTTCTCGGTTGAGTAACCTTTTCTGAGACAACGTCCCTTAATAACTTCCAGTTCCTCTTCTCCCACCCTCTTCTACTCTACTAACCTATGGTAGTGACTGAGTTACCCGTACTCAAATCGTTTGAGACCCTCTATCTCTTCCTGTCCCTTAGGACCGGACCACGTCAAGCACCCCAGTGTTTCACGACCTGCGCTGAATCGCTGACCTTTTGTTGTTCGGAAGTGTCTCGTCATTTCTTCGTGGTCGGACCTGGATTCGTGCGGATTTGAATGGAGTAAATTGGGAGGGTGGAGAGACTTCCCTTTCTCCAGTAAAATGTGTACTCATTTAACTCCGTGACCCAGTAACTTTTTCGTTCTCTCAAGGTCTTTTTTTGTAAATAAAGACGAAATAACTGATACGGTTTCGGCAATTGACACACCTAGTGTTATTTGACCTTTTAAGACTTCCTCTACCCTTATGGTCTGGTGACTGGACGGAGAACTCTTTGGACATAAGTCCAGTGTTGTCAATCTTGACCTGTACCTTGTTGTCTGACCAAGGTTTATCCTTTTCCTCATGCAGTTCCGACATATAACAGTGGGACGAATAAATTGAAGATACGTCTCATGTAGTACTCTTTGTGACCCGACCTTCTTTGTGTTCGACCTTAGTTCTAACGACCCTCTTTATAGTTATTGGAGTCTATACGTCTACTGTGGTGGGAATACCGTCTTTCACTTCTCCTTGATTTTTCGGAGAACTACTTTCACTTTCTCCTCTCACTTTTTCAACCGAATTTCGAGTTGTAAGTCTTTTGAATCTAGCGTCGTAGGTCAGGGTAGTGAAACACCGTTTATCTACTCCTTTGTCACCTTTGTCACAGTCTGAAATCAAAAAATCCGAGGTTCTAGTGACGTCTACCGCTAACGTCGGTACTTTAATTTTATACGAATGAGGAACCTCCCTTTCAATACTGGTTGGATCTATCGTATAATTTTTCGTCCCTGTAATGAAACGATTGTTTCTAGGTAGATCAGTTCCGATACCAAAGAGTTCACCAGTACATACCTACACTCTCGACCTGATATTCCTTACGACTCACGTCTTCTTAACTACGAAAACTTGACACCACAACCTCTTCTGAGAACTCTGAGGGAACCTGACGTTCCTCTAGGGTGATTAGGTAGGATTTCCTTTAGTCAGGACCCACAAGTAACCGTCCTGACTACAACTTCGACTTTGAGGTTATGAAATCGGTGGACTACGTTTCTCGACTACCTAAACTTTTCTGGGACTACGACCCTATCTAACTCCCGTCCTCCTCTTCCCCTGCTGTCTCCTATTCTACCAACCTACCGTAGTGGTTGAGTTACCTGTACCCAAACCCATCTGAGGTCGTCAACCACTACCTGTCCCTGTGGACCACACAACGTCAAGTACCCCAGCGTTTCTCAGCCTGTGCTGACTCACTGACGTGACGTGACTTTAACTCCGTGTCTTTCAAATTCATTGGAAGGGTTTCAGTGTGTCGGTCTTTCGTCACTTCGATCCTAAGTGTCGTTCCATTTACACAGGGTTTAAAGACAAGGGATCATTTGCTAGGTAACTCCGTGTATCGTTTTGGCGTCTTCGTCACACCGAAAGGACCCTATGTCCTACGACCTACCAGTCACCATTCTTTGTCCGACCTTCCTTCTGTGTCGTAAACTGAGTCTGGTCCTCTCGGGGTACAAGGACCTCCAACCCTTGATCCGGTCCTCCAGTGTAACACACAGACGTCTCCACCCACTCCCGGTCTGACGGGTTCAGTATTCGAGGGAAAAACCCCTAAACCCGTCCTTAAGTCACCCTTTGGTAGCTTCTGAGTACTCGCCCCGTGCCCTACGAGTCACCCCTCACAGTCCTTCTACTGAGAGTCCGTCCCGGTTCCTAGTCCTCCTCCCCGACGACACTACCTCTGTGCATCTTCCTACAACGTCGCCAGGTCACACTGCGCTCGGGCACCCACCGAGGTCCACGCTACACCAGGGACGTGCATAAGAGACAGACGACGGTGCTAAGGAAGGACCAACCATAAAGAAAGGACTACTAATCATGGTTGTATTTCTCCGTGAGGGTTCTTGTCGCGGGATGTGTGGGGAATTGGGTGGGAAGGACCGGACGTGGAAAGAAGAGACAGGAGTAGAGTTATTTGGACGGTGTTAGGTGGTGGGGAGAGGTCGTTGACGTTTGTGGAGTCGGGACGACCATTTGTCGTCAGTCACTGACCGAAATCGATGGACCCAGAGCGACAGATGGGGTCCCTCGAAGAGTTCCGTAAAGAAACTATGTTTGTGTCTCCCTAAGCCCCCTTCGGTCCGAGGAGGTAGACGGCGTTCTAGG
Organism: Capra ibex; assembly: GCA_006410555.1. Lineage (NCBI taxonomy): Eukaryota > Metazoa > Chordata > Mammalia > Artiodactyla > Bovidae > Capra > Capra ibex. The sequence goes on from SJYO01007492.1 coordinate 1,665,139, forward strand.
CCACAGAGGACCTGGGAAGTGGGGTGTGTCAGGGAGGACCCAGGTGTGAGTACCGGAAACGTGAGCCGAGTGACGGGTGTCGTAGTACGTGCGTACGCACGAATCAGTAAGTCAGGACAGGTTGAGACGTTGGGGTGCCTTACATCGGGTGGTCCGAGGAGACAGGTACCCTAAGAGGTCCGTTCTTATGACCTCACCCATCAGTAAAGGATGAGGTCCCCTGGAAGGACTGGGTTCCTAGTTTGGGTCCAGAGGACGGAACCGTTCACCTAAGAAATGGTGACTCGGTGGTCCTTCGAAAGTGAAAAGTGAAAGTACGTAACCTCTTCCTTTACCGTTGGGTGAGGTCACAAGAACGGACCTTTTAGGGTCCCTGTCGCCTCGGACCACCCGACGGTAGATGCCCCAGCGTGTCTCAGTCTGTGCTGACTTCGCTGAATCGTCGTCGTCGTCGTCGTCGTGTTCCTTCGTAGTTCAGGGACAAGTAGAATTTAGTTAGAACAGAGGGACCACCGAGTCTGTCATTTCGCAGACGGACGTTACTTCCTCTGGACCCAAGCTAGGGACCCAGTCCTTCTAGGGGACCTCTTCTTTTGCCGTTAGGTGAGGTCATGAGAACGGACCTTTTAAGGTACCCGTCTCCTCGGACCACCCGATGTAAGGAACCCTAGAGTTTCTCAGACTGTGCTGACTTGCTGAAGTGAAAGTGAAAATAGCGGCGATTACCTAACATTCCACCACCTCTCGTCCCGGAGGACAAGGAAAGAATAAAACTAAATAAAAATAAAAAATAAAATAAGAATTAGGGATCCTTCATAAGTGTCACCGGTGAATGACTGTTGTGTAACGTGTAATACTCTTTCTATTCCCTTTGACGAGGATGAGTTTGTTCTGAAGACGTCCCCCTTTTTGTAACTAGTTTTTAAACTCCGATATTTACTCGGGTACCTCAGGGTTTCGGGGTCGAACTAGGATTGGATACCAAGTCTTTGTAGGTGGCTCCAGACTACCTACTTACCCTGTCCGGTGACTTCCGGCAAAACAGGGAGTACAAAAGGTGGAAGTCCTCTTACCTCTGGACAGGTCAGGTGTACACGGACCCGACCCCACCCCACCAGTCCCTTCCGTTACGCTACAAACACAGGTTTTAGACCGGGGTCGAATTGTCTCCCGGGTTGAGGATTCGGAAAAGAAAAACTCCATCTCCGACACCCGTCTCCGACACAGGTACTGTCGGTGGCTCAAGTCAGGCGGAGTACCTGGTACTTTCCCCTCCCCGCCGTCCTCCCTCTGTCTCAAGGGGTCAACACAGACCTTTGTTCCACCGAAACCTCCTGAGACGGAAGTCGTTCCTGTGGCCCAGACCCGGGGTCGGAGGTAGTCGTACACCCCAACAAGGTAGAACCGGGGTCCTGTCTAGGACTCGGGTGTCCTCTGTGACCTTCGAGTCTTTGTCGGTGTGTATAGACTTCCCACCACTGGATCGTCCCACAGAGGTTCAGTGTCTTCGACCTCTGGGACCCCCACGTCTACCCACGGGTTGGCCCCCGTGGTTTTTCGCTGGTACCTGGGTTGGGACTGGGACTCCCGTTCTTAGTCTTGGTACCCCTGTCGGAAGACGAACGTACGTCAGGCTTACGAGCTCAATAGACGAATAGTTTCAGTCGAGCACATTGAGACGCTCAGTCTAGGGGTATCTTTAGTTAGACTTCCCTCCCTAACATAAAAAAAAGGTGAGAGTTTTCTTACTGTTTCCGTTGGGTACTGTAAAGGAGGAGTAAATTAAGTTGTGTCAGTAAACTTGGTTCGGCGTTCCGATTGTCGCCGGTACATGTGTGCGGGTCCTGTTAAAATCCTAGTGTATGTTACTGTCGTGGAAACTAATGTCCATGTCGGTTCTGCGCGACGAAAGTACTCGATGTGGATTTTGTTCCCGAACAGGATCTGTCTCTAGTGCCTCTTCTTGGTACGTCTTTGGAGGCGGTCTGTTCGCCGCGACCTCTGTGACCCGTCGAGGAGGTTCACTTGAGGCTCGCAGCTCGCAGCAAGTTCGAGAGGCAGTAGTCGCAGTTGCCCCGTCAACGAAAATGAGTGCTACAACTACACGTGCGTCGGATAAAGAATGTGATTGTTTTCGTGTCAGACACTTTTGCACTCGTATCTCTGTTCGTGTAAATTCCTCTAGCCGGTTCTCAATACGATTCAGAGTAGCAGATCCTGCAAAAGTTCAATGACTAAAATAAGTGTAAGTGGTAAACTTAACTCCTATTTTCCAATCCTACCAACAGTAAGAGATGCACCAGAACACCTGTCTCGATTTACAAAAAAAGGTCAGTGATACCGCTATTGTGTTCGGAGAAGAACCACCTGAGTCTTTTCCGTCAAGAAGATCAAGGGTACCACTTTTTACTTTAAGAGAGCGATTGTTTCTTTTGAAGTTTTAAGGTGAGTAGTCGTTAAAAACAGTTCATTTTTAAAATAAGGTGGAAAGTCTTAGGTTTTGGTACTTAGCTAGTAGGGGTGGTAATTCTAAGGAACAGTCCAGTAATTTCTCCAAATCCAATTTTCTGTGGAAAGGAAACCCAAGTAAGGGATGTTTGTAGCACTTACAACACTCCTCAGTAAAATTGATGACGGGTCTGTTTTGTCTTTTGACAAAAAAACCGAGTACGAAAACATCAAAAAGATTACTCTATTAGTAAATTATCGAAGGAAGATTCTAAAAGAAGAAGTCGGTGACTCATGTAAGATAAGTTTCACCTTTTTGATTAGTGCTTACAAATTTATTGAAGTACATGAAGAAAACACGTTTCTATTGTGGTGAAGGTCTTTTTCGACCCTGATGTTCGTAAGTTATTCTATTATGGAACTTAAGATATGGTTACGGGAGTGGGAGATATTATGACTTTATTCATATGACCAAAGAAGGATTTGATTCCTAATCTACGTTATAAAATAGAATCCTCAAGATCCAAGACATAACGTAATTATTAAGGGTAAACGATTTGTAAAAACTTTTTCGGAATATTTATCAAACTATTCTGAATATAATTTCCGCCCTCCTCTTCCCCTACTGCCTACTTAAACTCATTTGAGACCCTTAACCACTACCTGTCCCTCCGGACCGTACGACGTCAGGTACCCCGGCGTTTCTCAACCTGTGTTGACTCGTTGACTTGACTTGACTAAAGTTCGATTGTTAAGGATAAACGATTTGTAAAGACTTTTATTGGAGTCTTTATCAAACTGTTCTTCATGTATAAGGACCCTTAGATCGGTACCCTTTAAAAGGGTTGACACCTTTTTCTAAGTATGTGTATCTACGAGTGGGGTGACCGGTTGTTCTTTGCTGGAAGGCACTGGTTGTATCACCTTTAGTAATCTCTGACTAATCGTACGTTCACGATTATATTTCAAATTCCGACATATATTTCTGATGTAGAACCTATTTTATCATTCACTTTTTCGAATACATTTTACATATACACCATACGACTGAAATATATTTTAAAATTTTTCTGTATTTTGCACGTATCTCTTTCTTTTTTTTTTTTTGTCTGGACCTTTTTGTGGGACTGAACAATCGTCACTAATAGAAGTCTATCACTCTATATTACAAATATAAAAGATGAAAGGAGCATCAGATGGAAAACATATTATGGGTCCTTAAAGGCTAGTGTGGGTACTTAATAAATATTACCCTTTTGTTATTCGTTCTCCCTGTGAGTCACTTTTGTTTTAGTCTACGCGGAGACCCCTCCAGTAGAAGTCCACGGAAAAGTGTGACGACCCTTCCCCCATGAAGGCAGTTCACCCCAAGGACCCCGTGTACGTCCTTCTGCTACGAAATAGTAGACGAAATTACTAATTTTAGTATCTCTTGTTACTATTCTCAAAGAGGATTTTTTTCATCTAAGGAGATCGACATCGTGAAGAATCTTAGACTGGACTGACGTCTTTGCAAATTGTGATACTGTCGATTAATCAGTGTATTATGTTTTTTTTTTTCCTTTGTTTTGTCTTAGTCAACTTCTGTTTCACTCCTAGGTCCTCTCTTTCGTCCTGGTCTGACGATAAGGATCCTCTCTACAAGGGATTGTACGTACCCAGGTTCCTCCTGTTCTCCTCCTTTGCCCTCTTGTGGTCCGTCGAGTCTGGTAGGTGTCTCCAAGACCGGTGCCTCTGCGTCTCTTGTTGTCCCGCCGGACCCCCATTCGTGGCCGTCCTTTACAAGAAGGAAATGTAGCCAGAAGAACTCACTTTAGCCCCTGTATAAAATAGGAGTCTGACTCGTGTGACCTCGCTAATTTCGGTAGTGCCACGTGGGTCCCCGGACTTGTTAAGAGTGAATCAGTCCTTGTGTCGACAACAGTTCTACGTTGACAAGTCGTCCTAGGGAACTTAGAAGCGGTACATCTGCAGACTACGCTGGACACTTTTGTTTCCTTCTCCTGACGCACTTCTCGGCAGAGGAAGAAGACAAGAGACCTGTGACAGCCGAAGCTTTGTGTGGCCATTGTATGACTGTCTCCCGGCTTACGGATTCGGTCCGTAACTCTGCGACGGAAAGGTATGACTTCGCTAGTGTACTGGTAAAAAAGAAGGAATTTCCCCACTCAAGACTGGTGAAACGGTTACATTTGTTTTACTGATATCAATTCTGAAGTGAGTTTCTATTCTGGGTCTTTCGAAGGTTCACGGGATAAACGACTCACTAAAGACGTGTTCCTACTCAACTATTATTGTAATTCTTGACGTTATTACATGACTTCTCTACTCGACCTCAACTTCACGTCGGTTGTGGTCTTACCGACCTACTAATACCTCCCTAGTTTGTTAAAGACCACGGGTTCCTTCATGAGGGATGGGTGGAAGTGAGGTAGGGCAGGAGTCCCTCCCACGTTCCCACACTCTTTTGTTTATCGAGAGAGAGTGGGACCAAGAATGAAGGAAAGGTAAAATCGTACCCTCCTTCTTTGTAAATATGGGTTTGTAGAGTAGGGTTCAATAACCTAGGTTCCGACTAAGTTCTACCTCTCGGGGCTACCCGTTTAACTATTTCTGAACAGGGGTCTACAGGAGAAGACGGGACGGAAGTGACCACGGGTCGAATGTGGGCGAACTCAACCGTCAGTGAAGGAACGGGGATGAGGATCCTTTCTATAGGAGTGGAGAGATCTCTTTCGTCGTAGTCTCTCTGTGATGTTATTATAAGGTCGGGGTACATGGTCACCCCTCTCCCTCCCCGTCCTATACCCCTCGCCTCATTCTCCATGGTTGATGACCATCTTTTACTGGATGTACCTATATAATATGTTGTGCCCCTTACATCGGTTGTAGAATATTATTGATATTTATCTCAATTGGAAATTTCTTAATTGGAAATTTTAACGTTTAGTGATATGACACGTGAATATTGTATATTATAATATGTCGTTGTTATAAAGTTAAATTTTTTTAGTTTTTTATATATAAAATCGTCGTACATCCACCAACGGATATTTTAAGGTAAAGACGATTGAAGAATTCCTGTACGGTCTGTCTGCTGTAGTTTTTTTCTTTTACCTAGAAGATGGGTCTTCATTTTTCATATGGTTGATTGACCTACACGGTTCGTGTGACAAAGATTTCTATAGACACCAATTCTGATAGAACCCGAAGACACAAGAGTGCGAAAAGAGTAGGGGTCGAGTGTCTACGGGTGTACCTACACTTCATTACGGGAAGAGGGTTAAGTAGAAGTAAGTGGTTACTTAATTGAGAGGGATGGAATTTTTTTTAATTCAGATTCGTTTCTCGTCCAACGATTCTTTGGTCAGACACACGAGTAAAAGGAGTATCAGTTGTAAAAACCCTTTTTTTTTTTTCTCTCTCTCTCTACTCTAATCTCGAAATTCTCCACCTACTCATATAGAAAAGACTAATAATGTGGAGATACCTAAAAAATTAGTAAAACTTAACAAAGTAGTACAGGATTAAGGAAAAAGATGTCGAGTCGAGTATTTGTTTGATGGTTTACGAAGTTTTGAGCTTAATATTAAATAACATTTCATATTATGACACAAGTACTTTGTGGTACTACCTTCTCAACTTTGCGTAAGAAGGATTTATATGTTCCAAACAAAAGAACGCGTTGAACACTCCGATACGGACGGAAGTGTGTTTTATTTATACGCGGTTAGAACGGGAATACTTTAGAAGGTCCCATCTTCTTAATCTTATACTAGACATTGACAGTCTTGGGTTCCTTTTTACAACTCACTGGTCTATTTGGTTTACCCAGGATTGTGTCAATGGCAATATTCTTTCGGTGAGACACTTATCTTTAAGACGACACTCTCCGAAATACGTTTCTATCTTTAGTCTCAGACTCGGAGTCGTGAATCTTCCACGAGTCATTTGTGCTTCCCTTTCTCCCTTCCGCCTTCCCTCGGAATTAACACAAAGTTAAGGCACGTTAAGTGAAAGAGTTTTTTTAAGGTTAGTTTATCTTACGAATATCGACAAAGGAGACTCGAGATGTTGAGGGATTGTTGTAACAATTGTAAACCAAAGCCGTAAACCTGTTCATTACTCTTTTGAATTAATTTCATTTACGAGTCTAGTACCACGTTTCGGAACCCGAGTTAAAACGGTCAATTGACTTAATGTAAAAAGTAACACGTTTACTCGATAGCGATTTTTGGGACTTTCACTTACTTTCGCAATCACCGAGTTAGCTGAGAAACACTAGGGTACCTGACGTTGGACGGGCCGAGGAGATAGGTATCTTAAGAGGTCCCTTCTTAGGACCTCACCCATCGGTAAGGGAAGAGGTCCCGTAGAAGGACTGGGTCCCCAGAGGATTGTAACGTCCCTCTAAGAAGTGGACAGGCTTAATAGTCCCTTCGGGGGGTTTAGAATTTTCGAAATGATTTTGCAAAAACCATCATTCTACACTAGTTGTACGTAAACAACTCTCTTTTATTTGGTTGGTTTTCGGGGTCTGTAGACACATAGGGGGTGTCGTTATTAGTAGTTACTTCGTGGTACTCTTACTCCATGTATAAACTTCGTGTCTAGACATTTCTGTGAGTACTAGATCTCGATTCAGTTTTTTTGTCCGGTTGAGAATCTTATCAGACTAGAACTAAGTTAATTACAGTTTTATCGACATGTTAAACTTTCAAAAAAATTTTTCAAAGTTTTCCTACGATAGTCACGAGTGGAACCTGGTCCCTTGTCAGAACCTCACCCCCGTACTCCCCCTCAATACCCTCCACCCAAAGGTGGACATAGGAAAGATATAGGGAACTAACAAACTAAAAAAATGTGGTCGCAATAAAACGTTTAGACTAGTGTACACTTTTATTTTATTGACTCTTTTATAGTACTAAAACTTAATCAGAGTTTTACACATTTAAAAGTCTCGTTTGTTTCTTCTTTCGATAATTTTACTGAATGGAACGATCTTAATCTAAAAAGAGGTAGTCTCAGGTACGCGAAAATAAACTAAAATAATCGTTAGAGAAAGTCTTATGGAAACTCCAGTAATTCGAACCTTTCCCCTTTTTGTCTTGACCAGAATTCTATTTAAAAGGTTGAATTTAAAATTTAGTACTGAGATTCCGAAAAGGTACTTTATCTAATTGATACGTACTTTATTCTTCATACATACCGGGTACGGACCTCGTACCGTCTTATAATCTGTCCACCATAAAGTCTCGAACAAGTGATGTCTGAAAGACTTTAGTTTAGTGATTGTTTATTCGTAATCGTGGTTAGTCCTAAGCAAAAACGATGACAACAAATCAGTTATTCAGTGCGGGCTGAGGAAACGCTGGGGTACCGGACATCGGGTGGTCCGAAGAGACAGACACCCTAAAAGGTCCGTTCTTATGACCTCACCCAACGGTAAGGAAAGAGGCCCCCTAGAAGGGTTGGTCCCTAGTTTGGACACAGAGGACGTAATGTCCGTCTAAGAAATGACGTCTCAGTAGTCCCTTCGTGTTTAGAATTAGTGATCACTAAGGGTGTATCTTTACTATCTAAAAAAAATTGTCGTGTCTTTATTATATATTGGATATATATATATCTATATATTAAATGTGTATATTTAGTATTACAGTATACATTGATTATGGTTATTTACTATAGTTATTTCGAAACGAAACTATTTTCATATTGTGATTACTTTTATTATATTATGATTAGTTCAAAAACGTTTATTTCACAGAGGGGAGTGGTTTTTGTGTCATATTTATCGTTTTGTTTAAATCCATTTTCCGTACTATTTTAATAAAAGTTATGTACGTATAAAGTGTTCAAAAATGTGTCTATGTACGTCTACTATTTCTAGTGAAGTTTAATGTTCGGTATAACAATGTGAACTATTTTCGATATCTGTATTTCGTTAGAGACATGTCAACCAAAGGTTGAACGATTTAGTGAGTGAGTTCCTTTTGAGAGTCAAATTGATACCGAAGAAAGGTCATAATTGGAGTAGTAAATTGACAAGAACGACGACGACGATTCAGCGAAGTCAACACAGGCTGAGACACGCTGGGGTATCTGCCGTCGGGTGGTCCGAGGGGGGCAGGGACCCTAAGAGGTCCGTTCTTGTGACCTCACCCAACGGTAAAGAACCTTTTCCTGTTTTTCTTTGGTCCTCCCGACGGATTTTATTTCCTCCGTATCATTCTAAGGATGAATGTCTAAATTCCAGTTCCTTACTGAAACAAAAGACCACATTCTTACTCTACCTCTAAAAAAAAAAAAAAAAAAAAAAATGACCTCCCGAAACCCCTTTAGAGATATAAAGAACGTCATTTTCCTGAAGTTATGTGACAAATCACACCAAATTCTGTAGTTCTCGAACGAGCTCTTTGTTCACCGGTCGGGATTTTAAGAGAAACCTATGCTTCCTCTTTGAAAAACAACAAGTCTCCTCTTCCGTGTCTCCTATCCCCTCCTCTATTTTTCCTCTCTCCCACCTCCGCCCTGATCTCTCCCCTCTCTCCGTAGCTTTAGGCGCCCACCCGGGGATCCCGAGACACAACACACCAAATACCAAAGGGTCCCTAGACGGATTTAAGATGGTTTTGGACGTTTTACGTCGCACACCCCCCGAAGAATATCCTTGGGTGTTTCTCCGACTCGAGGTGTCGGTCTCACTGCGGTTCCCCGGACCTGGGTTCCGGGAGGGGACTTCCGGGGTGTCTTGGGTCCGAGTGTGCATACACACCTGTCGGGGGTTGACACTGACGTTGGTAGACCCTAGGGGAGTCGTCGGGGGTGTAGGGGGTGACGAGTCCGGGTATCGGGGGTGGTGGCCTAGTTGGGAGGGTCTTGGAGTGACTGATCCTCCGGTGGGACTTGGGACCCTTAGTCAAGTCGACCAGGTCACGGGCCTACAGGTCGACTGGAGACTGGGGTCAGGGTGAGACGAGGTAGGGGCACAACGGTAGGAAGGGTCCGAGACGCACGGGGGGTCGTTCCGTGTGTCTTTCAACTCAAGTTGGGCTTCAGGTGAAAGGTAGTTGAGGGAGGTTTCGGTGGAGTTCGTCTGAGTGTTCATTTCGTTATCTTATTGGTTTTTATCGGACAAAAGAGATGTGTCTCTGTGTGTGGAGATCTGTGTAGGGAGCATGGAGATAAGGGTTCGGTTTGCCAAATTCGGGGAGAATACACCGGTGAGACTGGCGAGTCTCCCGAGAAGTTCCCTCACAGGGGTCTATACAGGGGTCTCCAAACACCCCCTTATTTTGGGTAGGGATTTCTCCGGTTGTTCAAGGGAGTGTCCTACCGTATCGAAGGGGGAAGAAGGGTGAGCCCCAAGGGGGAGTAGGTGTGACAGGGAGAGATCAGATCTTGTAAGGTACGGAGAGACCTGAATCCCAGAAGTGTCGACGACTGGAACAAGGGCCTACTACGTCTGAGTCCGTTAGACCTTTTATGCGGACTACGACGTTTCACAATAAGGATGAATTAGGATGCATTGACCCGAACTTTTACGAGGGTGTGGGTTTGTAAGTTGTTCCCCAGGTAAGTACTTCAAACCCCCGGTACAGACGAAACTACCGTGAATCGGGTCACCACAGAAGGAACAAGTCAACGAGTGAACAGAGACTGAGAAACGCTAGGGTGTCTGGTGTCGTGTCGTCCGGAGGGACAGGGAGTGGTAGAGAGCCTCAAACGAGTTTGAGTACAGGTAACTCAGTCACTACGGTAGGTCGGTAGAGTAGGAGACAGCAGGGGAAGAGGAGGGTGGAAGTTAGAAAGGGCCGTAGTCCCTGAAAAGTTTACTCAGTCGAGAGGTGTAGTCCACCGGTTTCCTAAGCTCAAAGGTGAAGTCGTAGTCAGGAAGGTCACTTATAAGTCCTAACTAAAGGGAATCCAACCTGACTAACCTAGAGGAACGTCAGGTTCCCTGAGAGTTCTCAGAAGAGGTTGTGGTGTCAAGTTTTCGTAGTTAAGAAACCGGGAACCGAAAGAAATGTCAGGTAAAGAGTGTAGGTATGTACTGATGGCCTTTTCGGTATCGAAACTGATCTGTCTGGAAATAACCGTTTCGTCACGAGACGAAAAATTATACGACAGATCCAAACAGTATCGAAAAGAAGACTCCTCGTTCGTTAGAAAATTAAAGTACTGACGAAGTGGTAGACCTCATTAAAACCTCGGGTTCTTTTATTTTCGACAGTGACAAAGGTAACAAAGGGGTAGATAAACGGTATTTCACTACCCTGACCTACGGTACTAGAATCAAAAGACTTACGACTCAAAATTCGGTCGAAAAAGTGAGAGGAGAAAGTGGAAGTAGTTCTCCGAAAAATCAAGGAGAAGTGAAAGACGGTATTCCCACCACAGTAGACGTATGGACTCCAATAACTATAAAGAGGGCCGTTGAAACTAAGATCGAACACGAAGTAGGTCAGACCGTAAAGAGTATTACATGAGACGTATCTTCAATTTATTCGTCCCACTGTTATATGTCGGAATCGTATGATCCCCAGAAGAATCAGTGAGTTAATTTTGGGTCGTTATCATGCTCTAGTCTTCCTCTCGTCAACTTTGTCCTATATGAGAACACACTACCACACCAAGGTTTCTCTCGACAGTACGAAGAGACACAGATACACAGTGAGGGTGGAGCTCCCCATCTCCCACCTGCACACCGTAATTGAAGAGGGGGTCGATCTAGAGTGGACCCCGAAGAAATGAGTTGTAGTACGGTCCAGGTCCAGGGTGGAACCCCTCGCGAAGGAGTCAGAACCTTCGGTCGGGGATATCTTGTTTCCCTTGATTGGACTCTACGGGTTCGGTGTACCTAGTCTCCGGTACACCCCTCTTTTCGTTACTCCTCCTTGTGGTTTCACGGCTCAGGACCGGAATGACGGTCAACTTAGGTCGGGACATTTGGGTCGACTCTGCTATTCTTCGTCTTAACGGGTCGACCAGGGAAGGGTTTGAGGACTAGGTCTTTTCGTTCTCCCTTTATTCTACCAGAAAACTTCAGGGATTTCACATCCCTTGATTTCGACTAACACCGTCTTTGTAAGATGTGTCTTACGTGGTAGTAGGACTCACCGACTGTGGTTACATACCTCGTCCACCGAGATCCCCTCCCTTCCTCTACTTCCTTCTCTGTTCGATACCCCCGTCCCCCATGTCCATCCTTCCAAGGTCCGTAGTCAAGTCGTAGGACGTGTCCTGGTCTCGCGTCCTTCCCTCTGGGGACCTGAGTACCGGAGTCTACAAAATGTACGACGACTATTGATTGTGTCTGTATGTGTGCGTTCCTGAACACCTGACCTATTTAGTAGTCAACCTCGAGACTTTTCTCGTGAAAACCGAGTAAATAAGTTACAAGGAACTCTGGGAGGATGTCCTCCCCTGAACCCATGACCTCTGGGACGGTGGGGCTACCCCATAACAGTCACTTTTCCGTGTAGGACCCCCGCCGTTCCCCCCCGTCGCGACTCACACTGTACACTGACGTCATGGGTCCCGGGTAGGAGTTTTACGGTGCTATTCTCTCTATGGTGGAGGAGGAGTCTCAGATTGTCCCTCGGTCATGAATACTTAGCTAACGGTGAAGAGGACTTGGTTTAGTATTAAAGGTCGACGGGTCGAGTCCTACCTCCGCCCGTAAGAGAGAGATCCGAACTGAAAATACACACATAAGTACGTAAACATTAAATTTAAGTCGTCCACTGTTTAATCTCACCGTTGTTTCTGACCGTATCTCCGAGGGTCCGAGGGTTCGACGAAAAGACTCGGACGGACCACAAGGAACAGTAACGTTCTTACAAAGAGAACTCCCTTTTTCTCTTTACCCCAGGACCCAATCTGTCTTCGTCCTCTTTAAAGTCTGTAACATCTTTACCTTGAGTCCTGATAAGGGTACACCCGATCCTTGTAGACTCTTCGTTAAAACAAGGTCGTCAGTCTGAAATGCGTCACTTGTTTCTGTTGACTTGTGTCTTGTCCCAGTATAGGTAAAAAGCTTTGTTAATTGAAGTAAATAAAAACCTGTGACCGGAGATCGACTTTCGAGTTTCTATTATTCTCAAATTTTTTATAAAGGGTTTGATATTTGTCCTGGGATGGAAACATAGGTCGACAGATTTTGCTACGAAATAAGAAGCTTCTACAAATTTTTCTCTCTCTTGTCTCTCTCTCTCTCTCTCTTCCCAATAATTCGAGGTAAAATTTCTTGTTTTATGTCTAGTAAAAGTAGAGGTTGATTTAATTGTAGTCGACGAAAATAGTAAAAATGAAAGAAGGTTTATGGGTTGGTTTCGTCTTAACGTAAGAACAGGGTAAACCTTCCTGTCGTTTATCTACATTGGAAACAACTACACCCACCCTTCACCTTCTACTGTGCATTACAGGTAAGGAAGGAAGGTTTTGATTCTAGAGACTCAGGTCTCTGTCTCCTCCTATCTCCGGAGACGGAGCAACGAGCTTCTCTTTTTCGTGCAGGGCACGAGGGCTATCGACACGCTGTCGACACAATTCGGACTGCTTCCCTCATCTAGATGGGAAGGAATCTGTTTAAGACTCCACACAAACCTCGAGAGGCAATCTTAATGTAAACTGATAATTGGGACAATTGGGGTAAAATTCGAGTTTCCCGCACGAGGACCTCTGGGACGTCGGGTGTAAGAAGCACCGGGTAGATACCTCCCTCACTGCACAGATCCAGATACGCTACAAGTGTCGTTGAGGTACGCGGAGTGTCTCCTACGAGTCCTGAAGGGTCCCTGTTGTTGTCAGACACTGTCTGGTTGGGTTCCCGAAACGGCAGAAGATTACAGAGACAAAGAAGGAGCGTGTCTATGTACACACCTGGGACACTTCATTACTGACAACGGGTACTACACGCCTATAAGGGTCTTAAGTGGAGACGTCGATACGGTGTCCCTGGGCACGAGACCAGTGGACCAGGTACCGTAACGGAACGTCCAAGGTTTATAGTTGTGGAGAAAGAAGGGACGTTAGTCCTCCCGGTAGTCTGTCGTCCACCCCTCCAAACCGGGAAGGACCTTCCGACTGTGCCGGAAGACACAAACAGTGGAAACCGACAGACTCGGAATGCGACGACGAGAGACGACGTTAAACAGAAATGGGTCTCAAACAAGTTCATTTGACGGACACTAGACGATCGAAGGTATGTGTTCCCCTCGGAGTGTTTCGTCCTTATTCACCGACTGTATGAGGAGACTGCTCAGCGACCGAAAACACAACTAGAACTGCTCCATTAAAAGAAAGTACTGTGGGAGGGTACGGTCTCAGTACAACAGAAGTAAAGACTTTGGAACTTACTCTGTTTCTTTTTGTAAGTTTAACAAAGTGAATGGGGAAAGGGAGGGTTTAGTTGTGGACGATCCGTAAAACGGTATGAGACCTTGGTTTCCTTGACCTAAACAGGACGTGTTCGACTGGACTGATTACAATGAGTGATCACTGACGTCGTCTCGTTACCTATCATTACTTAAAGAACCATTGTTACTCCTCAACCACGAACGTACTTTGTCCTTACATTAAAAGTAAGGTTTATCTCTAGGTCGGTATCGGGTAGACACACAAAACACTGAATTGTTTTAGTAAAGTGATCAGTTAAACCAAGAGTGTAAAGGATACAAGGTAAAACTACTGTAGTCTTACGATGTGACTAATAAGTCAATCTATTAATGACTACTTAACAGATAAGAGTTGGATTGCGAACCCATCTTTGAAACCTCCTCCCCTCTTAGTAGGGACCTGAAGTAAGGATGGGAGAACTTTATACGTCAGACCCACATCTAGAGTTCCTTTTAGAATACAAATGAGAAAAGGAGAGTGGATTCGGTCCACACGACATTTTAACCGGACCCCTTACAAGGTCGTTCTAAAAATCAAGAAAAAAAAAAAAATTAAAAAAAATGTCATCCCGAAGGGGCCACCGAGTCTATCATTTCAGACGGACGTCACGTCGTCTGGGTCCCAGCTAGGGACCCAACCCTTCAAGGGGACCTCTTCCTTTACCGTTGGGTGAGGTCATAAGAACGGACCTCTTAAGGTACCTGACTCCTCAGACCACCCGATGTCAGGTACCCCAACGTTTCTCAGTCTGTGTTGACTCTTTGATTGTGAAAAATGTCACTGAATCGAAAAGTCTGCCGTGTGTTTGCCTTCTTCTCTAGTTGCACAGTGGACACAAAGGTCCTGATCGTTACCTGTCGTTAGGAGATATGCTTAAGCACCCCTACCTTTTCACGTACGCAAGTACATCTCCAGGTGAGCCTTATTCAAATGGATCACAAATTAAAGCCTCTGTCGTTGTCGTGGGTGAGGTCACGAGAACGGACCTTTTAGGTCCTATACCTGTCTCCTCGGACCACCCGACGTCAGGTACCCAAGCGATTCTCAGCCTGTGCTGACTCTCTGAAGTGAAAGTGAAAAGTGAAAAGTGAAAGTACGTAACCTCTTCCTTTACCGTTGGGTGAGGTCACAAGAACGGACCTCGTCGGGTCCCTGCCCCTTCGACCACCCGACGGTAGATACTCCAGCGTGTCTCAACCTGTGCTGACTTCGCTGAATCGTCGTCGTCGTCACAAATCAAAATTTAAACAAGAAGTTCTACAATCTCGAATCCTTGACAATGTTCTAAAGGGATCCACATTTGTCTTAATTAACCCTCAGTTTCCGTCTTGGTTATACGTTCCCCGTCTTGACTTCGTCTAGGGTCTGTCGTTTAGTTCTAAATAAAAGGGTACCACCAGTAAGTGAAATTTTTTATTAAGGATTGACTTAAAGAGATTTGACCTAAAAAGGTTCGTTTCAGTAAGAGTTAAACAAAACGAGTTTAATTTACATACACCTTCGGGTTATTCTCTTGAATTATTGGTTGGCCTTTTCTTATCTACGAGGACTTGATCCACCGATCTGTCGTTTTTACCGGTTACTGATTTACCGGTTGGAGAGATTCTCAGTTCCATTACAACTGACTCTGTTATTGTATCGTAAAAGTGTTAGTTTGACCTTTGACTCGTCCCAGATGTTATTACTGACATGGTACACAACCGTTTCTCCGCTTATTTGTCCAAAGGGTATATGACCCTTTTTAGACACTTGACAATGTCGGAATCCCTTACTCCCTACCCTACCTTTGTCTGTAGTTTTCTGAATTTGTACATGTATGTGGCATAGATCTTTAAAGAGGAGACCTTTGTTAAGTTTCCTTTTTCTTTCAGGGACTACGTGAGTTTTTACTTATATATTTGGACGAATAGTATCACACTGTATCATTGGTTTCTCCTCTTTGGTAGTGTGTACGAATTGTTCCCTGACCAAATTACTTCATACCATATAGGTGTCCGACCTTGTCAGGTGTCGATTTTCGACAGTATTTCCATATATAAATACCACTACCCTCTACAAGATACCCTCGAATAATCAATTTACTCGTTTAATCTAAAACTTATACATACGTGTCTCGTTAGTTTAATAGTGTGTGGGTGGATTCTTATTGTCTTAGTTATGGTTACACGATAGTTATAAATAGAGATCTACACGACACGACGGCACGAATCAATGAGTCAGCACAGGTGGACACACACTGGGGTACCTGACGTCGGACGGTCCGGGGAGACAGGTACCCCCAGGAGGTCCGTTCTTATGACCTCACCCAACAGTACAGGAGGGGGTCCCCTAGAAGGGTTGGGTCCCTAGCTTGGGTCCAGAGGGCGTAACGTCCACCTAAGAAATGGCAGACTTCGGGTCGACGAGAATGGGAATCACTCGAAAAGACATAAAACGTTTACAAGATATTTATTTATGAAAAAGTAAGTACCTTTCACTACCCAAAATATTTTGACATTAGTGACCCATCGTATGTAAAATGGTAGTGAACTTTCATAGCGGGTTTTGTATGATTTGTCCCTTCGAACCTAAGATGGAAAAGACTTTTCAATAAACTTTTTAGAACGTAAAAAGAGATTTCCTCTCGGTACACTTCGAATTTGGGGTACTAAGAGGATAGTGACCTCCGTTTACCTTTCATTTGCATCCCTTACTCAATGGCACTCTCCTCAGCTGCCGGTGTCTTACGACACGAAGTCCTTAATCGGTAGGGCTTTCTTTCTGTTTTCCCGTCCACCACTGGTCTACGGGGTCTTAGAGGTCCCTCATTTCTCCGAGAACCGAGGGACAGAAGACAGTAGTAACGTGTCACTGACCTCCTAGGACAGGAGGTGGGGGTGGGGACAATCCAGAAATAAGGAAGGACTCTGATTTCTGACAGACCTCTCTCGCAGCAACCGAGTGACAGAGAGGCTAACACCACTCGGGAAGTTCCTCTGTCCACGTCTACTTGTGTCAAGTAAAGACGGAAGAAACGAAAGGGATCAACTTCAAGGACAGGTGAACGACCGGTCCAACCCCCTAAACAAAAGTGAAATAAATAAATAGATAAAATTAACCTCTTCTGAGACCTCTCAGGGAACCTGACGTCCCTCTAGTTTGGTCAGATAGGATTTCCTTTAGTTGGGACTTATAAGTTACCTTCCTGACTACGACTTCGACTTTGAGGTTATGAAACCGGTGGACTACACTTCTCGGTTGAGTAACCTTTTCTGGGACTACGACCCTTTTTGTCTTCCGTCCTCCTCTTCCCCTACTGTCTCCTACTGTGCCAACCTCCCGTAGTGGCTGAACTACCTGTACTCGAACTCGTTCGAGACCCTCTACCACTTCCTGTCCCTCCGGACCGCACGACGTCCCGAGTGTACCCCAGTGGTTGTCAGTTTGTGCTGACTCGCTGACGGGTTGTGTACAACGAAACAACGAAATGTTACGACGCGACCAAAGACGACATGTTGTTTCACTTAGTCGGTATCCGTATGTGTATGGGGAAGGAGAACTTGGAGGGAGGGTGGGGAGATCCAGCAGTGTCCCATCTCAAAAGATAAAATGTGTACCATCACACACACGAGTGGTTCTTTGGTTGTGTCGTAACATTTCGTTAATATGAGGTCACTTTTATTTACTTACTTACTTTTGTATAGGGGTTTGGACCGGTCGTTCACCTGTCCTCGCGGTTGATCTCTTTCGTTTGTACAGTCTTACTCGGCACAATAAGAGACAGACAGAGGAACTTCCCGAGTGGTGTTAGCCTCTTTGTCTCTCGGTTGCTACGAGAGAGGTCTACCAAGAATCAGAGTCCTTCCTATGTTTTTACCTTGCCCTTAACCTCTGGTAGTCTGTCCAGTAGAGGGTTAAAGGGGGTGGGAGTGGAAGGAGTCGGGGCCGCAGGTGTACGGACAAAAGATGTAAATACAAGAATAATACGAATTAGTGTTTATTTAAACCCCTCCTATAGACGTAGAATAGGACGGAAGAGTCGGGTAGGACTTAGGTTTCCTGACTAAACAGGAGTGGGTATGTAGTGCAGAGGACTAAGATGACTAAGACCCGACCTCGCGTCTGGAAGCAGGGTACCTGGGGAGATGGAGGGGTAAGGGTCGACCTTAGGGTGCCCACTACTCCTTAAGGGATGGAGTGTTCCGTGATGTCATAAAGGTCTGTCGTGATTGACAGTCTGTACCGAAAATATCGTGTCAACCGTTTCTTAAACGGACGTTACGTCCTCTGGGACCAAGCTAAAGACCCACCCCTTCTAGGGGACTCTTCCCTATCTAATGTGTGAGGTCATAAGAACCCGAAGGGGACACCGAGTTGACCGTTTCTTATTTACGTCCTCTGGACCCAAGCTAGGGACCCAACCCTTCTAGGGGACCTCTTCCCTTTCCGATGGGTCATAAGACCGGACCTCTTAAGGTACCTGACAAATCAGGCCCCCCAGTGTTTTTGAGATTGTGTTGACTCGGTGAAAGTGAAAGGAAATATGAAGTAGTTTGGAAGGAGGGGTGTCGGAAAGAGGTAGTAAACAAAAAAGAGACATTGGTAAGTCCTTCTTCATACTTTGAACAACGGTTTCTGAGAGCAACCGTTGTGTAAAGGATTTAAATGAAACGTAAACGGAGGTTCATACGTCCGAACCAAACGAGGGGACTCGGAAGGGTGTCCAAGATGTCTGTAAGTAGGTACTGTACCGAAGTTTTGTCTGAGTTTCCATCAAGACTCTACGAAGTACTGTACGGAGACTAGGAACCCACATCAGAAACTCATGTTTAAGGTCCAGAGTCGAAAGTTAAGGGTAGGGACTATATTTCTGAAGAGTAAGAAAACCAATCTTTGCTGAGTGACAGAAGGTGTCGTTTTGTTACTCCTCTTTCTGTCATTGAATAGGCTTAACAGTTTTGTGGAAAGGAGTAATCCTTTCCGTTAATGTATGTACGCTATCGATTACTGTAGGGGTTTCACTGTAAATGGTAGAACTTTATTACGACAATTTTCTCAGCTGTTACTCCTAAGAAATTTGACACTGTACTCTACCCCCAGCAACATGCAAATGTAAAACTTTCGGTCTGAAATCCCCTAGTGCCGACGTCCCCATTGTGTCTTCGTTTAATACTTGTTATAACTTCCAGTATAAGGACTCATGGAAAGGGGACAAAAAGAAACGTCCTTAGTTTGTTTGTTTTTTTTTTACTACCAAGAACTGTTTAATTTAAAAAGAGTTAATGTCGGTTAATAGTATAGATCCAATCATTTTAAGTACAAAAATGAAAGACTTAGTAGTTTTATAAACCCTATATGATCTTTCTGTCCTTACTAACCGGGTTTTACCTGGTACTTGGGTACTACCATCAGCACGTAAGAATCAGTGAGTCAGCACAGGCTGAGAAGCGTCGGGGTGCCTGACGTCGGGCGGTCCGAGGAGACAGGTGCCCCTGAGAGGTCCGTTCTTATGACCTCACCCAACGGTACGGGAGGAGGTCCCGTAGAAGGGTTGGGTCCCTAGTTTGGATCCAGAGGGTGTAACGTCCGTCTAAGAAATGACAGACTCGGTGACCCCTTCGGGTCAGTCACTCGTCTATTTATCATCGAAAAGTTCGTTGGTCCAGAGTACCTCAACAATCTATTCTATGTTCTCTAGAAGAATCTCTGAGTCACTCTGGGAAGAACCGAAAAGGAGTTTTTTTTTTCTCTCTCTCTCTCTCTTTCTTACCTTTAGAACGTCCAAGATCCCGACTCAGGTTAGACCCAGTAGTCGACACGTAGGGATTCGTCGTGTGTCTTGGTGACTACTGGAGACACTCAGGGACTTGACTACCTCAGGGACCCTATGTCCTGAAGATTAAAATGACATCCCGACCAGGGATCGTTGACTCTATTCAGTCAGTGGGGTCCGGGAGTCGTGACCGTGAAGACGGTAGTACCCGGGGAAGGACCTACTTCTTTTATAATTTTTCTAATATACTGACCCAACCATATTTCTGTTCATATATGGTTATCCCCAAAGGACCTGTCGAGTCACCATTTCTTAGGTGGACGGTTACGTCCTCCGTACCCTCTGTGTCCAACCTAGGGACCCAGTCCTTCTAGGGTACCTCTTCCTTTTCCGTCGAGTGAGGTCGTAAGAACGGACCTTTTAAGGTACTTCTGTCTCCTCGGACCGTCCGATGTCAGGTACCCCAGTCTTTCTCAACCTGTATTGACTTGTACGTGGGTGTATATACTTTCTTTTTCACTTTAGTACAGGTTGAGAACCGCTGGGGTACCTGACATCGGATGGTCCGAGGAGTCTGGTGCCCTAGAAAGTCCGCTTTCATGATCTCACCCAACGGTAGATGAAGAGGTCCCCTTAGAAGGGCTAGGTCCCTGACTTGGACCCAGAGGGCGTATCAACCGTCTTGAAATGGCAGACTCAGTGGTCCCTTCACCACCGAAGGGTGCGTACATGGTTATCTAAAAGACAGTGGATTTTTAATAAAGAAAAGGAAGACTGACAAATTTTTTTACCTTTCTAGGTACACCTGGGGTTTCCCAGACCCGGGGCAGTTACACGTCTGCGGACGGAACGTCGACGCGGGGTGTGGGTGGGGCTCTACCTCGGGGGCCGAAGTCGGACTCCGATTTCCCGTTCGATGTCCTCCGTCACCACGAGAAAGGTTGAGAAAGAAACGTAGGTTTGTAGGCCTCCTTACTTTTATCCGGAGAGAGAGGGAACCCGACTTAGACCACCTTTGTGTAAACACCCACTCCTTCTGAACGGGTCGAATCACCGAGTTCCTTCCCCGTAATCCTTTGGGATCCCAGAGACCTCTCTCGGCCTACACCCAAGAGACGTCGGTTTTTCTACCACCTTGGTCCACACTGGCTCCCAGTTTCCAGTCTCTCAGGTCGAGGGTATCCGCCCCGCTCGTCTACCCGACCACCCCTTGAGGGACGGATCTCAGATTGTCCCGACTCCTCCACCCGTTCGTACGCTCTCTCTGTCTCGGTCGGCGTGCCGGCTCACCTGAGAACGGAAGGCCTTCCGTCACGCCCTCTCACACGTTTTCTGTGGGGACCTCTGGTCTCCGAGCCCAGCTCCTCGTCGGGGGCCTCTTTCGTAACGGTCTGGGGTTCTCGCCACCCACCACACTTCCCCAGCCCGTCCCAAGTCGACTGCCTGGGTGATACGTGGTACGCTAGCGCCCAGTCGACCTTTGTGCGTGTCCGGTCCCCCGTGCCCCGGTCGGGTCCCGTCGCGGTGACAAAGGTGTCTCCCAAAGGCGAGAAAGGAGAGGGAAGACGGTGCGAGGATGGGTGTCTTCCAGTCAATCCCGTCGACCACTCACTCACCCGTCCTCCGCCCCTCTCTCCTTCCGGTCACCGGGTGGGAAGGATGCTCAGGTGATCGACTCTTCCCACGATTTCCCTCAGAGGGGAGACCTTCTGCCGCTTGTCCGTCCAATTAGATAACCTGTCGCCCAGGGTTAAGGATTTGACTCTCAGAAATTGGTTCATTCCAGGAACCTTCTAAAAGAGATTCTTGGTGGTCTTTTCCGTACTTACTTCTCCCTTGCAATTTTAAACCGTATTGGAGGAAGAGGAAGACGGAGACATTGAGTCGAACGGGGAACGTTTCTGATCTAGTGCATCCAGTGCATCAGAGTCTTTCACCTCTGAACGTTATGACCTTGACCTCAAATAGAGTGAGTGGGAACAGGACGAGAAACGTCAGTGGGTCGGGGACGTTTGGGCGAATTAGTACGGGCAGGTCCGGTCCGTAGGGGGAGGGGTAGGACTGACGACAAGGACGTACGTACTTTGGGGAATCAAATTTGGTCGGATAATTGTCGATCACAACGGGTGATGTCAAACAGATATTTTTGAGACATTAGGGAAACAAGCCCTGAGTCTCTAACCTCACAATTGAGGAGACCCGGGCGGCCACATTAATTGGACTCGAGAGGTTGAGAGGCTCACACCCCGGACCAAAGAGCTCATGACCAAAGACGTTGGTACTCGGAACGGTCTTAGTCTGGATTCCAAAGGGTCTCTTATTTATAGTGTCTTCGTTGTCTCTCGTTCTTGGTTCAGTGTAAAACTGTGATAGGGTGGGCAGCATAAACAAGTTGTAGGATGAATGTGGTAATACTACAGGTAGGTTTTCGCTCGGGGACTTTGTTCCGACAGGGTCGTCTAGACCTACAGAAAGAATTAGATAAGAAGGAGGACTTAATTCAGTGACCCCCTGAGAGACGGACTGGATGTGAACCCAAACCAAAAAAAAAAAACCAACACACCGTGCACCCTAGAGTGAGTCAAGAGACTAATCCCTAGTTTGAGTCGGGGACGGGGGACGGAACCCTCGAGTCAGAGTTGGTGACCCGGTAGTCTCTTCAGAGTCCTGTGTGGTGACACTCACGACTTTATTGACACTGATTGGGGGGGACAACTCTACACCTGTTCTGTGGGAGGGTCTTTGCTTGGGGGTGGAGACCCGGGGTCGCGTTCCCAACTCGGTGAGTGTCGTCCGCCTCCCGAGGCACAAGGAGAGAGACGTCGTCGTGGCCTTCGTGAAGAACTGGTGGAACATCTTCATCCGCTTCTGGTGCTTCCCCTTCCCCTACAACTCCGCCGACGTCATAAGGACGTGGTCCTTCATGGAGACCTTGAAGGTCTGGACCAGTAACAAAAGGACCTGACACGGGTGCCACATTGACCACCCTCCCCTCTCTCCCAGTTCTGAGTCGGAAGGTGTCCGGACCGGTAAAGTCGCGGCTTATGTCGTTGTAGCCATAGTTCGAGAGTGACTGTGTCCTCTCTTTTTAAGTACGACCATAGTCTCGGACTTGTTGAGTCCGTGAGAAAGCACGTACGACCCAGTTTTAATCTAGACCGAAAACAGAACAACGACAACGATTAGTGTTTTCTAACAGGTTACTTGAAATTTTACTAAGGATAAAGTTCTGGAGAGTTCCCAAGAGAAACAGGCAATCGGCCCATAGCACAAAGTATAACTCTCCGGGTTCCCCTACTGAGAGTATCCTTATTGAACGGATGCAGTAACACCCTCAAATTAATATTTGCTAGACCCTCTCGGCAAACAATTATAAATAGTTCCCGGAATTTTTACAAATAGGGAAACTGGGTAACTAAAATAAAGACCTTTAGATTGGATTCTTATTCCTCTGTGACTCTTTTCTCTAATATCTTTACCGATATGTGAGTACCCGCAGACCACGGGGGTGGTAGGTGGGTCGTCGTACCTTGTTGGTTTTACAAGTTGTGATCCTTTTAAATAGTGTTTAGTACCGATTAGGTATACTAATGTAATACGTCAGTAATTTTAACTGCAAATATTGATTGAAAATATGAAACCCTTTTACGAACGAATATACACTCACTTTTATTATTCCGAACTTAAAAATGAATGTTATGGTAGGGTGACACATTTAGTGACAAGTATCCCTCTTTCTCTAGGGGTATTCCTTTTAATCCTACAGATAAATAACCCTTTTACAGACTAATATGATGACCAAATAGCCAATGCTTAATTTGGTTCTAACACATAGATGGTCTGGGACAACAGTCGCCAGATGAATATAATCAACTAAATTAGACGTTTGTTGAGACATCATATATTCACGATGGTAGTGGATACAGATTGTCTGGTCCTTTGACTCCGTCTTCGTCCCGTCCATTTAACAGACTCAGGGGGTTGACCCTTCACTACTTCGGTTTTAAACCTGGAATGCTGGGTGAGGTCTCGACCAAACGGGACAACGACGGACTACGGTGACGTACTGCACCGCGTACCTACAAGGCTCAATACGAGCAAAGTTTTCCTGGACGAACCAATAACAACAAATCAGTGGTTCAGCACGAGTTGAGAAACGCTGGGGTACCTGACGTCGTGTGGTCTGAAGGGACAGGGAGTGGTAGAGGGCCTCAAACGGGTTCAAGTACAGGTAATTTAGCGACTAGACGAACCTGATGAATCATTTTCTAATGGCACTTCGTAAGATGGTAAGTGACTTCAGGTTAGTAGGTTCTGTCAAAATGACGATTGTGGTTTAGTGGGGAAATTCTCGGTTTCTTCATCGTCGCTTACGAATCTTTAGTGGAGGTTCGTTTAGGACTAACGTCTATCTACTTTAAGAGGTTTGAGACCCATTTTTGAAGTCTCCGGTTTGAAGAGTCCGTCTGGTTTACCCTGTGTAAACAACACTCTGGAGTGAGAACGAGAGACGGTGTGATGGTGGATTCTGAATGTATAGAAGTCCGTTCACTACCAGTATGTGTGTTCGTTTCGGGAGTGGATGTACCTCGTACCGACACCGAAACGGACATTCAAGTCGAGACGGATAGAACCGTAACTGACTACTTAGTCTGAGGAGGTCCAGGACCCCAGACACGTCCCGTCCGAAAACGTCCCTTACGGAGAAGTTATCCCCTACCAAAAATTTCACCTCCCTTAAGTGTAAATGACTCATAGATGATAGGTATTGGAGAGTCTGATCCGTGCATTTTGCCAAAGAACTAACTGGTACACAGTAGAGATGCACCATCTGAGAGATTCACTTTTCCTCTGTCGTGACACTACGCACTCGCACGTCGTTTGACTTGGGTCGTCCCTTCGACGGCGAAGAAGGTTTACATCCAGTCCAACGAGCCTCTGCTTGTGGGTCGTAGTAATAGACAGGACCGGTCAGGGACGACTAAGACGCAGACGTTTCCTGTGGCGACCGAAAACAGTGACGTTACTCTCTCCGGCCGTCCGTGCGGGCCCAATTGCTTCAGGTCCGCCCGTCGGACGGTCCTTAGTGCAAAATGAGACAAGAAACACGGTCTTGGTCATAGTAGTAAGGTTACCACTACGGGATCCTCGACGTAGAATTTAAGAATGGATACGTGGGTTTTTACCAAAGACGGTTAACGATGACGTTACGGGGGGGGGGGTTTTTTTTTAACGTAGGTAACAGTACGTAGTTTACAACAGAAGACTTCAAAATAGGTTTTCCTTAATGAGTAAGGATAACTTCCCTCCTTGTGAGTCCTACGGATCTTGACCTCTTGCACTTGGGAGAGAGAGAAGGACTTTTCGAAACTCACCTTGATACCGGGTCTTCCCAGGAAGGATCACCCTTCTCTAACCGTAGAATCGAAGTGGTCAGTGAGTCTCCGTTGTCTTTTGTAGAATTCGGAGGGTCCAGTAGATCTTTTCCTTAACCGTTACACTGGATCCCCGGTTTTGACGAGACATTCCCCGGTACTCGTCTCTCCTCCCCTACTACGTCCCAGTACTCCGTACCGATGGAAGGCGTATAGACCAGCTTCGGTCTGGGACTGACCGTGCATGTCTTTTCCGACGGTTTAGGACCAGACTTTACGTGAATCTGGTCACGGGTGTTGTCTCTGACCACGACCATCGTGCGAAGTGGAACTTCTTGAGACGGAGGGTAGAGACGGGGTGCACGAGGAGTCCTGTTGGGTCGTCCGAGGTACCTCGGGGTCGACCTTGGTGACGAAGGAGACGTAAAGTCCCAGGTCCGTCTAGGTCACTCACCGCAAGGAGAGGACCCGTTCGTCATTTTCGGGAGTAGGCGTAGGGTCCCCAACACCTACTCGACCGACTAATGACCTGTACTTATAGGTTTCCGGCGAAACGTCTTTAGTGTGTAAAGGCCCCGTTTGGTACGACTCCGGGTGGAAATGAGTCCGGGTGGAAGGGGGTCTTTCGTCGTCTTTTCCTGTTTACACTGGCCTCGGTTTAGGGTGGGGTCTTGAAGGTCTAACGAGAAGAAGAGGGCTCAGTCGGGGTCTGAGGCGGTTTTTCTGTACTCCTGAGGGGTCCCCTCCTATTATTGACCCGTGACGAAGTTTCGCGAAACGAGCTTACTAAAACTACAAGAAATCTGTACCAAAAGGTAAGGGTATTTCCCCCCGATTCAAGACGACGGCTATGTAGAGTTGGGGGAGTCGTTTGGGTTTACAGGTCTCGTCGAGTCCCGGGGAGGGAGTCCAAGTCGAGAGTAGGTGGGTGGAGACTACCAGGAGCGATGGGGACGGTTCGTGACCGGTAGATCACAGAAGGAACCCTCTTTAAGACGTTCCAGAGGTGGAAAATTTTTTTTGTAAATCGACGTAGTGCGTCGTACACCCCAGAATCTAGGGGTCGGTCCCTACCTTGAGTACGGGGGACGTAACCCTCGTGTCTGAGAATTGTTGACCTGGTGGTCCCTTTAGATTCGTACCAGGGGAAACTGATTTGTAGAGATCACTATAGAACACGGGAGTCGATGGGTCGGCCACCCTAGAGACAGGCGATCTTCGTCGACTCATACTCTCCCATTTCTCTGTCCTCTCTGCTTGAGAGTCTGTAGTGAACTGTCACTTTTACAATGACTCTCTATTTACAAATCCTAAGTCTATCGGAACATTGTGTGTACCGACTTTAAGTCGTAATGCAATTTTCTCATTACACGGACTGGTTTCTTGTTTTCCTATTGATTTATAATTCCAGTGAATACATTAAGTAGTAAAAGCATTACGTAGTATCTAGTTTTCTTTTTTTATGGTAAAGTTAATAACGATCTTTCAGAAGACCACTGTACGTTGTAGGTAAAGACTAATCCTCCCCTTTTTTTCTTCTTCTTCTTTCTTCATCGAATTATTTATACTTTATCCTCCTTTGAAGGTACTACACTACTTTTCTTTTCTCTCTCTTTTTTTTATTAAGGTACAGAGGAATGACTTAAGAAAAAAAGGAGAGAGAAAAGAAAAATAGTACAGTACCTTCAAAGGAGGATAAAGAATAAATAATTTGAGTAACCTTTTCTGGAACTACGACCCTTTCTAACTCCCGTCCTCCTCTTCTCCCGCTGTCTCCTACTCTACCAACCTACCGTAGTGGTTGAGTCACCTGTACTCAAACCGTTCGAGGTCCTCTACCACGTCCTGTCCCTTCGGTCCGTACGACGTCAGGTGCCCCAGCGTTTCTCGGTCTGTACTGAATCGTCGACTTGTTGTTATCGTCTTCTCTGAATAAGGTTTTATTCAATATAAAGTATTGAGGGATGTATAGTTTTTTGTCAATAGCTTTTTTGTATTATCTTTTTGATACAGTGAGTGTTGGTGTTTACCGATCTTTTTTTTACATGTTTTGTAACTGGTATAGGTACACTTTTTTTCAGGTATTTTGACTCCTTGATATACACAAACTAATTCACCTCTTTTTGGGTAAAAAAAGACCGTGAAGAAAATCTAAAGTCGAGGGGGATTTACTTAGATGTTTCAATTGTAGTCGTGTTATTTTAAGTAATTGTTTTGAAAACCTTAGTCTTTCTTTTTACCTAAAGTCTTCTACTCGGAATCCGGGAGGTAGACTAATTTGTATGTTCTTTTCGGTCCGTTTCAGACTCATTCTGACTACTTCCCGGGAGTATGTTGTCTACAATTTTACTAAAAATTTTTAGTCATTAATTTCGGCAAACCATCCTTTTTGTTTTTGTCTTTCTGGTTAGGTGTCTCGTCTTACCTTTCAGACGTTTTTTAAGTGTTTCTTTTTCCTCTGTCATTTTGCTACGGTCTTAGACCTTTTTGGACGTGATGTTCTTTGAACGGTCGATCTGGCGTTCGTCTAGCTGGAGAGACGGTTCGAACAGTGTCTAAAGTCCGTAAAAAGGTAGACGGGAGGAACCGGACTGTGTGATCGCTATAGGTTCCTGGGACCTAGTGGGACTACAAAACGTGGGTACGCCACGGGGTCGCCCACACAATTTTACAAAGACGTGTAGGTCCGAGGGGAGACTGAGACGTCATGGTTTTACGTAGTGTCCCTGTCATTCTCTGTCAGTCGATAAAGTACCGTGACCAAAAACACTACGATTTACAGCAAACAAAAACAGTTTCATTGTGTTGATTCTAATACGACGAACAGACACATTTCTGGGTACTTTTAGAGGGAAGTGGACGTCCTTTTTGAGGTTTAAGAAACGGTGCCGTCTTTCTGAGGTATTGGATGGCGAAGTTGAAGAGGGGAGACATCAACTACCAGGAGGGGTCTGGCGAAATAGAGGAGACGGAGAGGGAGAAGTCAAGTCAAGTCAAGTCAGCGAGTCAGCACAGGCTGAGAAACACTGGGGTACTTAACGTCGTGCGGTCCGGAGGGACAGGTAGTGGTAGAGGGTCTCAAGTGAGTCTGAGTACAGGTAGCTCAGGCACTACGGTAGGTCGGTAGAGTAGGACCCAGCAGGGGAAGAGGAGGACGGGAGTTAGGGAGGGTCGTAGTCTCAGAAAAGGTTACTCAGTTGAGAAGTGTAGTCCACCGGTTTCATGACCTTAAAGTCGAAATCGTAGTAAGGA
Organism: Capra ibex; assembly: GCA_006410555.1. NCBI lineage: Eukaryota > Metazoa > Chordata > Mammalia > Artiodactyla > Bovidae > Capra > Capra ibex. The sequence goes on from SJYO01007492.1 coordinate 1,693,366, forward strand.
AGGTTTCTTTAAGGTCCCAACTAGAGGAAGTCTTACCTGACCAACCTAGAGGAACGTCAGGTTCCCTGGGAGTTCTCAGAAGAGGTTGTGGTGTCAAGTTTTCGTAGTTAAGAAACCACGAGTCGGAAGAAGTGTCAGGTTGAGAGTGTAGGTATGTACTGGTGACCTTTTTGGTATCGGAACTGATCTGCCTGGAATCAGCCGTTTCATTACAGAGACGAGGACTTATATGATAGATCCAACCAGTATTGAAAAGAAGGTTCCTCATTCGCAGAAAATTAAAGTACCGACGTTAGTGGTAGACGTCACTAAAACCTCGGGGTTTTTATTTCAGACTGTGACAAAGGTGACAAAGGGGTAGATAAAGGGTACTTCACTACCCTGGTCTACGGTACTAGAAGTAAAAGACTTACAACTCGAAATCCGGTTGAAAAAGTGAGAGGAGAAAGTGAAAGTAGTTCCCCGAAAAATCGAGGAGAAGTGAAAGACGGTATTTCCATCACAGTAGACGTATAGACTGCAATAACTATAAAGAGGGCCGTTAGAACTAAGGTCGAACACAAAGAAGGTCGGGTCACAAAGAGTACTACATGAGACGTATCTTCAATTTATTCGTCCCACTGTTATATGTCGGAACTGCATGAGGAAAAGGATAAACCTTGGTCACGTAACAAGGTACAGGTCAAGATTGACAACGAAGGACTGGACGTATGTCTAAAGAGTTCTCCGACCAATCCACCAGACCATAAGGGTAGAGAAAGTCTTAAAAGTTGGTTTGGAGTTTCCCGTTTCCAGAGTAGGTGAGTGACGACGGGTGGGGGTCCTAGACAGTGTTCAATACTGGGGGCTGAGTCGTGGTACTAGGAAACAGTTCTCGGAAAAGCACGACAAAGATAACAAACATAGTGTAGTGCAGCAGAACATGGTGATACGGAGCACGGGTAGTGGGAGTTTGTCGTCCCTAAAGTAAGAAAAAAAAAAAAAAAACCTTATATTAACGAAAGGTCACAACACTACCGAAGACGACTTGTTGTGCTGAGTCGGTATCCATTCGTATGTAGGGGAGGGAGTTCGAAGGGAGGGATGAGCCAGGGGTAGAAGGACAAGGGAATCCAGTAGTCTCGTGTCGTTTGACTCGAGAAACACGATGTGTCGTCGAAGGGTGGTCGATCGACAATATGTGCACCGTCCCGTATATACAGTCGCGGTGAGATAGCTAGACAGGGTGCGAGGGGAAGGTGGTGTGTGGGGGTAGAGGTGTACACGTAAGAGATCCAGAGTTTATCGTCTCTGACATTGGAGAGAGACGGAGGTCGAGGAGTAAGTATTTACCAATATTTCGGTACGGATGTGTTTTTACTACTTATTAAATTTATTCCGGTGTGTACAGTTCGTGAACCTACACGGGTCGGGTTATTTTACAGTTATTTATAATCGATAATAATAGCAATGGTAATAGACGAGGGAAAAGTAGGACTAAGTTATCGGACGGCCCCTGATTAATTCAGACATAGTGTACTAAAAAAGAAAGGATAAGACGAAGTATAAACATTACTTGTGTGTAATCAGGATTCTGATTTTTTAGTAAGAATCTTTAGTGGGATCTGCCCCGTACAGACTACCCAGGGAAAGTCGTCTTTTCGGGACCACCTAACTAGAAGTCCTTCGCCGTGGACGTTCGCGGAATCGACACACAATTGCACGGGGGCTCAGTGGATGACTGTTAATTCAAGTGAGGTACGAGACTATTCGGAGTGTGTCGGACACTAGTTATTAAAATTACACCTTATTAGTGTCTACAAGTGTAGGTAAAGGAAAGGGGCGACTTATGGTAGATCTCTTGTGAGGTTATAGCGAAATTTTAGGGTTCACAAGTAAATGAAACTCAAGTTTTCCGACGGTGACACATATCATTTCGACAATGTCCTTATAAAACTACACTTCGGTCTACCCCCCAGTGTCGGGTCTCGACACTCGAGTTTTTCACTTTCAGTGAGTCAGCACAAACTAAGAAACGCTGGGGTACCTGATACGTCAGGTACCTTAAGAGGTCTGGTCTTATAACCTCACCCATCGCATAGGGAAGAGGTCCCCTAGAAGGGCTAGGTCCTTAGCTTTATCCCAGAGGACGTAACGTCCGAGTAAGAAATGGTCGACTCGATAGTCCTTTCGTCTCTTGTTGGTAATGTTGGTAGAGGGTTCTGTCACAAGACTAGTCAATCGGATTCCTATCGTTCCCCCGAGAAGAGTTCACGGGTCTGTCCCTAATTGTTTCTTTTCCGGAGACGAACTCGGGTCCTCCTTAGGTCCTTCGGGGGGACTCTTCCCTTGAGGAGGTCGAAAATGTGAATTCGTGACTTACTCCGTTGTCACCCGACTTCGGACCGGGTTGTCGAGTCCGGAGTACCCCTTTTGTGAGTCCAAGTTCAGAGCTTACCTGTGCCGTTCGACCTACCGTCACACCGGTCGTGGTACCTACGACTCGACGGGTTGAAGGTGAAGGAACTGGGTTTTTTTGGTCCGGTCTGAGGACAGGGAGAGTCGAGGTTTAAGATAGTAAAATACTAACAGTTCCCGTATTACTTAATGTTTGACTATGTCAGGACTTCTTACCGAAACCTCTTGTGGATTTCCTTCTTTACCGTTGGGTGAGACCACAAGAACGGACCTCTTAGGGTACCGGTCTCCTCGGACCAGTGTCTCAGTAGGCGGTATCCGATGTCAGGTACCGCAGTATTTCTCCACCTGTGTTGACTTGTGCGTGTGTGTGTGTGGGTGTGTCAGTGTCGTGTGTCTGAGTCCGATCGGGATTCGTGATAAGGTGAAACGGAGAACTCTAGATGACTTAAGTGCAGTGAGTCTCAGGTGTCGGGACCTTCGACAGTCGGAAAAGCAACTTAGCAACTTCTACAATATAGTCACCAGTCAAAAAAAATGTCCCCGACGGGTCACAAGTTGTATTTCCAACTATCCTCTCCGATAGTGACAGTTTATCTTAGGGTCAGTAGAGTAAAGGAGGGGTCAGAACGAAGTTCAGACCCTCAACCAGGAGGGAAGAGACGGGAGTGTACCTATGTATTAGCGAGAAGAACGGTAGAGAGAGACGTTCGAGTCTGAACTCCTGAAAGTCGTCGGACTGTACCAGGTCGAAGGGAATTCGTTATGTCCACAGACTTAGGGATTCAGGAAAAGTCCTGGGGCAATCTCGGTCACTACCAACTCCCTCCTCTCACCAACGTGTAAGGGAGAAATTCCGGTTCACCCTGGTCACCGGTGCTCTGGAGGCACCGGCTGTGTCTTGTCTACAATAGAGACACTATTTGGGTAGTGATCAAACTGTAAGTGGTAATTGTCAAGGGATCACCGAAGGGATCTCCGAGTCAGCCATTTCGTAGACGAACGTTACGTCCTCTGGACCCAAGCTAGGGACCCAGCCCTTCTAGGGGACCTCTTCCTGTACCGTTGGGTGAGGTCATGGGAACGGACCTTTTAGGGTACCTATCTCCTCGGACCACCCAATGTCAGGTACCCCAGCGTCTCAACCTGTGTTGACTCACTGAAGTGATAAATTGTGAAGTGGGACTGATTGTCTTGTCCTTCGATTCGAGGAGTAACCACTGGTTTATTACTTGATTTTCGTCTTACTTAAGACAAGAAAAGTAGGTACCTTGTTTTGGGTCCTTCCCGGTCCGCGACTCTGTCTGTGTCAGAGACGGGAGGTCTCCGATGTCAGACCTTCCTCTCCTCCGACACCAACACTTCCCCCGAGAACCCCAACGATACGTGTCATCCCTCCCGTGCACCTGGTGAGTCCGGTTCCTACGACGACCCGAGGAATCTCCTGTTCCTCCTTCCCCCTCCCTCGGCAGTTCTACCTTGTCCACTATGGCTGTGTCGTCACTGTAGACGTTTTCGCAGTCCGCCCTGTCTAGTGGAACAAGTCCCTACTTGTCCACCCTACGGACGCCTGCCTTAGGACTTCCACGAAAGTTTCAAGTCCAGTGTCTGCCGGAACCTTCTGCAACTTTAAATGGGGTTTGTGACACCCCTTTATGATTTTGCGAAGGTCTTAAAATTCGTTTCGTCACTGTAAAACCTTCGTGGACCTGATCTCCGCCTACAGAGACACGTGGACTTCCGGTCCACTGGTGAGCGACGAGTCACAGTGTCTACGCACTACAGGGGTCTCCGTGCACAGGGGGTGGGTCGGAGTGAGGTCCCGCCCGGTGACTGGTTGTCTCTTTCTACTGGGAGCTAATGTTAAGACCGCGGGGAGTGCCGAGACACACTGTTGACTGACTAAAGAAAAAAAAATTAATATCTTCATTATACACTAGTAACACTACTCCCTTTATATCTGAACTAAAAAAAATTACAGAAAAAAAAATAACAGTCTTTTATTCTAATATGGGATTTTATTCAGACGTGAAACGAAAAATATAAATTGTTTTATAGGAAGGTTCAGTTATTTGTCTCTGGGGCGGAAAAGAAAAATTCCCGACGTACTATAAGGCACCACACCGATCTTGTACATTCCCGACGTACTATAAGGCACCACACCGATCTTGTACATTCCCGACGTACTATAAGGCACCACACCGATCTTGTACATTCCCGACGTGCTATAAGGCACCACACCGATCTTGTACAAAACAGGACAGTAGTGGAATAACTGTCCGTAGTTTACTACTAGGTTATTTACAAGAATGTATACCTGGAAATCATTTCTAAGGGTCTGCACTTCCTCAACCCGGTTTCCAAACATATAGAAATTATCGATAAAAGTCCAGTGAGAGGGTTTTCAACCTCTGTTAAGTCTGAGGGTCTTGGTGGGGGTTGGGAAGAGCACTACAGACAAATGGACTGCCTAGGATTTGGTCGTGGAGTGAGAACCAAGGTAGACTGGAAAGGGTGTTGTTCCCACTCGGGGAAAGGTATACTAATCCCTGGTAAATTTAAAGAGACTTAACGTAAGGGGAACGGGTAAAAGATGACCGAGTAGAAAGAAAATGGTCACACGTCCTCGGGTAAGATAGAATTCTTAATGTCTTCGGAAACGAGTGTAAGTTCGTTTCTAACGGGGGTCAGATAGTAAATAGTACACTGAGATAGGCGCCAGGGGACATGGATTTTGTAAACAAATTACTTTAGTTTGCGTAAAGAACAGACAGTGTCAAAGGGTCAAAACTCCAAGTTCATATCAAAAGCAAGTGAGGTTCCAAATTGTTTATTACAAAATTAAACATAAAACAAAGATTTGATGCACAGAGAGAGACACACGGTCCTAAGTACATGATTTATATTGGTCGATGAAGTGTCGTTGTCGTATTTTTTGGTTCCATGGAGGTGACATTGGCTGTGTACCCCAAGAAACTTTGGGAGAATTCTTTCTTATTCCCCACTCTATTTGTACTAAAAGATTTACATAATTTCTCTTACCGGTTTCCGTTATTTTTACAAGGTCTCAGAGTAGCTCAAAAGTACGGTTGGAGTAATCTGTGCTCGGGGTTTCTCTTAGTGAGAGGACTGGGACACGAGAACTGAACATGAATTTAAGTTGTAAAATTTCGTCGCTGATGGATTGTCGACTCAGGGAATGCGGGACCTTTGGTAGGCTCAGGTGTCTTTCACTCCTGGAACTCGACTCGACTCTACGTCAGTGGCCGTCCGGTCGTAGTGCTACGAGTCCCCTCCAACGATTCTCCTATAGATTGTATGTCAGACTTGTACGACCTTCCCCAGTGTCAGTAGACAGAAACCCCAGTTTATTTGAGTCCAATATCGAATGTCCCTGTGTGATATAAACATTATATCAGGGAAGTTCCGGGGAGGGATGAGATCTGGCGGTCACGGGATCTCTGGAGATAGTACTCGAGGAGTTCCCCCTGGGAAACGACGGAGGGAGGGTCACGGAGGGCGGACCGGGTCGCACCCCGGGCCGTACCACACCCGTGGGTCGGTCGCGCAGAGACTCGTGCATGGGCTTGTACCGCTGGTCGTCCAACTGGTCGTCCTACAACCACCTGTCGTACATCTACGTGTGGTCCCCCTACCACTAGGTGAGCCCCTTCGCCCCGTCCAACACGAGCAGGTCGAGGTGCGTGTCCCCGAACCTGAGTAAGGGCCACTTCCACGTCACCCTCTTCAGCATGCACCACGGACTCCTACGTCGTTGGTTGTCCGTGCCACTCCTGTGGACCGTCCCGTCGTGATTCCGTGGGGTCGCCCTGCACTCCACTCCTAGCACGTAACACGACCCGTGACAAAGTTCCGTGAGATGGGTTGGCCCGCATTCGGAGTCTTAGTGCGAAGTAAGTAACTGATTATTAGGGGACTTTGTTCCGGTAAACATCGTTGTACCTACCTGGATCTCTAATAGTGTGATTCACTTTATTCAGTCTTTTTCTGTTTATAGTAGATAGTGAATATCACTTTCAGCGAGTCAGCACAGACTAAGAAACACTGGGGCACCTGATATGTCAGGTACCTTGAGAGGTCCGGTCTTATGACCTCACCCATCGGAAAGGGAAGAGGTCCCCCTAGAAGGGTTGGGTCCCTGGTTTGGGTCCAGAGGGTGTAACATCCGTCTGAGAAATGGTTGACTCGGTGTTCCCTTCGGGATAGTGAATATACACCTTAGATTTTTTACCATTTTTTTTTTTTTTTTTTCTTGAATAGATGTTTTGTCTTTATCAGTGTCCACATCTTTTACTTGTACCGATGGTCCTTCCTTTATCACGCCCCCTCCCCACACACCACTCAACCCTCCGACTATGTGTAGACACACTGTCCACAATTGTCGGATCTTACCCCCGGAACCTCTTTCAGACCCAGGCCTTCCCTTCTACTCCTCAAAACGGACCCTTAGAATCTCTTCCGTCACCTACATTCACAGACCGGGAGGTCCTCAGTGAGACCTGAGCTCTCGGAGGAGACTCGTACGCTTAAACCGGGACGACCAACCACTCTACGGTCAGTCTCTTCGACCACGACGAGGGTGCAATGGTCGTCGTCTTGAATCTCCGACTCTACGGTTGACGTAGGGTCCAGTGTGTCGTGTGCTCACTGCCTTGGTCCTGAGCTTGTGACGGCCAGTGACTGAGAAATCCAGTGACACTGGGCGGAGGGCACCCTGATTCCGGTGGTTGGACATCCTGACAGCCCTCCTGCTTTGTGTGGGCTAATACATTTTGTCGTTCACGTTTCACGTCTGACCCTTTGTTATTGTCGTTCCACGGAAAGGTAGCCGCGTACCCTTTCTCGAAAAGAATTCCAGAGCCTTCTCTGACGTCATCGTCTGTGGTCTTTCTGGTGCACTCCGGTACCCCTGTTAACTCTTTTGTGGTTCCTCGACCCTTTGTGTTCGGAGCCCGGCCCACTTGTAGCGCCCCGAAAAGAACACCGTCCTGTCTTGCGTTACTCGGGTTCGATGGCGGTCGTAGTGTTTCTACAAGATGTCAAATAGGTTTTGTGTGCGGGGTACGAAAGGAATACGGTTGACCGACACTAGTTTAATTACGGTAGAGACGACGGTAATTGGACGGAGGTCTATCAACCGTCACTCGAGTATGGTCTTCGAATTTAAGGTCCAAGGTCCCGTTTTGAAAGGTGATAACGTGAAAAACTCTATTTACCCATGGGACAGTGAGACCTGTCTGGGTGTAACCGGTACGGTGACAGTCTTTAAACTCTCTGTGAGAAAAATTTTTCCAAATTTTTAACGTCCGACTCTACGACCCATGTTCTAACGGTCCCATGTATTCTAGGACGAGTCCTCTTCCTTTTCCGAAACTCCCAATCACAGGTGACGGACTACAGCCGACCTGAGGTCGTCGGACAAGGATCCTGTCCAGAGTCCTAGTTTGGCCTTTCGGGACCTCCGAGGGACCCTCGACCAAGACCTTCGTAGAAGGCGGAGGGTCTACAGGGGTGGGTCTCGTACAGTCCGAGTGGCAGGTGTAGTGACCCGTGAACCGGTTTGTACCGGTCCATCCCGAGTATCTACTGACTCGCCTTCTAGGTGGAGGTCGCTACGAGCAAGACAGATTCCTAGGGGACGGACCGGTGTGGCTTCCGGTGGTAGGTGTGCCGTTTCTCCTTGTCCTTCTTCTTGTGCAGCTAGTCGACAGTTCCCTCCTCCTGTCCTCCCGTCTCAGTCCTGACGTGGTCCCGCCGAGTTGACGAGGCGACTGGTGCCTCTTCCCGTCTCCCCGGGGTCCCTGGATTCCGTCGGTCGCAGTAGGCGAGTGGTTAAAAATTTGTACCGGTAGTAGTGGGGACCCAGAGCCCCGTAGTTGACTGCCTACGTAGAAACGAACGTCCAGGGGTCCGGTAGAGTCGTCGTCTCTGAAAGACTTACTCTGGTCGGACCCTCGTCTTCTCCCGGAGTTGAGGCGTCACGGGGTGAGGAGAGGTCGGCTGGGGACTCGACAACGAGAAAAAAAAAAAATTCCTTTTATTTTCGAAAGGAAAAATCTGTTGTTACGTGGTAAAATAACAAAAATTACAAGACGTGTGTATCGTACTGAAGTACCACTGAGCTACGGGGTCTATACGAAACTTAATTTTGGTGTTTGAGTTTCCTCGAGTCGCGACCTTTCCTTGGAGTTCTACTCGAGTAAGTTTGCGGGTAGACTAAATTTCTGTTTTTGTGCCTCCAAACCCAGTGCACCCTTTGTTCGACCCTCTTCGTTGTACCAGTCACACATTAATAGAAAGACAAGAGACCGGGGTACTTTACCCAGACGACCACGAAGGGATTCCAGACATAATGTACCAATATTCTAATTTCAAGGTCTGGAGCGACACGAAGATTGAGTGACGGACAGAGGTCTGTTTGTACACTTGGAGGACTTGGGTTAACAGGTGTAGACACTTCGCCCACATTTTCAGGGATAGGACGGATGCGTTCGCACGAGTTAGTCCAGGCTGAAACACTGGGGTACCTGACATCGGGTGGTCGGAGGAGACAGGCGCCCTAAGAGGTCCGTTCTTATGACCTCACCCAACGGTAAAAGAGGAGGTCCCCTAGAAAAGGTGTGTCCCTAACTTAGACTCAAAGAACGTAGAGGACGTAACCGTCCACCTAAGAAATGGTGACACGGTGGGGATCACTTACGAATTCTGAGGTCACTCTCGTGAACCATTGTACCTGTCAGATTTATCTCTAGAAATGATCATTACACGACTCAATACGTCAAACGAGGGTTGTCAGTAGAAAGTAATTTAAAATTGGACCTTCCCCGGGGACTCCTTTTGTCTAGTTTTTTTTGTTTACGATGACTAATACTTTACGTTGGTAGGGAGACACCTCTTTTTCGAGGAGAGCCGTTACTTTCCTTGAGACCCCCATATCAGTCTTCTTCCTGTTGATTGGTGTTTGTGAGAAATCAGAATGGTAGGAGACGTTGTAATATTAGAACCCAGGATTTAAAGACGACTGGCACTTTTACACTTAGTTGGAATCCCACTTATATTACATTAGGTCCGTTTTTTAGTGAGCAGGGCTCATGTCACTCCAAAACAATCTTCCCACCTCGGACACCTTTCTTCCCTTTCTGAAACACTCTACGACTGTTTTGTAAAGTTTCGACACGAAAACAGAGTGAAAATAAATAAAGACCTAAAATAAACGATCCTAAAAAAAAAATTAAAATGACTTCACACCAACTAAATATTAGTTTCAAAATCAAAATTTTTATTGGTTTGCACTTCTTTGGCGGTTTTCGGACCCTTGACTTTCACCTTTATCTGGTCCCAGACGTGGACGGGAAGTCAGTGACTTGTGGTTTCCGGTGCACGTGACGGGAGCACTGAGGTCCTCTGTGCTCCTATAGTGTGTGTCGTCTCGAGAGTTCTGAGAGTTGTGAAGTCGGGAAGTCGGATTTATGTCAGTCAGGGGGTGTGTACTTGGAAGTTCTACACTTGAAAGTTTCTACGCTTACACCCAAGGGTGTAGGCTAGTGTACTCAAGTCGACGGACCACACGTGACGGCTCTCGTACGTAGGAGATCTTAACCCGAAACACGCGAAGTGACATGTAAGACACATCGCACCCGAAGGGTTCGTCGAGTCGTCATTTCTTAGGCGGACGGTTACGTCCTCTACGTCCAAGCTAGGAACCCAGCCCTTCTAAGGGACCTTTTCCTTTACAGTCGGGTGAGGCCATAAGAACGGACCCTTTAGAGTACCTGTCTCCTCGGACCACCCGATGTCAGGTACCCCGGCTGTTCTCAGTCTGTGTTGAATCACTGGTTTGGTGTCCCAGCTCATGTCATCTTGACATTGAAATAAAGTCCGGATCCGACAGGTCTTCGTTCGCATTTTCGTCGTCGCTATGTCGACCAAGATGACATGAAAAGTTCCATGGTATAACATTCTAGTTTTTACAAAGTAAAACACAAACAAAAATTACATAATAAACATACTTTTCATGATAGTTAGATAATGTCATGTCATGATATATCGTCTAACACAATGCACCTAGGGATCCGATTGAAACAGTCTAAATTACTTGTGTGAGGGGAGTGTATTGTGCAAGCTTGCATCCCCTAAATAACATGATGACATCCTGGGTTAGGGTAGCAACGATTGAAGGGCCGAGTGTTCCGAAGGTGTCACTACGGTTGGTGAACCGTGGACTCGGACGTTCCAAGGGGGGTTACTTTGAATGGAGTAAACGTGGTCTAGTAAACTAATTGATTGGTAGACGATTTCACAAGTAACTTTTGGAATACACGAAAGATTGACCTTACTAGGCCTTTAGTGCAGGTTGGTACTAGGTTTTCGACTCGGAAATTGGGTTCGTCTTTCCCTCCAAAACTTCCTCTTTTGACTCGAAATGGGTCAAGTGTAGATCGTACTCGTGAGTGACATTTCGAAGAGTAAGAGTCACCCACATTTATGCTTATCAGTTCGAAGAGACGAGGTAGTCTTGGTGCTCGAAGTGGAACTTCGATGGACCCTCCGTCCAGACCTTCCTCGTCCTGACCCGTTCCCCCAAGTACCAAACCCACGTGGGGTTATAGGGATAGTCCACCTCAGTACAACGAAAAGGGGAGGTTTGTGTTAAAGGTTGACCGAAAAGACTAGTGCTCGAGACTCTAACTCCTTTGGAACGTGGACCCTCCCGTCCGAGGTCTTGGTTGTAAACTCAACTTCAATTTACGTACAATCTAAGATACCGGAGTGTCGTTTTACGACACACTATAAATGTGTGAGCAGTAAGAGATCCCGGGAGTTAAAGATTAAAGGAGAGGGGTTTAAGACGTTCGTGTTTCTCTTTTTGGTGCTTCTTGGAGAAAGGTTAATGTCTAGTGGTTCTCCACCCCCTACTCTCCTCTGTGTTGAATATAGTTGGTCCGACACCGAGGTTCTCCGTCTCTGTTGTCCGTAAACATTATTAGAGATTTACCCACCCCCCACCCCCCCACCCGTCCCTCCCATGTACCGTTGACCCGTCGGGGTCTGGTCGAGTGGGAGGTCGGTACACTACCCTTCTTGACATTCGTTTGGTTAAGACCCCACGTCTCCCTGACGACATCATTCTTTTGTAAAAAAATTTCCTTATCGTTGGCGAAAAGACTTACCACAAGACCTCTATCAGATAAGGGAGGATCGAGTCAACCATTTAGTAGACGGACGTTACGTCCTCTGGACTCAAGCTAAGGACCTAGATTCACCCACCTTCTAGGGGACCTCTTCCTTTACCGTTGGGTGAGTCCATAAGAAAGGACCTCTTGGGGTACCTGTCTCCTCGGAACGTCCGGTGTCAGGCGTCCTAGTGTTCTCAGCCTGTACTGAATCACTGATTTGGTGGTGGTGGTGTGAGTATTACAACAACAACAACAACAACAACAACAAATCAACGATTCAGCATAAGCTGAGAAACACTGGGGTATCTGACATCAGGTGTCCGAGGAGACAGGCACCTTAAAGGGTCTGTTCTTATAACCTCACCTAACGGTAAAGGAGGAGGTCCCCTAAAAGGGCTGGGTCCCTAGCTTGGGGACAGAGGACGTAACCGTCCACCTAAGAAATCGTGACTCGGTGGTCCCTTCGGGACATAAGTATTTTATAGTCCTGGTATAAAGTAGGATAGAGTGAATAGAACCCGAACTTTACAGAGAGGAGGTGGAAAGGTGGACTCTCTTAGGCGTTTGTGGACTGTGCACTTCTGCACCACTCCTGATGAATGGCTTTGTGCTAAGGGCGATACTTCATCTTTTCGGGCTCACTTAGGTACTGTAAGGTGTCCAGCCATTTCATTAAGTGCGGCAAGTGCGTGGTGACGTCTCGTCTCCCTGTCTTTCCTGTGTCGTCGACCTTGTAGTCGACGCAGGTCCAACTAAGTGCGAGTGTGTAAAGAGAGGTCTAGGTAAGACTCAGGTACTACATGGTTCGTGTGGGACGTTGACTGGGGACACTAAGGGCCCCCTAACCTTTCATTCCAGCGTACGAACGACAAGACAACAAATATACAACGATTGTTTCAGTTCCCTTTTTTCTGTGTACCTAGGAATGACAAGAAATTTTTCCTTGGACGTCTCGGACACACCCGGTTCAACCTTGGGAGGGGGTTGGCGGTTCATGTCACTACATCCGACACGGGACCTGTTGAGAAGTTCCCACAATGGGTGTGACGACAGTAGTATCTAAACACACAAATGATATTTATAAAAGACTGTGTACTGTTATTTTACAGAACTTTTCCCCTTGTAAATAAAAAAATCTTCAAATTTTTTTGGGAAAAAACGTGCGTCCACGATATGTACCGTGGACTCTCTTGTCTACACCAGTGTCTTTACTGACTGTCCTTGTTACACAGAGTTCCTAGAAAAACAGTACTACACATATATAGTCAGTACTAAAGAGTCTTCTTTCGTACAGTCCTTTTGTGACTTTCTCCCTATTCTAATAGGTAATCTTCTCCGACGGAGACCTGTCGGAGAGACCGTTAGGCAGGTGATCTAAACCCACTAAGGTCCCTCCAGTAGAGTGGACCAGTAAACGAGTAGGTCAGTCTTGTATAAATGACTCTCGGGTGTCCTAACGTTTATGGACACGACCTGAGGACTCTGTGTTTCTGTAGTCTAGCCCACGTTGCACCTGAGAGTTCCTGAGGTGACCGGGTACCCTTTCCATCTACAATTTGTACAAATTTTACTTGGTACTATTCCCAGCCTCCCCTCCATTTTGGTTTCCAGGGTCACTCGAGTCTATTCCTTTGGTACATGGACGGAATGACTTCCTTCTCCTTTTATTGTTGTTTCTGTACAGTAGTTTCCTTGTACCGTGAAAAGTTTAGATGATGTACTTAAGTGGTGGTACCCGGTGGGCGATAGGTCCATAGAGGAAAGGACAAGACGTGGACTTTGATTCCGGATTCTTTTTCTTCGTTTCTTTGAGCGGGTTTCTGTCGTTTCGTCGTTCACCACCCAGGGCCCCAAGACTTTAGGCCAAAGGAGAGAGGTCGTAGTGGGACGAAGAAATATGAGGTGCCCCTACGGGGTCAGAATCTGAACCTTCTCTAAGTTCTTTGTCGTAGTCAAAGAGTTCTTCGGGAAGAGAAATGAGAAACTATTTACGTTTACCGTTGAAATCACCCGTTCTCCCACTCTTGTAATACTTTAGTTCATGGTTCTTTCATAATGTTAGGGGGTCCACATGGTCCCCTTCCGCACCAATCCCTCAAACCCTACCTGTCCATGTGAGACGAAATAAATTTTACCTATTGGTTGTTCCTGGATGGCATATCGAGTACCTTGAGACGAGTTACAACACACCGTCGGACCTACCCTCCCTCAAAGTCACTCTTACCTATGTACATATACATGCCGACTCAGGGAAGCGACAAGTCGACTTTGATAGTGCTGTAACAATCAGTCGATACACGCACGCACGAGTCAGCACAGACTGAGACGCTGGGGTACCTGACATCGGGTGGTCCGAGGAGACAGGTACCCTAAGAGGTCCGTTGTTCTCACCTTACCCAACGGGAGAGAAGAGGTCCCCTAGAAGGGTTGGGTCCCTAACTTGGACTCAGAAGATGTAGAGGACGCAACCCGACGACCCAAGAAATGGTGACTCTGTGGTCCCTTCGGGAATAAACCGATATGGGGTTATGTTTTATTTTTAAAATTAAATTTTTTTTTTGTGATTTTTTTTAGGGGGTTTACATTCGTCGGAATAGACTAGGACAAAGGGACACCCCACCGCCTAGAGCACCCGAGTCTAGAGATTGCCAGGTAACCCACTGGGGTCACTACGTCCAGTGGTGGGTGGGTCCCGTTCTACTCCCACCGACCCTGTCCGAGAGGGCTGGTGGATGAAGAGAGAAGACTCTTGAACCGGACGCTCCGTCCATCCGTGTCCCGTTATCCTGTCGCGGTCGGACCGAGTCGGAGACTTGAGCACTACCCTCCTTGTCATTCATCTAGTTAGGACGCCGACCCTCTGTGACAATGTCATTCTTCTGTAAAAATTTTTCCTTGTCGTCAGAGAAAAGACTTACCTTACGGTCCCAGTCCGATCTAAGTATTTTATGGTATAAAGTGGTAGAAAGAGTCCTTACCCCCTAAGCTCCCGGACTTCTTACTCACACGAGAGGTACTTCCCTACGACCCAGAACGGAGTAAAATTTATTTGTAAGTGTCTGACGAATTATCTGGATTCTCAATAAATCGTTGATTGAGACAAACGTGAATAACTAACGGAACCAATTTTTAAGGTTGATTGTCTCGTTGGAGACGGTGGTAGTAGGGGAGTTCCCGTCCCCTGGGTCCGTCTGTGACCTCGTACTCAAACTGTGGGTCTGTGCTAGACTTTGTCCATCGTAGGGCGGACCAAAACTAAAAGCGATTGTTCACACTTAACCCAATTAATTCTGTCATGGTCCGACCGTCTTGACTACCAAACTCCTTTGGTTGGCGTACCTCCTAAGGTTTCCGGACTCTGACGTCTGGACTCCCTTTTGTCGTTGGAGATCACAGTCTCAGGACATTACAGTTCTTAGTCGTTCCGACCGACCGTAGCGTCTGACCAAGTGTCTGGTGTGTTAGTCTCGCCGAGAACGGACCGTCCCGACCGGATCCGGGGTACGAGGGCTGGGATTCGTACAGGAAGTGGTAACGGAATTATGCGTCCCAACGACCTAAGTTTGACGGGGAAGTTCTTCTTAAAAATGTCCTACTTGGATCTCGGACAATATGTCTTACTTCAGTCAGTCTTTCTATTTTTGTTCATAACATATAATTACGTATATATATCCGGAAGGGGCTACCAAGTCATCATTCTCTTAGACGGACGTTACTTCCTCTGCGTCCCCTACACTCAAGCTAGGGTCCCAGTCCTTCTAGGAGACCTCCTCGTTTACCGTTGGGTGAGGTCATAAGAACGGACCTCTTAGGGTACCTGTCTCCTCGGACCGCCCGATGTCAGGTACCCCAGCGTCTCCGTCTGTACTACACTGACTCGCACGTACGTATGTTACGTATATACACCTTAGATCTCTATACTATGACTACTTAGATTAGCGTCCTGTCCTCACCTCTGAGTCTGTATCTCTTGTCTGAACACCCGTGTCGACCCTTTCCTGTCCCGTGTTTGACTCTCCCGTCACAACTGTCCGTGTGTGCTCGTGTGCCCTTTATCTGTCGATCGCCCGTCGACGGCACATTGTACCCCTCCAGTCGAGACACGAGACACTACTGGGTCTCCCCACCCTACCCGCCCATCCTCCCTCCGAGCTTTCCCTCCCTTACATAAATATGACTATCGACTAAGTGCAACAACATGCCGTCTCTGGTTGTGCCTGTAACTTTTCGTAAATAGGAGGTCAATTTTTATTTAAATTTTCTTATTGAAAAGTGTCTCTTTCTCCTGTTTGAACCTGTCTCGACGACGACGATTCAGCGAAGTCAGCACAGGCTGAGACACGCTGGGGTACCTGCCGTCGGGTGATCCGAGGAGACAGGGACCCTAAGAGGTCCGCTTTGTGACCTCACCCAACGGTAAAGGAAGAGGTTATGGACTTTCACTTTTCACTTTCACTTCAGCGAGTCAGTACGGGCTGAGAATCGCTGGAGTACCTGACGTCGGGTGGTCCGAGGAGGCAGGTACCCTGTCTCGATGTATGGCAGTTTATAGTGGGTAAACCTTCCGTCCTCTCGACCCTGGGTCAACCTGCGACGCCCGCAGTGCAGTCCGGACCCCTCATTGACCCATCGTGTGATCGGGTGACAGACGAGTGTGCGTCTCAGGGGTGACACAGAGAGGACTCGTTGTGAGGTGCGTAAGGTGGACGGGTCCCGGGGCGAGGTTCGATTTGTGTGGACAGGACTCCGAGGAAGGACGTACTGGGCTTAGTCACTGTTCGTCAACTATACGTAGGTTTAGACTTCCCTGTGCGAACACGACTCTCCTGAAGTGAGAGAACCCAGGAGAGGCGGTTGGAGAGGTAGTTGAGTTTTGAGCGAGTAAGATGTGATGGACGGTGCGAGTGGAGAGGAACTTTCGAGAGTCTTCACTGGGACTGCCAGTAGAGATTGACCATTTTTCAGATACTCCTGTCTCTACAAACGGACGAACCAAGTAGGGACCCCAGATTTGTGACGAACCGTGGATCATCCACGGGTTATTTATATACAAGTTTCTTCCTTCCGTACCTACTTCACACAACTGAACTCGGTCCTACTGAGAGGGACGCAGGAGGTAAGTCCGGGTCGAGACGGGGACTTCGTCGGGTCCTCTTCGGGACAGAGACCTGGACTACGAGGAAATCCACGGACCTCCTATGTCTACTAGAACCCTCAGTGTAGCGTTCTAGACACTGCTTTGCGTCGGTCCTCCGTCCCAGTCCTCACCCTGGTCCCCTCTTTACAACCCTCACACTCATTCCCCGTCAGTTCCCGTCCTTTTCTTGAAGAAGAGTGAACAAGGTTCTTCGTCGACGGTTGTCGTGGGTGATCGGTTTTTCGATGGGGACTCGGAAAGGACGCTCGAAGGAGGGGTTTCGGACCGAGACCGGAGTCCCGAGGGGTGAATAAGAACCAGTGTCGTGTCGAGACCCGAAGTCAGTCCTTCTGGGACGGAACAGTTAAGTAAAAAAGTTTTCTACGTGTACGAACGGTCTTTGTGTTCTCGCGGTCGAGGATACGATCATGAGTTCCCAATTTACACTTATTTTTGGTTTACAGACTTGCTTCAGTAAGGGGACGGTGGGTGAAGACCAGTCCTCGTCTCAAACCCGTTCCTCGACCTTGAGGGGTCATCTCAACTACGTCTACTCTACCCGCTCCAACGGAGGGTTCCGTAGGGTAGGACAACGAAGAGAGACCCTAAAGGACACCGATAGTAAAGTGTCAAGATACATTCAATTCAGTAATTTGATGTATGGACCTTACCTGTCCATATCCTTACTGTATGTCCCGATACAGTTGTTGTAGAGTTATTTTGCCTTTTTTTGCTGACGAATGTCATCCTTTCTACGAGTGAATTCCTGTCCTTTGGTCTTCTAGTTTCTTTAAGGTAATGATGGTACGATAACTCTCAGGGATCCTGACGTTCTTCTAGGTTGGTCAGGTAGGATTTTTTAGTTGGGACTTATCAGTAACCTTCCTGACCACGGCTTCGACTTTGAGGTCATGAAACCCGTGGACTACGTTTCTCGACTGAGTAACCTTTTCTGGAACTACGACTCTTTCTAACTCCCGTTCTCCTCTTCCCCTGCTGTCTCCTACTCTACCAACCTACCGTAGTGGCTAGGTTACCTGTACGCAAACTCGTCTGAGACCCTCTCTCACTTCCTGTCCCTTCGGATCGCACGACGTCAGGTACGCCGGTGTCTCTTAGTCTGTGTTGACTCGTGGACTTGTTGTTGGTGCGACAAACGTTAAGGACGACCAAAAGAGAAAGAGAGAGGGAGAGGTGAAGAAACCCGAGTACTGAATAAAGGGACGACCCGTAGGGGGTAGGTGTCTCCTGTTCTCCAGACGATCGGAGGTTCTACCACACTCTGAGTTCCGAAAGGGGGGTGTCGGTCTGTTTCGAGGAGTTTGAGCGGGAAAGTAGGAGAAAGAGACGTCATCGTTTCGAAAGAGAAACTACACCGAAACTTTCCATTAGTTGGTGCGGGCCCTCGCCTCGTTTCCCTCCCTCCGTCCCGGGGTCGGGGGCTGGGGTGACCAGATCCTCCTTCGTACACACTGGGACCCGTCACGGTTGAGGGTACTGTTGTATTGAGTTCTCCACGATCAAATTGAACCAATTGAGAGTGCTACCGGGTAAAGACAAAATTAACAACTGAGAGGAAGGTAGAAAGAGACTAAGAGAGTACGTCCATAAAAGGATAGAACCGACGACTATACGTCAATTCAGGTTTTTTTTTTTTTCTCTCTCTCTCTCTCTTGATCGTTCATTTCTGTCGTGACTATCTGACGTACCTTCCTCGACACCCAGCTTGTCACAGGGGAGGTTTAACTATGAAGGTTCCTTATGGGGGGTCCTGGAACAAACCTTCATCTCAGGAACGTCCACACCTAATCAATTTTACTCCAGTATGACCTCGTCCTACCCGGGGATTGGGTTACTAATCACAGGAGTACTGTTTCCCTCCGACCCTGTCTCTGTGCGTGTACCCCTCTTCCACCACACCCGTACTCCTGTCCCTAGCTTGTCGTGTAGAGGTCGGCTCCTCGTCGTTTCGGTCGTTCAGAGGTCCTTGGTCCCTCCCCGGAGCTTGTCCGAGAGGGAGCGCAAGAGTCTTCCTTGGTCGGAACGGGTGTTGGACCAGAGTCTGAAGACTGGAAGTCTTGTTACTCTAGTACTTGAACGCAACAAAGTCGGTGGACCACCACGAAGTAACAGCGTCGGGATCGGGAGTACCTGAGTATGTCCTCCCGAGACCCGACTTGACACTGGAGGACTCGGTCACGACCCCGAGGGTACTCCGACTAGGTTTTAGTATCTTCGGAAAACGTGTAATCGTCCTGGTCCAGAGCCCCCTCTGTTTCCGCTCTCCTTGAGGTCCCAGAACGGTGGTAAGGTTCTCAGGGGGTCTACAGAGTCAGGTAAGGTCTCCTTGGACAAAAGGGACGTGACGGAGCTGAAAGTGCGGTTCCTAGCTGAGTGTGGTGTCACCGTGCACCCTGTCGGGACACCCTTTCGGAGCATCTTTCGGAGCTCCCTTTCGGTGTCTAGGGAACTAGGTGCGCTGCCCTTCGCACTGTGACGACGATGTCGAGCCCTCCTTTCGCCTGTACGTAAGGGGGTGAGCTCTGCTCCTGACTGAGGGGACACCTCTGAGGTCTCCATGGGGTTCTAGGTGCAGTCGTGACCTCTCGTTAGGAGTCCAAGGTCGGGGCTGAGGTGTGTTCCAGAATCCGGGGCCGTACCTGACCTCTCCTTAGGGCTCCCCGGGGGATCGTTGAGCGTACCCCTGACCGGAAAGGACTCCGGTGGTCTCGCCCAGGGACTCCAGGGGCAGCATTGAGCTCTCGTGGACGGTGTTGAGTTCTTTTAGGTCCTCCAAGAGGGGAGGTCCGCTCTACTCCGGGTAAAGGCGACTCCGCAGAGCTCCGATTAGTGTGGATTGGAGACCTTGAATTTTTCCCAGGAAGTGTGGGAACGACGTTGAGTTCTTCAAGGGGCTGTATGGGCAGAGGTGAGCTCTCCTTCGTGCTCCCAGGGCGGGTGTAGGTCTCCTCGGGGCAAAGGCGGAGTATCGAGCTCTACTCCCTAGGAAAGGGACGAAGTAGCCCTTTCTTAAGGGCCCCAAGGGCAGCGTAGAGTTCTCCTCCGCGAGAGTTGTCCTTTGCGTTCTCCTTGAGGTCCCAGCACGGTGGTAAGGTTCTCAGGGGGTCTACAGAGTCAGGTAAGGTCTCCTTGGACAAAAGGGACGTGACGGAGCTGAAAGTGCGGCTCCTAGCGGAGTGTGGTGCCACCGTGCACCCTGTCGGGACACCCTTTCGGAACACCCTTTCGGAGCTCCCTTTCGGTGTCTAGGGAACAAGGTGCGTTTTAGACTAGCACGAGTTGTGTGAAGGTGGACATGGGGTAGACGTCAGGTATGGACGTTGAGGGTGGATGACCTGTTCGTTTCCGTCTAAGTCCCGTAACCACGGTCCTGAAGACGGTAGAGAACACGGGTACCGACTTCGACGATTAAGTAGTTCTACACCAAGACGACTTTTGTCTCGGAGTCTCAGAAAGAGTTGGGTCCCTAGGATCTTCGGTGGATCTTCTTAGATAATCTTAACCGTACTATCAACTTTGGTTAAATCCTAACAGTAAGTTTCGTCCCTGAGACACTCCAGTTCTGGTCATAGGAACTGGGGAGGTTTGTAGAACATAGTGAACCGTGTCGTGGAGTATTTGATGTCCGTGGATCCGGCATGAACAACTTACCTAGACAAGAACGTAACCCCGAGTATACCCTGCTCTCACTGCCGTTTTCGTTAAGAGTATGTGAAACATTTAATGTAAAAATTTCCGAAAAGACTTACTGGAAAGTACTACCAAATCCCTATCGTGACTGGAAGCGGTAGTTGTAAATAAATAAGTTGCTGATAATTGACTCGTCACGATACACGGGTCGGACCCGGTTCAAACCTAAGTTCCCACCCTTCTCCTACAGTTTGTTACGTCTAGGGTTCTTTGATGTCTTTTCATGGTACTTATTAACTTTGCTTGCGGGACTTTAAGTGTTCTTACTTATTCTTAAGGGCTGAAACAGTTAGACTGTGTGACGCGTGACTCTACGAGAGTCACCTACGAGAGGTGAAGGTCGGGGGGACGGCGAGCGCGACGACGGAGGGGGCCACTACCGTGGCTGTCCTGGTGTTTATCGAGGATTTGGGATTTGTGTCCTCACCCAAGTCTCAGGTGCCAGTCGGATGACAAACTTGTGTAAGGACTAGGGTTCATTAATTAGTGTCTCGTTTCGTGCCCGGACCCCGATTCTCTAGAGTACCTTCACGCAGAAGTACAAGTACCCACTAGTGAATTCCTCTTGCAAACAAACCCCCTTTGTCACTGAAACCTTGAAGTCCTCGTTGAAGACAAGGAGGCACCGTAATCCCTCTGTGGCGGGTGACTCCTTTCCTCCCCCGCGGGTGCACTCCTGACTGGATGGACAGAGTGAAGTAGTGTCTTGTCCTGCTTCTGATCGCGCATCTCCTGGTCGAGGCCCCGCACCCCGTGTCTCACCTTTAGGTACTCGTCGTGCATCCGCTTCTCGTCCTCCTTCCGCTACATCTTCTGGTGCAAGGTCCTCTTCTGGTGCTTGCCCCTCCACTTCTTCCGGTGCATCATGGTGTCCTCGAAGGACACGAACAGGTCCCCGAAGAAGGACCTGGCCCTCCCCTTTCGGGACAGTGGTAGGGTCGGTCGCAGCGACACGCCCGGAGTGGAGAGGAAGACTTGTGTCTACTTGTGTCTGGGTGTTGGTCCGGGTCCGGTCCGTCGGTCTTAAGTCGGAACCGTAAAGAACCAATTGACTAGGTTTAAGACGGAACCGATATTCTTGTACTGGGGTGAAGATGGACAAAGTTTGGGTCCCTTTTGGGTGCCTCTAGGGTCTGGATTACGCACGTCCGTGATCTCACCTGTAGTATTTAAGGTCCGGAATGTTACGAAAGAAATGTGTTCTCGTGTGTGTCTCTACACACGTGTGTGAACATGTCTGTGTCTACGAACATGTGTGAGTCTTCTTACATGTGTGTGTATACATACATGTGTGTCTACGAGTACGTGGGTGTCCACGTACATGTATGTATCTACGAATGTTTGTGTGTTCATGTAGATGTGTGTGTGTGTAAACATGTGTGTACGAACATGTGTGTGTTCATGTAGATATGTGTCTACATACATGTGTGTCTCTTTCCAAACATGTGTGTTTCTACAAACATGTGTGTATTCATGTAGATATGTGTGTCTACAGACATATGTGTGTCTGTGAATAGACATGTGTGTGTCCACGTATATGTATGTGTGTCTACGAACATGTGTGTGTTCATGTAGATGTGTTCGTCTATATACAAATGTGTGTCTGCGAATATGTGGGTGTCCGCGCACACGTGTGTGTGCGTACGAACATGTGTCCGTTCATGCAGATGTGTGTATCTACGTATATGTGTGTGTCTCTACGAACATGTGTGTGTCTACGTACATGGGTGTGTGCACGAGTGTGTAAGTGTCTACGTACGTGTGTGTGATAACACACGGAACCAAAGTATGGATTTACTATGGTTCGGTGTCGGTTGGTTCCCATATTATTTGTCTGTGTCCTATTAGAAGGTCAAGAACCACAGAGCCCTTTAGAGAGGTATGGTGACGAACCTTTCTTTTAAGATCTCCTTTGTCTGTTTCCTTGTCCAGGAATAGTCACGTTACTGAACGGCCTACCACACGCTGGAAAGAAGGGTCGGGAGTTTGGAGGGGAGTGAGAGACTTAACTCTAGGAATAAGAAAATATAACCAATGGACCTAAGATTCCCCGATACTAATTTGGTGATTTTGAAGACGAACTAAAAGTCAAGACAGGATACAACGCAAGACACCTGAAATTTTGTCTCCAACATACTCAGGTTTAAGTGATTTGGATACTTGGAATTGTTTGACATTAAGAATAACACGTTCAGAAGTAGTCATTTTGTCCTACTACAACTGGACGTGCGTACGACACTGCTATTTCGCACTAACGTGTATGTTCCTCACACATCTACTCACAGTCAGACAGGAGAAGGGATGGAAGGAGGGAAAGGAGGTCGACCCTACCACCCACTTTATAGAGGGAAGGGTTTCGACTCTGTGTTCTGTGTTTAACGACACTCACATTCAGTTCCGTCTTTCGTAGATATCACCGACTTGGGTGAAGTATGATTTAAGAGACGAGGGTAATGATGACTGATACCGACATTGTCATTGACGATGGTATTTCCCGACCGAGGTGAGCGTATGACGGAGTAACTTAGAAGTGTCGTTGGGAAAGAAATGGGGGATGAGACGGGTAAAATGTCTATTCCTTTGATTCCGAGTCCCTCGAACACATTGGACCGGGTAGGGACGCGGCTCGATCTCCGTTATGACCTAGGTCTCTGGGTCGACTACCCTTTCCGAGCACAGATCCACACAACAAACCACTGCCGCACGACGAATGGACCTGGGGCCCGACCCGTTACTTTACGACCAGCCAACGGAGGTGGCGGTCGAGGTTTGTCGACGAAGGTGGGGTCCGAAGTGTCCTTATCTGGTCCTCAACAAGACGGTTCAGGAGCAGCGACGACATTGTGAGACACTTGTCGAGATTCGCTGTCGTAGGGGTCTCTCTCCCTTCTCCCTCCGTCCCGACCGGTTATGTATCTTGAAAGAGTGGGACGGGGGAGAGGGGGTCGGTTCGGGGCTGAAGGTGTTTTAGGACCGACACTGATAGGACCAAATATTTTCTGTCTCTCTTCCGGTTGTGTTCTCTTAAGAGATGTCCCGTTCCCCAGAAGAAACCCGTGGCGTACGGGTAATGTCGTGGAGGACCGCCGTCCACCGTCTTTACGGGTAACTCGACGTCACTTGTGCCCCTCGAGGGCGAAACTACCCCGAGTCGGTGACGCCCCTCCTACGTCTGGGAGCCGATAGAGTAAATGGAGAACACAAAAGAACCACTCCCAGAAACGTCAATCCCGTGTCACGGTTTTTTTTTTTTTTCGGTTTTACTACATTATTTTTTTGTGACTGGTTAACGTAACTCCTACACGAGTATAAAACTGTACATTTTCAAGTATAAAACACGAGAATACTGTTTCTCTAACCACACAACTAGGAGTCTTCTTGATAAAATTTTCAGTTTTACAATCCTCAGTAACTGATCGATTCAGTTAGGCTTTAGTTGTACTATAGAAGTTTAAAATTTATATAATCTTCTTTTTTTAGTCTGTGGAAAAAAAAGGTTACGTCCCTTCGAGTTGAGTAATGTATTCTGTTGTCTATTTGTGCGGACGTCGACCGTTACACGGTGTGACGTTTGAATTTTGAGGGTTCACCCCCTTTTTTTTTTTTTTAACTTGACCGGATTGTAAGACACGACGACCCTCCGTTGAACCGGGACCTAAAGAGTGTGGAGCGTGCCAGGCCCGGAAGACTCGTCCCCGTGACTATTCGAAACAAGTTCCCGTTCACTTCGTTTGTCTCCTGTCTACAAGGCCCTTGTAGTTTGAGTCGTTCCGGAGACGGGAGAAGACAAGGTCTACTACTCTTTGGAGAGGGACCTCCCCTCGACCCGTCGAGTGGACAGTAGAACATAATATCTCCGGGACTCAGAGGACTAAAACCCCTCGACACCCCGACAGTTGTGGTCGAGAACAAGTGTAGTGGGGCACCCCTTAGCTCCGTGCTCCTTGTTGGGACCTACGACAAGACTTACGACGGAAAGGGTATCTTTATTTGATAGACACAAGGGATTGATCCCGAGACCCCAGGAGGGATTCATACCCATACCCTCTGACCGTCCGATTGGGCAATCGAGTGTGTAGTCCACTTTGGAGTTTGGACAGTGCCGAAGACTTATCGTTGAGAGGTTCCGAGGGAATGCCACGACTCAACGAATCTGAACTGGACCTGTACCGAGACCCTCCGACACCCCACTCCTTCGGGCGTAAAAAGGTGGGAGTCAGAATCCTTTCAGTCGTTTACGGGGGATGGTACGGACACGGTCGGGGCCCAGGGCAAGGCCCTCCGAGTGGGTGACGAGCCGAGAGCATGAGCAAACGGTCGAGGAGGCTGAGGGGACGTCGCAACTACAGTAAGAAGTGGAATCGGTCTCAGAAGTCTTCAAACGACCGGGGGTCCCGCCGGTCTCACGTCGGGGACCAGAAAGTCTCTTCACTCGTACGACGGCAATTAAGATTTAGGGAACACCAGTTCGGTTGCAGTTTCAGTCAGTTCCTTTTTTTGACACCGTTTTCGTCCTTTACCTAAGGGTCGTTCTACACGTCGCACGTGTCTGTCAGGACTTGGACTCATATGAGTGTCAACACTTGTGTCTTAATCTGTTTTTCTGTCATAGTTCTAGTTACGTCCTGTTCGACTGTCAATCTACCCCGTCACCCTCCAGACTTCTGGGTGGGGGTACGACATTCTCGAGTCCACCCTTTCACCGGTTCCCGTGCTTCTAGACTGTCGTATCAATCACTCTGACCCACACTTAATTATAAATCATGGATTAACATCCGAGATTTTCACCTCTTCCATTGACGAAAAGTTGACGAGTATTTAGTGAATCTTTTTAGTAATACATTCCCTAGTGTCTCTCTTTATAGTTAGTAAAGGGTTTCGTCTAAAACATGTCCGGGATGGAAGGACAGATATTACACTATTTCGGTCTTTAATTAAAAATTTGATTTGAGTTTTTGGAGTAGGTGAACCTTGTGTCAGCGTGTAGGTGTGTGTCGATTCTTCATTCGTGAAGGACCTAACGGGTGTTTCGGGTCCTGAAAGGTCTCTGGAGGGGAGGGTTTGTGTGGAGACAAGTGTAATTTGTGTTCGGTGTCGGTAAAAGAAATGTAGTTTATAAAGTAAAGTAATCACTACGAAATTCCAATCCGAGGGGTCCCGCACGTCCCCATTTCTTAGGTAGACGGTCAGGTCCTCTACGTTCTCTGTCTCGAAGTTTGGGACCTAGTCCTTCCGGGGGACCTCTTCCTCTGCCGTTTTTAAAGTTCCCGTCTCCTCGGACCACCCGATGTGAGAGACCCCGTCGTTTATCTGTGCTGACTCGCACCTGTGTGTGCGTGTGTGTGCACACTCAAGACTCTCCCAGTCTTGTTGGTGTCGTTTCGCGTGTAAACGGTTCCTGAACCCGTAAATGGACGAGGGTTTACTGAAACCTCTCGAGGAAGAACAAGACTTCTTACCGGGTCTACTTCTCGCGAACGTCCCCTACGGCTCACTATCCTCTATGTAGGACCCTCCCAATCTCGTCCCTCAGTCGTGAATTGCCGACCTTGTAGTGAAATCGTCTGTGTGATCCTACTCTTACTTTTACCCCAGCCCTACGGGATCCCTCGTGGGGCACAAACCTCCCGGGACATTGAACCACGGACTTAGGTAAAAGTGTCTTATCCCTACTCGCAAAGTAGAGGGGTTACGTGGTCCACCATATTAGACTGTGCCTTGGAAACTAGACAGTATTTTCCGTTACGTGTTCATCTACCTTTTCATATTTCCCACTTTTTTTACACGACTGTCGTTAAATTTTCGACTTACTGAGACCGTCGGCCTTCTCTTTCGTTAAGGAAATTAAGTGGTATATTTAGAGGAAGAGTAGATCTTTTTACGAGTTAGATTTAAGGCTGAAAGGCTATCAATTTCAAGTTAATAGTGTTACATTTTGATATAAATAAAGAGACCTCACAATAAGTTTCAAAGTTAAGGATTACAAAGTCGATCTTAGGGTCGAAGTAAATCGGTGGGTATAGAAGGTTCCCTGAGAAAAAGCCTATCTTTTTGTTGAGATACATATCTAAGGAGAATTAGAAAGGATGTTCAAAATGGTTCTATGTTTCACAAAGACCGTGTCAATACCTGTGACCTCTCAAAGTGATATTTATCTTAGTTTGTCGAAAAATTTGTGAAAGTTGAAGAAGTTTGTGGATCGAGTAAGTCTAAAAACGTTGTATGTGTATGTAATTTTAAGATCTTGATATTTTCTATTACTGGATCGAACTCAAAAGGGTCTTCATTTTCCTAAACTCTGTTCGTAAAACTCTTCGCTAAGGTCCTTTTGGTGAGCCTCTAACTCCTTTACTCTAATCTTTTCTTTCCTGGCTGTCCAATAGTCCCATTTATTGGTCTTCGATTAGGGTGATCCACCCCGAAGGGACCACCGAGTCACCCTTAGACGGGCGGTCACGTCCTCTACACCCAAGTCAGGGACCCAGTCCTTCTCGGGGACCTCTTCCTTTACCGTTGGGTGAGGTCATAAGAACAGACCTCTTAGGGTACCTGTCTCCTGTGACCACCCGATATCAGGTACCCCGACGTTTCTCAGCCTGTGCTGAATCGTTGATTCGCTGTTGTCAGGGTGATCCGTTGATTGAGATCCCCGGTCGCTTCCTGTGTCCGGAGTCTTCATAGGGGAGACTCGTCCTTCCAACGACCCCATAAATATATGGTTGAACTGGGAGTCACCTGAGACTGGTCTCGTTCGGAAGTCGTTTCTCAGCGTCCACGTCCTTTGACCGGGACGGACAGGAAATTCATCTTTTAGAACTTTCTTATATTCAATATATGTAAGTATTGTAGGAGAGTTTACCTTTGGTCCCAACAGGAAAACCTTTCTAAGTGAAGGGAAGAGTAAGTGTTTCCTTTTGAACCGTCAAGAGGTCAGGAAACGTACCTATCGTGTCTTGATAAAATCCGTCTAGCGCAGGTTTTCCGATTCCGTACTTGTCCAACGGTAAACAAACGGGGAGAAGAGACAATCTACGGAAGTCTTTCACATAGCGTGGTTGGAAACGTTAATTATTTGTGGTGTTATTGATCAACAATTATATCGTGTTCTTATTCCGTTCTTTTATGTGGTGAACAATAGAGTTATCCTAAACGATCGAATTTATTTACTTCATCCTGTTTTTTAAATTGTTTGGGTTATATAACTGATGTGCTACCACTACTCCATCCTTCATCCTTAGATCTCTCCATCTCTCTAAAAAGACTTCCTTCTGAGTTCTCTAGTCTCCTAAGTCCGTCTGTTGGTAGGGTTATGTATGTACCTCGAGATCCAGATAAAGTAGAGACGATAAGGACAGAAGGAAGGCCTTCGGAGAAGCCTTCAATCGTTGGTCAAAGGTCTGTTTCCATTCCTCCCGTAGTAATATCCTTAAAAACCGCTAGACGTCCAAAACTATGTGGTCCCTCGACTTCACTAACCTCTTCTCGAGCCACTCCTGCAGTAACCACTCCTTGAAGGCGTCCAAGTTCGGTAAGAGGTCTTTCTCCGCCTGTTTGAACCCAGACAGGAAATATTCTCGACATTTGTACTGAAGGACTTCCAGTCGTCTGACTCCTCTTTCTCGTCTCTCTCTTACGTGTGGGATTTAGGTTGATTTCTTCGTTCCGTAAAAGAAAGAGTCGAATGTAGTGTGAAAGTGGGTGTTTCATTGTCCTAGTAGTCAAAGAGAAAGTCAAGACGAAACCTTTATTTTAAATAGAAAAGTCAACATTGTGTTACAACCTAAAATCGAGTTCATAACTCCGTCCTCTTCCTTCGTCATACCACCCTAGACTTTAGTCGGTCTGCACCCGAACCTACCCTGAACCGGAACACGATACCATTTCACCTCTGCTACTGTGGTACATCCCTACTGTAACTAGTTCTTAACTAGGGTTACAGAACGTGTCTTCGTGACCGAGACAATCCCCTGTCCCTTGAACGGTAGGTCGAGTGTGGTAAAGAGACTCTAGATGTCATCTGTGGTAATACTCGGTTGGTGGTTGGTTGAGAAGGCAGACACGGCACCCCAGTGGGACGGTGGGAAGTGTGTGGTACTCCGGTTGTGGACCGGTACAATTTTTCGGTACTCAATGACCTTGTGGACTGTTACTATGGGTCAATAATAAAGGGAAATAGAGATGACAGACCCGAGACTCTTCAGAATAGGGTATCTTCGAATAACTTTTAGAATTATTTCTATTAATTATGTAAGAAGTCCGTGTTTTATCACCAGGTGTCTAGTGTGGTGACAAAGGGTTACAGGAGGAATCATGACCCAACCGGTTTTCAAAGAAACACACAAAGTTTTGGACTTACTTATAAAACCGGTTGGGTTATAAAAAATGTCAAACTAAGTCAACCGTTGTAATTGTTGATCTGATACATATTTTATCTTTTGACGATCCTTATATGACATATTGTGTCCCTTGAGTTACGTGGCACCACAGGATTTACCCTTCCTTTAGGTCTTCCCTCCCCGGTATACGTATGCATGCCGACTAACTAAAACGGCACGTCGTCTTCGATCGTGTGGTGTTGTGACATTGTGTTGATACACACACACAGTCAACGAGTCAGTATAGGGTGAGAAAAGTTGGGGTACCTGACATCGGGTGGTCCGAGGAGACGGGTACCCTAAGAGGTCCGTTCTTACGACCTCACCTGACGGTAAGGGAAGAGGTCTCCTAGAAGGGTTGGGTCCCTGACTTGGGACCAGAGAACGTAATGTCCGTCTAAGAAATGGTAAACTCGATGTCCCTTCAGGATGTTTTGGTGATATTTCAGGATATTTCGTTGATATGACGTTATTTACAATTAATTATTTTTTAATCTACCAAGTATTTTTAGGTGTTTAAGGTCGTAATTTTAGGTCTACGGAGTCTGTCATTTCTTAGGTGGACGTTACGTTCTCTGGACCCAAGTTAGGGACCCAGTCCTTCTAGGGGACCTTGTTCCTTCCCGTTGGGCGAGGTCATAAGAACGGACCTCTTAGGGTACCTGTCTCCTCGGACCGCCCGATGTATGTCAGGTACCCCAGCGTTTCTCAGTCTGTACTACCTCGCTGATTGTGAGTACTCATTTGTGGTCTTCTAGGCTGTGGTACCTCTTGGTAGTCGACCTCGGTCACCCCCGTCAAGGTCCTCGGACCCGCGACGTCGCGGATTGGGTGAGTGCGGAGGAGTGACGGGTAGATTAGGTGAGAGAAGTGACCTACACAGACTCGGGACCAAGTCCCCTTATAGGGGGTGGTTCCCGTCGTAATCGTCAAAGACAGACTACAACCAGAGTCTCCTGGTGTACAACGGACGTCTCCCTTGACGGTTCCCCGGGAACTTAGGAGTGCGACACCGAGGGTCACCCTGTCTCCGTCTTTCGTCACCGACGGGACTACTAGACGTGACGATTGGTCGAAGGTTCAATTCGGACACGATGGGGACCAGGTCCCTAGTGAGAAACTCTTGGGGACCGTGTGTCCCTTTCTCTTGTCGAAGTTTCAGTCTGTGTGGAAACAAAGGTGTAGAACCAAAATGGTAATGGAATGGAATACACGGTTGTTTAAACCTTTTGAGTCGTCACCGGTGTCCTGACCTTTTCCAGTCAAAAGTAAGGTTAGGGTTTCTGTCCGTTACTGTTTCTTACGAGTTTGATGGCGTGTTAACGTGAGTAGAGTGTACGATCATTTCATTACGAGTTTTAAGAGGTTCGGTCCGAAGTCGTTATGCACTTGACACTTGCAGGACTACAAGTTCGACCAAAATCTTTTCCGTCTCCTTGGTCTCTAGTTTAACGGTTGTAGAAGACCTAGTAGTTTTTTCGTTCTCTCAAGGTCTTTTGGTAGATAAAGACGAAATAACTGATACGGTTTCGGAAGTTGACACACCTAGTGTTCTTTGACACCTTTTAAGACTCTCTCTACCCTTATGGTCTGGTGGACTGGACGGAGAACTCTTTAGACATACGTCCAGTCCTTCGTTTTCAATCTTGACCTGTACCTTGTTGTCTGACCAAGGTTTATCCTTTTCCCCATGTAGTTCCGACATATAACAGTGGGACGAATAAATTGAATATACGCTCATGTAGTACTCTTTGCGACCTGACCTTCTTCGTGTTCGACCTTGGTTCTAACGACCCTCTTTATAGTTCTTGGAGTCTTTTCGTCTACTGTGGTGGGATTACCGTCTTTCACTTCTCCTCGATTTTTCGGAGAACTACTTTCCCTTTCTCCTCTCACTTTTTCAACCAAATTTCGAGTTGTAAGCCTTTTACTTCTAGTACCGTAGTCCAGGATAGTGAAGTACCCTTTATCTACCCCTTTGTCACCCTTTTAACAGTCTGAAATAAAGACCCCCGAGGTTTTAGTGAAGTCTACCACTGACGTCGGTACTTTAATTCTGCAAATGAGGAATCTTCTTTTCAATACTGGTTGGATCTATCGTATAACTTTTCGTCTCTGTAATGAAACGGTTGATTCCAGGCAGATCAGTTCAGATACCAAAAAGGACACCAGTACATACCTACACTCTCAACCTGACACTTCTTCCGACTCACGTCTTCTTAACTACGAAAACTTGACACCACAACCTCTTCTGAGAACTCTCAGACGTTCCTCTAGGTTAGTCAGGTAAGACTTCCTCTAGTCGGGACCCTAAAGAAACTTTCCTTACTACGATTGCGACTTTGAGGTCATGAAACCGGTGGAGTACGTTTCTCAACTAAGTAACCTTTTCTGAGATACGACCCTCCCTAACTCCCGTCCTCCTCTTCCCCTACTGGTTCCTACTCTACCGACCTACCGTAGTACCTGAGCTACCTGCACTTAGACTCACTGGAGGTCCTCAACCACTACCTGTCCCTCCGGACCGCACGACGCTAAGTACCCTAACGTTTCTCAGCCTGTGCTGACTCGTTGACTTGACTTGACTTGATGGAATACACGTTGGAACTTACTCTGACACAGAGACTTGGAGTAAAAAGAGTAGACATTTTATTCACAAACACCCCTACTTTACTCCATTGTGTCCGGTTCTACGGAAATCTCTAAGTTCAAGTCTTGTCCGAGGGTTTTACGGTAGTCTTACGGTGGGGGTGGTACCATGTGTACCTCGGGACCGAATAATTGGTAGTTTTACTCCATTAGGGACCCTACGACCGTACTCCCGGTTCACTTGTTCGTGTCACTTTGACGAAACACGACATATTCTCTAATGTGTTTATAATAGTAATAACGTTTCTAAACATAAATAAAAATTTGTTTCTGAATGTGACCTGAATTGTCCACGGATACAGAGTTCGAGAAATCTTTGTAGACTAACATAGTCAAGTCACTCCATCTATGACGATAATGGTAGAGGTAAAAATTTACTCGTCACTATACGACCATTTGTACAGTGTTGGTTGAGAGGTCTTCTTTTATTCGGGTCTAAACACCGTAAACGGGTAATGATACCACATTTACAAGGGTGGTGCCGGTCGGAAGTCGATAGTACACCATAGTGACTTACGAGTTAACCCGGAACTGTCTCTCATGGTCCATGTCACAAAGGTCGTGTGTCTATGTTGTTTGTATTGAAGGTCTCCGATCCAGTATCGTTTACATCACTTTATCAATCTTTCCCTACTCAGACTAAGTCATAACGAAAACAAAAATTATTTTAAATAAATCAAGATTCAAATATAATAAAATAAAAATTACTGATATAAATTGTTGACTGAGTTTTTCGGGATGTTTAAAATCGTCAGTTGAAACTAAAAACGATTTTATGTCATACTCGACTGGGGTTGAGTGGTGACACGTTCCTTACCTCCATACCCTTCCAATCCATTGAACGTCTCCAATTCAGTACGTCTCCCCGACCGAGGTCTCAGGTAAGAGAGTTGGTAATCTGGGAAGTACGAATTGATAGAAATAGATTCAATCATTTTAATTTACTAGTTAAGTTATACACGGGTTGAAATGCAAATAAACATGGTTGATTGGAGTGAATTTATCCCGTCAAGTGTGTGTACCCAAGTAAATACTTAGTTAATTGATTTAGATGAACATTAAGATGAAAGGGAGTTGATTGAGTTCCGAACGGTATACTCTATCCTGAGTAATATGACGTTTTTGGTTTGTTTCTGTCACAAACGATTTCTTTACTTATTAAATTCACAGGTATTCGGTACTGAAATAAACATAAGATAATAATTTTAACTAGTGCAAGCATATTTACTTAAGAAATAGAAACTAATATACTGTTACCCGGATTTTCACAAAAGACTCAGACTGACCCTTCCTATGTTTCAATACTTTATATGTACGGAATATGACGATGTGTGTATATTTTACTTTAAGAGTGACGGGTGGTTACTGACTTCTCGACTTTTGTTTCTTCGGGGACGATACACCTAGGTTCACACTGTAAAATATTAACAAGGATACTTTGTCTTAAGGACTTCACCTAGAGCCAACTCAACATATGTTCTCCTACGACGACCTTTCACATCGGAATCTCGACAGTAGTTTAAGTTTCACTCTCCCTGAAGGGATCGTCAGGTCACCGATTCTAAGACACGAGGGTTACGTCCCCCGGACTCAAGCTAGGGACCAGTCCCTTGATCTAGGACGTTGATTCTCAAGGGTACGACTTTGCTTTCTAGGGCGTATGACGTTGATTCTGAGTCACGTCGACTTATTTACACTTTTTTTAATTAAGATTTACTCTTTTCAGTCGAATGACCCCTTTTTTATGTCTAAAGGACCTGTATGTTGAAGGTATAACCTCCGTGTCCAAACGGACCCCCTCCGGGCTAAAGGATACTATAAGTAACATACAGAAGTTAGTTGAACAAAATAAACAGAGAATACGTAGAGTGTAGACTGTCAAAAGAGTAATCTTAAACCGATCCTTCCACCTCATCCCGTGTTTTACTCTTGGCGACAGTTCGTATGTAAAGGGGGTTCTCCTTTAGAAGTGGAGATGTGGGTCTACCTCTTAACGGAGAGTGCAGTATCGACTTTTCGACATTTGAAATCTATTATAACTACCGAACTACAATGGATTGTAATCACATAAATCAAAATAATAGAGAAATGTTGGTTGGATGCTTCAGTTACAATAATAGGGGATGACGTCTACTTCTTCGTGACCTCTTCTGAGAACTCTCAAGGAACTTGTCGTTCCTCTAGTTTGGTCAGGTAGGATTTCCTTTAGTTAGGACTTGAAAGTAACCTTCATGACTATGACTTCTACTTCGAGGTTGTGAAACCGGTGGACTACACTTCTCGGTTGAGTAACCTTTTCTGGGACTACGGTCCTTTCTAACTCCCGTCTTCTTCTTCCCCCACTGTCTCCTACTCTACCAACCTATCGTAGTGACTGAGTTATCTGTACTCAAAGCCGTTTGAGGCCCTCTACCACTACCTGTCCCTTCGAACCGCACGACGTCAGGCACCCCAACTTTTCTCAGCTTGTGTTGAGTCGCTGACTTGTTGTCGTTTTTGTCTACTTCGTTCACTCCGGATCGTTGTGTCTACGTGGTCTGTCTTGCAGGTAAATTCTAAGTCATAGTTTCCGGAAGAATCTTTACCTGATCTGGACGTGACTTTAGTGGTTCCTCCCGAAGAATAAATGGAGGGTAGCCGCCAGTAACCACTTTTAGAGTAGTAACCGATACAGGTCGACCAAGGTGAGGTCGTCTTCGAATTCGACGGGTAAGGTCAATAGGAATAGAACAAGTAACCACGATTTCCGACATTCTCTTGTCCCTTTTTCAGTTGAATGGTTTGTGGGTCTTTGTTCTCGTAGTCTTGGTGAGGTATACCGGTTAATAGTCTCGGTAAACAGTTTCCTCTAAGATCTGTACAAGAAAATCCTAGTTTGTGAATCTCCCTGAAGTGACCACCGGGTCACCAAGTCTCAAATAGAAGGTCACGTCCCCCACACCCAAGTTAGGGACCTGTTCTTCGATTCTAAGGGTGTTACGAAACGTCGGCTTTTTGGTTTTGTATTTTTCGTCTTCGTTATAATACTGTATAAGTAATTTCCAAAAATTTTTTACCAGGTCTAGTTTTTTTTTTTTATATAGAATTTTTTTTTTCCTTAGTCTGCGAGTCTCGACAGTAAAGTGACTGTGAAATAAAAGTGACTAAGAATAGGTATAAGAGATACAGGGTTTCATATACTACTCCTAGTTAAATCTACTATTATAGAAAGGTAAGGTATAGGATTGTCGCATTGATACCATATAACTAGAAAAGGATATCTAAGTCTAAGGTATTTATAATGTAAAGGTCCCGGTGTAGACTGAATATGATATAGATTTAGATACTTTATTTCTCGATATAACATTGTTACAAGATGAACAGTAAAGGTCTCGATAATAAAAGACATAGATACATAGAGATGTCTACATCGGGGTAAAGTTGTTTATAGGAGTATTGGTTTAAAGACTGTTCATACTGTTCTTAGAAAGATTATTTATCAATTACGAATTTTACGTAAAGGCTCCACGGAACGGGACGAGACGGATGGAATGTCTATAATTAGTCCGCCGAGTTGAGGTTTGCCAGAAACAGTTCCTAGATAAATGAATTCCATTAAGGTGGACCTACCCTAAGAGTCCTTCGTTTCACGTGTGTACTCCTAAATTTTGACTCCGAGTAAGTGTTCGAAGTCCTCTACGCAATCGGGGACTTTGACTTACGTCTTCGTAGACACATACTTCACACACACGTGTACACATGTGTCTATACCTTGTGACCCTGTTTCCAGGTATCGAAAACAGTGTAAGAGGGTTTTCAGACTCCGAGTCTTTTTCTAAAAGTTGGTGATGATCGCTGTTAAGAAACCTTTGGTGACACTAGTATAAATTGGTCATAAAATTACTGTATTTTTAAGAACAAGATAATTTATGTATGTAGGTTCCTCCAGTTATTATCAATAAGACTGAAAGTTGGATACTATTAGTTTTAATTTACGTTCTAATATAAAGGTCATTTCGACAAATTTTTTATTTACGGTCGGTAATTTTCGGTGTCTTTCAGTTTAAAGATCTTCTCGATAAAAATGAGTGGAAATATGTTACGTATCCTCTAGCGTAACGAGTGTTAAAGTAGGGGACGAAGAAGGTAAAATTATTGACAATTATCCACTCTTGAAAGCTGTTAAAGAAACTCGACCGTTCTAAATTTCTTGTCTTAACAGTCGGTTGACTAAAGTCCGGGCTCCTCATATTTGAAGAGAGAAAGCCACTCCTTACAGAACAACGTAAAAAAAATTTCTGGTGGATATCCTTACAAAGTCTAAAGGAAGGGAGAAGATGTCACGGGTATGAGTATTGAAGATTGAAGATTTAGCTTTATCACTCAGGAACTGGTGCTACTCGTATTTCGTGACGAAGATATTCCTGTGCATATATTTTTTCTTGGATAATCTTTCGAGGGTCTATTTTACTGATCCCCACTAAGAGATATAAAAGGAAACACTAAAATACNGGAAGGGAGAAGATGTCACGGGTATGAGTATTGAAGATTGAAGATTTAGTTTTATCACTCAGGAACTGGTGCTACTCGTATTTCGTGACGAAGATATTCCTGTGCATATATTTTTTCTTGGATAATCTTTCGAGGGTCTATTTTACTGATCCCCACTCACACTCACACACATACACTGTGTACCATCCATGGGTTAGTAACTTGCTCATTTATTTAGTCCTTTTCTGTTGTCTTTTTGGTCTGTAACAGGATCACACCAGGATTCCCGAATCTGTTATCTTTCTTTTTAAGTTACGCTTATTTTCGGTTCTGTTGCACCACTAATTTATTTCTCTGCTCCCTAAGAGATATAAAAGGAAACACTAAAATACATTACAAATTAAAATTCTATAAAACATTCTAAGTGCTCGACCCCTTCCCTGAAGGGACCGTCAGGTCATCACCCTACGTCCAAGCTAGGGACCAGTCCCCCCATTCTAGGGTGTATGGAACGTCGGTTTTGGTTTTCCTTTGGATTTTTTGTATTTCGTCTTCGATATAATATTGTTTAAGTTATTTTCTGAATTTTTTTTTTTTCTCGGACCTCTCTCCGTCTCGGGGAGGACTAAGATACCAAAGTCCGGTCGAACCTCCCTCGAACTTTCACTTCTCGAGGGAGATCTCCTCCTTCGCTCAGACCGACACCAAGGTGCCTCAAGTTTCACCACCGCCCAAAAGGTCCGTTGTAAACCGGGACTTCTAGACCTTGATGTCTCAGAACCGACCCGTCTCTCCCTTCGGAGTCCAGTCCGACCGATATGTACGTAAGAACGTATATAAGTCTTTTCTACTTTTGGGACTAAACTTTTCTATGTGCGTGCGGTTACAACTCTCACCGTGATGAATGTTATCGGTCCAGTATTCGTTGGTAGTTGTCTGTTTACCTGTTTATTCTACGCCACTTATGAGCGCGCGCGCGCGTGTGTGTGTGTGTGTGTGTGTGTGTGTGTGTGACCTTATAATCAGTATTTTTTTCTTACTTTATTACGGTAAACGTCGTCGTACCTACCTGGATTCGCTTTATTCTGTCTCCTTCTGTTTCATGTATAGTGAATGTACACCCTAGATTTTTCTTATGTTTATTCGAATAAATCTTTTGTCTCTGTCTGAGTGTCTGTATCTTTTGTTTGAGTACTAATGGTTTCCCTCTTCCCCTCCCCTGCCTATTTAATTATCATACCCTAATTGTCTATGTACGACGATTTATATTTTGTTGTTCCTAACAGGTTTCCTATTCCCAAATGACATATCGTGTCCCTTGATATACGTTACAGAAAAAAAAATTATATAAAAATAAATAAACCGACAAGAACCAGAATCACCACCGTACACCGTACACCCTAGATCAAGGGACTGGTCCCTAACTTGAGTCCGGGGGACGTAACCCTCATGTCTCAGAATCGGTGACCTGGTGGTAATTACAGAATATTACCTTTTCTTAGACTTTTATTATATATGTATAAGAAATGCATTTTTATACACACATATACATAAGAATAAGAATATATATCTGTGTGAAGATATATGCATGTCTTTTTATAGACAGAGACAAGTAGTTGATACGATTTCGAAAATTGGTACATTTAGTACTGTTGATACCTTTCGACTCTCTGCCCTTATGTCTGGTAGAATGGACAGAGGACTCTTTGGGTATACACCCAGTTCTTCGTTGGCAATCTTGGGGCATACCTTGTTGACTGACCAAGTTCTAGCTCTTTCCTCATCCCGTCCCGACAGACGACATGGGGGCAAACAAATTGGATATACGACTCGTGTAGTGCTCTTTACGGCCCGACCCACTCAATGTTCGGCCTTAGTTCTGTCCGCCCTTTTGTAGTTGTTGAAGTCTATATCGTGAGGTTGGCGTCGTTAGTTTCTCCTTGATTTCTCGGAGGACGACTCCCACTTCCTCCTCTCACTTTCTCGGCCGAATTCTGATTTATAATTTTTTAGATTCTAGTACCGTAGGCCGGGGTAGTGGCGTACCGTTTATCTTCCCCTCTTCCACCTTCATCACTGTCTAAAGGAGAAGGACCCGAGGTTTTAGTGACTCCTGTCACTGACGTGGGCACTTTAGTCTTCTGCTGCCGAAGAACCGTCCTTTCGCTACTGTTTGGATCTGTTCGTCTCTACGACGAGACGGCTGTTTCCAGGTGTCTCAGTTCCGATACCAGAAGGGTCACCGTTACGTGCCAACACTCTCGACCTGGTGTTTCTTCCGTCTTGTGGTCTCTTAACTATGGAAGTTTAGTACAACGACCTCGTCTGGGAACTCTCAGGGAACCTGTTGTTCCCCTAGTTTGGTCAGCTAGAATTCCCTCTAGTTGGGACTTATAAGAGACCTTCCTGACTACGACCTCGACTTCGAGGTCATAAAACCAGTAGACTACGTTTGTCTGGTGAGTGACCTTTTCATGGGCTACGATCCTTTCTACCTCCCGTCTTGCTTTTCCCCCCCCAGTCTTCTACTCTACTGAGCTGTCGTAGTGACTACTTTACTTGTACTTGAACCCGTTTGAGGTCTTCTACCACTCCCTATCTCTCCGGACCACACGGCGTCAGGTACCCCAATGTTTCTCAGTCTGTGTTGACCCGCTGACTTGTCGTTATTCATGTAATTAAATATATACGTATATATATATAAACTTAGTGAACCGACATGTGGACTATCTTGTGTCATAATATTGAACTCAAGTTAAAAAATTTTTCTTTTTTCCTCTCGGGAACTTAAAACTGAAATCCTCCACTGGAATTCCAACGTCAAAGGACCCTTTCCACCACAGGTTCCCGAAGTAAGTTTTCCGTAGACTCCCACTGCTCCTTTATCTACTTTTGACGTCCTTTCGTGTCTGGTGTCACTCAAACTGTCTCTCCCTCTCCCCGACTGCCGTCCTTCCCTTCCCAGGAGAGTGGTGCGACCGTCGGAAACAAGTACGTTTCCTTTCCCCAGACCGGTCTTTACTGTCCACTCCTCCCCAGGTCCAGGGTTCTAAGACCCCGGTCGACCCCCACCCGTCGTGTCTTCCCGGTTCTGTTGAAAAGGAAACCTTACTTTTCCTTCTTCCTCTTCTACTTGTACCTATGTCTCGTTTACCT
The DNA here is from genome assembly GCA_006410555.1 of Capra ibex. Taxonomy (NCBI): domain Eukaryota; kingdom Metazoa; phylum Chordata; class Mammalia; order Artiodactyla; family Bovidae; genus Capra; species Capra ibex. The sequence goes on from SJYO01007492.1 coordinate 1,732,458, forward strand.
ACCTTGGGTCTCTGAGACGTCCCCGCGGGTGAGTATGAGGCAGGGGGATCCTAGGACTGGGGGTTGACGTCGGGTACACTCGAGTTGACTTTGTCAGAGTCTAGTGTGGAGTGGGACGGAGTTTGAGGAGCCGTTGAAGGACTGTGTGGACTTGTTCTGGATTTCAAGGTCTGTCACAAGTTCCTCGAGGGACCGGACCGGGGAGGATTCAGGGTGTCAGAGGTGGGGTTTCGCAGGTGGGAGTGGTGGTAGAAAGTCAGGGAACCCCTCGACCCGAATAGAGGTCAGAGTCCTCGACACGGGGTTTGTTCGGGTCGGGAGTAGGAAATGGGAGTGGGTAGTGAGTCTAGAGTCGAGGGTGCAGTGGAGGAGACTCTTCGGGAGGCGACTTTCCGGGAAGGTGCGGTCCGGCCCGAGGGAACCGAGCTCGGGTCACATAGGTGCGATGATTAAAAGAAGTTTTGAGGGAAAACACGATCACTCAGTAGAGGATCCGTCCAACTATTCTTCAGATCTCCAGGGGTTCCTCTCTCCCCAGACCTTAAGAGTTCCTCCTTCTTTCCTGCTTGAAAAAAAAAAGGAAGAGATGTAAGTAATCCTAATATATTGTTATTACATAAGACGGACTCCTGTCAGAGACCTAATTTCGAAGACCGATTATGACAATAGAATTTTACATTTAATACCCTCATCCAGACCACTTCAGAAATGTTGGAGGTCTGTAAGAAACCTAAGTAACCTCTCATATATTGAAGGAACGATTGTGATTGTTCGCCCATGAGAAAGACGGGGGAAGACTACGGATACAGTCTTCGAAAGAGATAGAGGAAATATGAAATTATTTTGAAATAATGTGTTTTCGAGACTCGCTAGTTCGGAGCAGAGACCGGGGCCTAAGTTAAGAAGAGGAGGCCCCCGGTTCTTAGGGCCGTAGCACTAAGTTGTTGTTTGAAAGTCATCCTTTAATTTGTGACGTGACATGACACTAGTGAGTTGTCTTAAAAAAATTAAAGGTAAAAGAAAGACTTCTGTTCGTGAGAGACAAGACATGAGAGACTTTACAGACAACGTCCAAGTCCGTAGTCATGCACGAGTTACTTAATGATGATTTATTTACTTTCACAACCTTTACTTACTATGGCCCAACCGACCGTCCGACCCTCTGCGACTTCCCAGTTCAAGAACTCTTCCACCCTCATCCGTCTCACCCCTTGATACTCTCGGGACCACCCCTCCTCCCGGACCCGGGTCACCCGTTCGTCTACCCCAGAGACCTCCTCCGACTCTCTGACTGCGGTCCGAATCCCCGACGAACAGGTGTACCGGTCACTCCGGTGGGTGTTAATGGGGTTCTCGAACGAACTACTTACAGACTGACTTATATGTGTAAGTAGGTAATTATTAAGGTGAGAACTCCAAGCAGAAAACCCTTTCGAGATGGTTGACGGTTTGGGGTATATCCACGTATTAATTTTACGGTCCGATCAAAAATAATAACTACATACAGAAGACTAACTGTACTAATATTAATACCATTTAGTAATCGTATACGTATACTTAATCTATACGTGGGGTCTTTCCCGTTATATTAGTATCTTTCACTTTACACAGACTGTAAATCGGACGAAGTGCACTGAAAGGGCATCGTCAAAAGAACTTCGTCTTTTAGTTTTGGGAAGTATTTCCCTGAAGGGACCCCCAGGTCGTCAATTCTGAAGTGGAAGGTTACATCACTTTCGCTTCAGTGAGTTACCACAGACTGAGAAACGCTGGGGTACCTAACATCGGCTGGTCCGAGGAGACAGGTACCCTAAAAGGTCCGTTATCAGGACCTCACCTAACGGTAAAGGAAGAGGTCCCCTAGAAGGGTTGGGTCCCTAGCTTGGGTCCAGAGGGTGTAACATCTGTCTGCGAAATGACAGACTTGGTGGTCCCTTCAGAGGTTACATTCCCCTTGGTTAAGTTAGGGACCAACCCATCGATTCTAGGGTGTACGGAGTGTCGGTTTTTTTTTTTTTTTTTTTATCTTTTGTCTTTGTCATAATATTGTTTAAGTTATTTCTGAAAAATTTTTTACCGGGTGTAGTTTTTTTTTTAAAAAAAAAAAATTACAGGAAATATTTCCCATACCCCTAGGTATGCCCCCGTACCGGGAAACCTGTACTGGAACAGACCTGAGATGTTCGTTACATGTATATCTTATTCTCCTTTCAGTGACCTTACCTGGGTCCCGGTAGAAACTGCCCACTCAATTCTCAACAGATAAGGAAAAGACTCTCGTAGGAACTTGACTGGCGACCTAAGGAAGGTAGGTAGGGTCCTTTGATGGAACTGCTGTGACGAGTTGTGTGTTTCGGAATCCAAAGATAGACACGAAACCCCAACGAGGGAACTATACAAACCTTACTGAGGTCGTCAAATCCAGACTTATATACCCCTTGGCCTTTATTGGTGACGCCCAATATGTATAAAGAGAGTGGATGTATAAAAGTGGGCCTCCTGTGAGATAAGTTTAGCCCGGGGACCCATAAGTCCCACAAACACACATACGTACAAGTCGGTGCAGGTGGAGAAACGCTGGGGTACCTGACATCGGACGGTCCGAGGAGACAGGTTCCCTAAGAGGCCCGTTCTTATGACCTCACCCGACGGCAAAGGAAGAGGTGTCATAGAAGGGTTGCGTCCCTAGCTTAGGTACAAAGGACAGAGGAGGTGACCGTCCACCTAAGAAGTGGCGATGGAGCTAACCGAGTCCCGACCCCTAACTGTGTCGGTTACCTGGTGAAACCGGTACGGGTCGGTCGGGGAAGGACGAGGAAACAACCCTAGACGAGGAACGTCCCCCGATCACGAGACCACAGTCGACAGTGGTGCACAACGGACTGTCGCCGGCCGTTAGGGGGTCCCGACGGAGACAGACCCACCCAAGGAGACAGAGTAAGACCCCGAGTCGTACTCCTCCAGGCACTACCGACGTGGGGATTCGGTGTAGAAAGTTGAACCGGAAGTAGTAGTTACTACGACTATAGTGCGATAATGACCTGAACTTGTTCTATGTTCGTTTAGGGTCGTTCTCGAAAGTGTCTTTTGGTGATCGCAACGGGAAAAATCGTTTTAGGTGTTTTGCACCGTGGAGTTCATCCTTGTAGTGTATTCGCAAACAACCTGTCCCGTAGTAAGTCGTGGTTGTCTCTGAGCCCGTATCCTTCTTCTACGTCGACGTAGAAGACTCAGAATCATCGCTTCGAATTAGGCCTTTCCTGAACACAGGACTAGTGAAACTAGGACGGCATGGAAGGGACCTAGTAGTGGATTGACGGGTCAGTACACTTTCATTCATTTCGGTTCTCCCAGAGTAACAAGAAATTAAATTATGTCTCATGGGCCATCGGATCTGCTAACCGAACTAAAAAGAGTAATAAATGTTCTTAAACTAAACAAGTACGAACGAAATTTATTACTGTTTCTGGTTATGTGTGACAAGGTATATTTTATTTCTTTCTAAATGACAAATCCTGTCCCTTGATGTAAGTCATAGAACATTATTAGATATTACTTTTTATTAGACGTTTTCTTACAATGTATATATATATATATATATACGGACGGTCACGTTCTCTGTAATCTCTGTGTTCAAACTAGGGACCCAGTCCATCTAGGGGACCCCCTCCCGTACCTTTGGGTGAGGTCATAAGAACGGACCTCTTAGGGTACCTATCTTCTCGGACCGTCCGATACGAGGTATCCCAGTGGTTCTCCTGTACTGATTTCACTGAATCGTACGTACGTGTGTGTATATGAACACACACACACACACATATATATATATATATATATATATATATACCCGAAGGGGACACCGAGTCACCATTTCTTAGACGGACGGTTACATCCTCTACTCCCAAACTAGGGA
>SJYO01007492.1:1736685-1788490 GCA_006410555.1 Capra ibex
GGGGGAGTGGGGGGTGACGACTATCCTCTGTGTCTTCGAGTTGCGAATAACCGTCCCATACTTTCTTCCTCATAGTCGAAACTTTTGTCCGCCTGACCTTAAATTCGGGGTAGACGATTGGATCTATCGTATGACTTTTCGTCTCTGTAATGAAACGGTTTTTTCCAAGCAGATCAGTTCCGATACCAAAAAGGTCACCAGTACATACCTACACTCTCAACCTGACACTTCTTTTGACTCGCGGCTTCTTAACTACGAAAACTTGACACCACAACCTCTTCTGAGAACTCTCAGGAAACCCGACGTTCCTCTAGGTTGGTCAGGTAAGATTTCCTCTAGTCAAGACCCACAAGAAACCTTTCTGACTACGATTTCGACTTTAAGGTCATGAAACCTGTGGAGTACGCTTCTCGACTGAGTAACCTTTTCTGAGACTACGACCCTCCCTAACCCCCGTCTTCCTCTTCTCCTACTCTACCCACCTACCGTAGTGGGTGAGCTACCTGCACTCAGACTCACTTGAGGCCCTCAACCACTACCTGTCCCTCCGGACCGCACGGCGCTAAGTTCCCCAGCGTTTCTCAGCCTGTGCTGACTCGCTGACTTGACTTGACTCGACTTGACGATGTGGAATGCTCCATACCCCTGATCCGTTCCGTAAATTACATATACTCGAAGTCAAAGGTTCTTTTTTTTGGACAAACCCGACCTCACGTCAAAGGTTCAGCGACTCTTTCATATTTATCCGACCGTCACCTCCGCGGGCGGGGGAGGGAAGGGCACTTGAACGGGGGGACGTTGAGTGGGTAGACTAGGTTGAGAGCCAGAGGAGGAGTCCGTCGGCCCTGTGCCACGCGCCGTCCTTCGCGTGGTCGAAGAGGAACTGCTACCTACTGCAGTCCTGCAGGAGGTGGAGGTGGTCCGAGCGCTAGTGTAGTCGCTAGACGGGGCTCGGAAGGTGGTGGTGCGTCCCCTAAAATGAAAACTGCCTCCATAACTACCGGACGCTCTTCCCTCCAATTCTCAGCTGGTCTCCTAGTTGTCTTGGGCCGGGCCTGGCTCCGAGATTAGTTCGACCACTTGTTTAGTGTACCTGTGTAGAGACGTGAGATAGGAAGACGCCCCTATCTTCGTAAGTTAGTCTTCGTTTGGTTCATGAACGTGGGTGAAACTCTTAGTCTTTACATTCGGTCAACAGAATGTAGGACACCATCATAGTTTAAGGTATCATTCCTGTACACGTCGACCGTTCAAAAGGTATTTATTCACGAAGTTTTACAGGGAGATATATTTTGACTAGTGAGGTTTATAACTGTAGTATCTAAATTTACTGTTGAGAATTCTACCAGGAGTTGTAACAGTAACTACTGAATAGACTGTCTCCACTTATTATACGTATCAAAATTCCGTACTTTTATGGAAGGGTCTTCGACCGTGTGAAAAAACTGTGTGTATAAAGGGAGGAGTTTATTGACAGAAAAGAGGAAAATACTTTTCTTTTCTTTTTATATAAACAAAAGACCTATTTGTACATGGGTGTCAAAATAAAGGAACTATTTTTGGTGTCTCTGGTCGTATCCCCTTAGTCCAGAATTCTTAAAATTGGTGAACTGTTGTTCTGTTTCACTACATGTACCCTCGTGTCGGGGAAGGAAATCGGTCCTCACGACAGAGGGAATGTCTTCTGCAACGGGTATCTCACACCTCGGAAGTAGTCTAGTCCGACCCTAGGTAGAAGTGGAGGGATGGACACGGTTTCCACCCACAGTCCCGGCACGACCCCACCCTCACTCCCACTATCCTCTCACTCGACTTCCTACTTCTCGAGTCACCCGTCAAAGAGGAGGGAGAGAGGAGAGAGGACATCGTAGACACCCAACACTTAACGGATTTGTCTGAAACTCCCTTTACGACGTCTTTACGCTATGAGATCTGACCGTCGTGGAGCGACCTTTGGAATTAAGGTTTAGATTTTAGACTCACTATTATCTCCGTTGGTAGAAGTTAATGAAAAAGAGGTAGAGAGAAGGAGAAATTACACTGACGGAGAAGTTCGTAAAGGTATGACTGATAAAGTGTGACTTTTTTTTAGAGATTAAAAAGAGACTTTTCAGAAGGAGACTTTTTAGAAATAAATTATTACAAAAGTTGTCATCCAGAGGATCTTCCATGTATTATTTACGGACGACTACCTCCTTATTTGCTTGCCTAGTAACAATGTCTTTTATTATTTGTTTCTCTTCGCAATCTAACACTAAGATTGATTGAGACGGTCCTTAAAGTACATTAAGGTTCACACACACCAGTGTCCCACCGGTACCAAAAGGTTGTATTGACAACCAATGGTAGGGACTCAGAACACTCAAGTCCAGTTCGGGAAGATAAACCGACCAACTACCGGTTTCGGTTGTCATTCATGTGTCTGATAAGCACAACGATGTTTCAGAGAAGGATTTAGAAGAGTCGACTCCTCTGTTGTATTCAGACACTCCCGTTGTGACACACTAACCTTTTTACGATGAATGAACGACATCTTTTCTTTCGTTAGTCTAATCCAATCCACTCGGGGGTTTCGGTACTTTTATGTTTGGTCAACTCGTTTGAACAACCGGTTAGAAAATCTTTTGGTTTGGTTCTGAGTGGAAGTTTCAGAGAAAGGGTGGAGGAACCCGTTTTGTGTGTTACCCCTAGAACGGTGGCATCAACCTTAGACATTTTATATTTTGTATTTTATATAAAACCCGAGTAGTCTTTATGAGTGGGTGGAGTTCCCTTGAAGACGGGGAACTCGGGTCCCACCCCGACGACCGACGTCTGGATTGCTTGGACTGGTAGTCAACTAGTGTTACCTAGTAGAGACCCGAGGTTTGGTCGTCATCGCACTGTCCTCAGTGTGACGTACTACAAATAAATTTTACGATTGCAGACACTTACGAACTGAAAACGATTATTTATAACACCTGACGTTCCTCTAGGTTGGTCAGGTAGGATTTCCTTTAGTCAGGACTTATAAGTAACCTTCCTGACTACGACTTCAACATCGAGGTCATGAAACCGGTGGACTACGCTTCTCGGCTGAGTTGTCTTTTCTGGGACTACGACCCTTTCTAACTTCCGCCCTCCTCTTCCCCTGCTGTCTCCCACTCTACCGACCTACCGTAATGGCTGAGTTATCTGTACTTAGACTCATTTGAGACCCTCAACCACTATCTGTCCCTCCGGACCACACGATGCCAACGTTTCTCAGACTGTGTTGACTCATTGACTTGACTTGACTGGACTTATATATATCAGTCCAAGTTTAAATAGGACTGTTATTAATGTGAAAGTGAGTAAACGTATTAGATACGAAAGAGTACACGTACTTTTTAGACATATTGATACACAAAAGAGGTCTCTCTACTGACGTATATATTTACAGAAAGAGGTGTCTGAAGGGTAACTCTTTTCTTTTCTAACTCTAATATAGGTCGTTCAGAGACACTACCTCTGACAGTGATCTAGTACACCATTAGACCAAGGTGTTGTCCTGTGTAGAGTTGTGGTTGTAGAGTCGTCATCCTTCTGTAATAAATAGTGAAAGGTATCGTTTATTTCCGAAAGCGAGTTACCAACGTAAGAGGGGGACTTTGGTTACAAAATCCGTTAAAACCAACCAAGTCACCATTTCTCATCCTCTGTGTTCAAGTTAGGGACCCAGTCCTTTTAGTGAATCTCTACCTTTACCGTTGAGTGAGGTCATAAGAACGGACCTTTTAAGGTACTCGTTCTCCTCTGACCGTAAGATGTCAGATACCCCAGTGCTTTCTCAATCTACCCGGAATAGTTGATTTGTTGTTACCATATCTCTTCGTCGGTTATAAGTTTCTTCATTTAGTAGATTGACAAGTCGATCACCCAACCAAAAAATAGTGAAGATGAGATCGTTTAGGGTAACGAAGTAGTCACGTCAAACGATGGCACTTAAAATGGTCCAGAATTTACGACAGTTCGTCTTACCTCTCGTCCAGAGAAATAACGGTTCGGTCTCACCCTGTTCCGTCGTAAGTAGTTACAAGATTGTGTAACCTCCCATGGATAGTATCCTCGTCTTCGTAAAGATCGTATAATTTCTTCTCTATGTTGTCGAGAAGAAACCGTCATCTCGTAGACTATCCTACCCAAATGGTACGAAGTGAGTTATTAACCCTCGCTAACAACTACGACGACGACGAAAACAAGTAGACAAAAAGATTGCAGGGTAGAGCATTTGTGACTGGAACTTAGCACGCGAGCCTCTACATGAAGAGGTCGACTAAGGCCTCGAAACGGAGGTGACACCCCACGGGTACCGTCGGCAACAGGTGTTCGTCGTCCACCCACACCAACAACAGGTCCTACATGTCTCCCAGAGAGAACTTCAGTAGGTATTACATGACTCGACTTTTTATAGGGACTTTTCGTGTGCCGTTGAACAGAAACTCTGAATGAACAACCTGTTTCACGGACTACTGTAGAAATACCCAAGTGCTTTCCGACTGAGAGACCCAAGTTGATATAACTCCGGAGAAAGGTCTAAAGGATTCCCGTCTTCCCAGAATTTTTAGAATATCAAGTCCGGTAGTAAAATTTATACTCCTTTACTTCTAAGTCTTATCAACCTAGTGAAGGGATTACAGTGTATTTACTGGTCACCGACACATTCTTAGTCTAAGGGTTAGGTCAAGAATAAAGTAGCGGGACGCGAGAAAACATATTTAAGTGACTTTACCTATCGTAAGCCCTTTCACACACACACGCACAGGTCTGTATGTATAAACACACGTACACCTATACCATCTCCACCTATAACTATATGTGTATAAACAGATCTTAGGTAGTATACGATTCTGGATACGGTCCCAGATCCCTAATCTTTTACTTATTTTACCTCAGAATTGAGAACTCCTCGTGTATCAATGTCCTAATATTTTTCTCCATTAATTTGCATATGAAGCAGTATTCTGAATCATGGTCTCTTATTTTTTGATTTCTTGACTGAGATTGTCCTAAACGACCCCTGTTTAAAAGTACTTGTTTTGTGTAGATAACCATTGAGGAAGTGTCTTGGGGAAACTAATACAGTAGGAATAAAAATTAAGGACTCCAAGGTTTCCTTGGAACATTCCGGTTGAAGGATGCTCGACTACCGTAGGGTCTGGGGGCACGGTCCCAGTGAGAGACGACACTGGGGCGTCTGGAGGAGTATAGGACGGGTATGGAGGTGTAGTGTTAAGGACTACTCCCACAGGGACAACCTCTGGTACGGGGTTCGCCGCTACGGTTACCGGTGTTACAAGAGGAGGCTTAAGGACGACTACCACAATAGAGAGTGGTGGAGGGGCTACTTGAAGTAGTCGGGTATCACCCACGGAGGTCACTCTTAGGTGCGTGGACGGTTGTCCTCTCCTCTTGTCTCCGAGCCTCATTCAAAAAGTAGGACATGAGTTAGGGATTTCTTCGGGGTGGACACTCGTGGTCCTGGGTCGTAGCGGCCGGTGTGAAACCTGATGTAAGTTGGATGCTGTACCTGAATCCTTTCTCTTCTCCTACAGGCTCACAGATTCTCTACCACGAATTTTTCTGTCTCTAAGATCTGGGGTGGGATCTGAGTGTAGTAGTCTGAGAGACCCTCCGTCCCGGTTCCTTAGACAGGGAAATTAGTGGAGAGTCCATTTAGAAAAGTACGGATTATTCGCGGACGGGAATCGACAACTCGTTCAATTCGTTACAGTAGTACCTTTCACCTTGCGAGACGAGGGTGTGGAGGGTGGGGGTACCTAGACCTCACTAGAAGGATCGTCCTGGACCACGGATGGTAAATTGAAACTCGAAGGGATCACCGTGTCTACCATTTCTTAGACGGACGTTACACCCTCTGGACCCAAACTAGGTACCCAGTCCTTTTAGGGGTTCTCTTCTCTTACCGTTGGCTGAGGTCATAAGAACGGACCTCTTAGGGTACCTGTCTCCTCGGACCACCCGATGTCAGGTACCCTAGAAGATCGTACTGGGACCACGGATGTTAAATTGAAATTTTAACGTGTTCGAACGTGTGACCACAAACTTCAAAAGATAAACTACTAGAAACGTTCCGGTTCTCAAAAAGTGTCGAAACAAAAGTTTTGACATCATTTGTTTTATGGATTTTTATACTAAAGTGTGTTATTACCTTAGATTTCAACTTTTACACGGATCCGGTCACACGGTGGGTCCGTCCTTAGATCGGACTCCGAACCGGTGGTCAGAGGGCCTTAAGACTCCTCAGCTCTCCGTCGGGGGAGGGGGTTGACAATCTTTTAGGGAAACAAGTAACAACAGAGGTAAGAGGTTAAAACAATGACTGAAGGGCTGTCCCTCGATGAAATCAGTAGAGGGTGTATTTTCAGGAAGGTTATAAAATGCCATTTGTACTACATCAGGGATCTTGTAAGTCTAGGGTAAGGAAACCGGTCAAGAGTGTTCCACACTTAAGGTCTGGGGGACCGTGGGTCAGAGGAAGGACGTCTGTCTAAAGTCAACAGTTATGGGGGGAAAGTTTACTCCGTTACCCTCTGCTTCGTCGAGAGGTTTACCGACTGGGTCTCATGTTCTTCTGTTACTTGGGGGTCGAGGCCGGTAAGTGAAGTAGATTCTTCTTAGGACCGGACCCCTGAAAACAGACGAAACAAGGTGAGATAAATAAGGGTCATGGATTTTGTTGAAGACTGTGTACCGTCCGTATACTCTTCATAAACGACTTCCTTGCGTAATACGTACAAGTCTAAATCACCGCTCCTTCAGTCGACGACCCAAAGTACTGTTTCGTAGATGACACCAGGGTAGACCAACTGGTCCTTTAATTCTTACTTATACCCCTCTTTGGTGGGAAAGAAGAACTAAAATTCTTTTTCGTATACGATGGAATCAAGACAGTTGATTATAAGAATTATTTTTACAAAAGTTCCCTGAAGGGACCACCAGGTCCCCAATTCAGAGGTTCAGGGGTGACGTCCCCCGTTCCCAAGTTAAGGACTAGTCCTCCCCTTGATTCTAGACGTACGATACGTCGTACCGGTTATTTATTTATTTACATTTTTAACTACGGGGGTTTTAGGTACTACTTGTTTTTTTTAATTCAAAAATTTTAGAATCGTAATCTATTTGATTATTTTATTTGTAATCTGAAACTATTTGTCTTAGTTTAGAGTTCCTTTATAATCAGTTCCAGTTTACTTTCCTTAAGACATTTTTTTTTTTTTTTTTTTCAACGGATATCAGAAGTTTTTACAGGACTTTCCGGTTTTTCTAATTTCTTGTAAAGGTCTCCTCTCTTTCGAAAAATCAAAAGATACTATACTTTTCGATTTACCTAATCTTAGGTCCACCTCTTTTTTTTGTTTTTTGAAAAAAACGAGACTTCTTGTAACAACCCTATTAATCGTTTTAATTTTGTTCTTATAAAACAATCTGTTGACATAACCAGTTACACTTGAAGGAGTCCAAACTTTCAATATGGTCAATGTACTCTTTTGTCCGAACAAGAAGTCTCTGTACACGATTACACACACGAATTCCCGATTTCGAGTCCTATGAATTTTAAATGGGAGTTTCCTAAAAAGAAACACACCCCCCGATCCACCCCCCCCTCCGATAGTGCGAGGTGCCAAACCCCTAGAATTACGGGACTGATCTCCAACCTGGACACGGGAGGTGTCACCTTTAAGTCTCAGGATTGGTGCGAAGGAGGAACCTTCTTTTCACTACTGGTTGTATCTGTCGTATAAGTTTTCGTCTCTGTAGTGAAACGGTTGATTCCAGGCAGATGAGTTCCGATACCAAAAAGGTCACCAGTACATACCTACACTCTCAACCTGACACTTCTTCCGAATCGCGACTTCTTAACTACGAAAACTGGACACCACAACCTCTTCTGAGAACTCTCAGGGAACCTGACGTTCCTCTAGGTTGGTCAGGTAAGATTTCCTCTAGTCGGGACCTAATGAAACCTTCCTTACTACGATTTCGACTTCGAGGTCATGAAACCGGTGGAGTACGCTTCTCAACTGAGTGACCTTTTCTGAGACTACGACCCTCCCTAACCCCCGTCCTCCTCTTCCCCTGCTGGCTCCTACTCTATCGACCTACCGTAGTGACTGAGCTACCTGCGCTCAGACTCACTTGAGGGCCTCAACCACTACCTGTCCCTCCGGACCGCACGACGCTAAGTACCCCAGTGTTTCTTAACCTGTGCTGACTCGTTGACTTGACTTGACTTGACTTGGTGACATACTCTACCAATCTATCGTAGTGGTTTCTCAGTCTGTGTTGACTCGTTGACTTGTTGTTGTTTTGAGCTAATTGTTCTTGCACCCGTTTGAGGCCCTCGATTCTCTCCTGTCCCTTCGGACCGTACGACGTCAGGTACCCTAACGTTTCTCAGCCGATGCTGAATCATTGGCTTGTTATTGTTGTTATTGGTGACCTGATGGTCCCTTAGGGAGTTTGCTAAAAATTTTAGTATTATGTACTTATAGATCTCTCTCCCTATTCTGTTTGTACTCTGTAAAAATCGTTAACCATTTAAATTCACTTCCGACATGTCTATAAGTGACCTAATAAGAATGTTGAGAAGACATCCAAATTTTAAATAGTATTGTTTTTTAGTTTTTCTTTTTTATTCGTTTTATAAAGTTTATTGTTTCGGTCCCAAGACACAAAACTAGGGGTAGTCTGTGAGTGGACCACGAGTGTTGGACGGTCCGTTCCAGTGAAAAAAGTTTCGTATAATAACCAGGGGTTTACTTTGTCGTTTGTAATTTGAAAGAAAAAACTAACCGGTCTTATGAGGCTCATAAAATACATTTTTGCTGATTTACTTTTGCAATCCAATTCTCTTTGTACGTTAATGGGTGTACGTTAAAGGACTCGAGACTAAGTCCTTTAGGGGGGAGGGAGGGGGTGGGGGNGGGGGGGGGGGGGGGGGGGGGGGGGGGGGTGGCGTGGGGCGCCTCAAGGCCTAGAGAAAGGAGTAAATTCCTAGAACAAAGATTATCCTAATTAGTATGTCGAGATCTCATAGACGTCAGAACGCGTACTTACCGTCTCCTGTTAAAGCAAGTCAGAGACTTCTGCGTCGCGTCGGACCTGCCTGTTTGGGCGCCCGCGGTGCAGGGGCGGGCCCTGCCAGGGGAGCCGGTGGCGCCCGGGGCGCGTGGAAAGCTGACGCGCTACATCTAGTCCGCCGACTTCTAGAACGCGTACGCGCCGAAGTCCCGCTTCAAAAACCGCGGCGGTCAGTGCCTTTACTGGTCCAACCCACAAAAGTCCACGGTCACGACCCAGTCGTCGAGCATGTCGCAAAGGCGCAGGCACAGCGTCCTGTCAGCCTATATGACACCCCTTCCTGTCTTCGTAGTCCCAGGCGTCCACGAGAGGACTACCGCCCCTGCACCGGGCCAGATGGACAAGGAAACCCTGCCCTCGCGTGCCGGCCACTGCTTCCGGGGGAACCCCGTCACCTTCCCCTGCACCCACGGGGACGTCCCTGTGGGTTCGGTCGACCTCTCGACCTCTGAAGTAGGATTTCCGCCACAAGATTCGTCTCCCTAAATGTAAAGCCCCTCGGGAGGCCGTCCTCACGATTGATGTCTGACACTCGGTTCTGTCCACCCCTCCGTTCTGTCACCACCGGGTAGGGCTCTGTCTCCGGAACCCTTCTCTGTCTACCTGTCTCCTCTTAAATTCCTTTGACAATTATTACCGGTTGGCTTTTGCCCGTGGACGGTAGACGGAGACTTTCCCTTTTATAATCAGCACAGCACAGGCTGAGAAACACTGGGGTACCTGATATCGGGCGGTCCGAGGAGACAAGAACCTTAAGAGGTCCGGTCGTATAACCTCACCCAACGGTAAGGGAAGACGTCTCCTAGAAGGGTTGGGTCCCTGACTTGGGTCCAGAGGACGCAACGTCCGTCTGAGAAATGAGAGACTCGGTGGTCCCTTCGGGATTTCCCACCATACCAGTGTGACCCCTCCGGTCATCCACGGCCCCCTCTCCTTCTTCTTGCCGAAGGGACTAGCCCTTAGTTTGGGGTCGGCGTCGCCACTCATGTCCCACCTCTAGTTCTCACTTTGAGAGACACGAGACCCCTTTTGGGTGTCTTGTCCCGAAGTCTGTCCATAAAAGTCGTATAATATACTCGGGTTTAAGAACGTAGAAGAGTATAGATGTTTTCGTGATTTTAGCAAGTACCTCTGTGGACGAAGAGTACTGATCGTCGTTCGCAGATGGTTTCACCCTCGCACTGACGTGCATGGGGGAAGTGATTTTAGTATACATTGTGACTGGAACGGGGGGATGGAGAAACCTCGTCGAGGAGTCTCGATAGACTCTACGACAGAGGAACCGATATCAGGAGTAAACGGGGGTTACTTTGAATTGAGTGTTGAGACTTCAATAGGAAAAACAAAGGTAAGCTGTGTTAGGTAATTTGTCGAAACATTTTACGACACACTCTCGGACGTCACAGCCACACGTTTCCTTCTACAGTGGAATAAGTTCCGTGCACATGAGAGCTCTTACGGTATACGGTGTGATTTGGTGTTTACGTAAACAGCCCGTAAGACATCGTCCCTCCCAGTTGCTCCTATAACGTACTCGGACGCGACACGGACCTCTCTCCTGTGACCCACCGTTCGGTCGGTAGGACCCCAGTACCCGGTTATAAAGGTCTTACTCGGTTCGAGGTACTGTTGGTAACAGTTTCCGGTGGAACAAACAGTTCTCGGTCGGACAGGGATTGGTCGGTTGAGGGTAGAGATACAATTCATTGTACGCATGGTATATCCTGGTTTCTGAATTACGGTTGGGAAGGCAATCCTTAAAAGAAACAGGACTCCGATATTTTTAACCGACGTTCGGGTGGTTTCGTAGTCGAGAGGGAACTTTCGTGGAGTCCTAGCCGGACGACAAGGTTGTCGTAGAGGGCGAGATAAGAGGGAAACCACCAGTAGAGAGGGACCAGACCGTTTTTCAGTCGGACGACAGAAACGTCGTGGAGAGTGATGGAGTCAGGAAACAAGAGTCACTTAGGAGAGAAGATTTTATGAGACAGACCTTTAAGAAAAGGTCGGGTACGGGTGTCAGTATTGTAAACCACCGGGTATACCCTTGACTTGGGCGGTGGAACCGCAATGGTTGTGGAAAGTCTACCTTGAGTAAGACGAGAAAGGAGCGATGAGTGATGACGGAATTGTTGGTGGACTCTTCACAACGGTTCCGTGCATTAGATTAGTGTCGTGAACTAAAAAGTGTTCTAAATAGAAAAAGACGTTAGTACAAACTCAACTGTTGGGTAGAGAAGACGAAAGTATGTATGATAGTCCGTTAGACTTCATTGAGCTCTATGAAGTCATCGGATGGTACAATCGTATACCTAATCGATCAAGTTCATCTTTTGGTAACGAATGGAAGGGAAAGAAGGGGACTCAGAGTTTGACTTATAGAGGCTTTCGTAGCCACCCTTCAAGGAAACACACAAAGAACATTAAGGTAAAGAGCAAAACCAACTGGACCCACGGAAGATACACAACCAAGACCCGCATCGGTGTGAACGTGTGTAAGAGGGATTCGTCCTCCTGTAACTGTCCTTCCTTGTCTAAAGTAATTTGGTCGGATTTACAAAGTAGTGCAGAGAATCTGGCGTGTACTAATCGAATTTAGTTGTGTTTTTCTCTAAAATCGTAGTGTAGATTAAAGGTCTGACAAGAGTAGTGGAGCCAACAAATTTTTGATAGAACTACAAAATAGGGACACGGTACCTTCTAAGTCCGTCATGTGACGTGGACATAGAGGTCACTCTTTCTTCTTTCGTCCTTACGTCTCTCCGTACCCTTATTTTCTGTCTCTTCTGAAGAACTCGGAAGTGTGCGCGACCGGTATCGGGATTGATAAGATCTGAGGGTCGGTGAATAGAGAGTCCAAGACGTCCCGAGAAGGAAAAGAAACCTCATTTAAAGAAGTAAATCCAATTTTATTGAGCCCAAGAAACATTGACTTTCAGAATTGATGATTGTGACGCATACACACACACACATCAATACAAGTCAGCGAGTGATTGTAGGTTGAGAACGTTGGGACACCTGACCTCGGACGGTCCCAGGAGCCAGGTACCCTAAAGGGTCCGTTGTTATGACCTCACCCAACGGTAACGGACGAGGGGTTCTCGAAGGGCTGGGTCATTAGTTTGGGTACAGAGGACGTAACGTCTACTTAAGAAATGGTGACTCGGTGGTCCCGTTGGGTTTAGAATTAATAAATCCCATGTCTTTAATAGACTTAACTATAGTTTTGTAAGCTATAAAAGATGTCAATATTTTTAACTCGATCTTGGATCTTAGGTTTTAGTAAGGAGGTGGTCATTGGAACGGAGAAAAAAACCTTGTCCACAGAGTCCGTAGTGAGCCAAACCGGCTCTTTTTAAAATTTTTCAGTTGACCTGAACTGACGTCGACGAAATCAGAAAAGAGACTGATCGGGACCCCGTGAAGGACTCGACTCCGACGAGGACCACCAAAGTCCTAGGAGGGGTGATAACACCAGGTTCAACCGAAGGAGGGGAGAGAGAAATCGACAAAGACAGGGTGATAGGAAACCCCAGGAAGGTGTGGGTGGGCTCAAGTAACGTCCTAACCCCTCCCTTCAGGGACAGGGTAGACAGAAACGATGTTGACTTCTCACTGAGAGTTTGGGAAAAGGCAAGGTTCTTATCCCCACACAAAACCCACTAGAGGTTACTCTTCGAACAGACCGAGGTAGAACTACTAACCCAAGTCAAGTCAAGTCAGGTCTACGACCCTTTCTAACTTCCGTCCTCCTCTTCCCCTGTTGTCTCCTACTCTACCAACCTGCCGTAGTGGTTGAGCTACCTATACTCGAACTCATTTGAGAACTTCAACCACCACCTGTCCCTTCGGACCATACGACGTCAGGTACCCCAGCGTCTCAGCCTGTCCGGACTTGCTGACTTGCCTGACTGACCCGCAACACAGGTATACCTGGACCACACCCTTCCTACCCACAAAGATGATCGACGTCGTCTTCACCTACCTCCTATCGCTTTAGATGTTGACGGGTGGACTACCACAGACTGACGTCGAGTCCAGACTGGGGTTTGCTTCCCGGAACGACACTCGTCGGGAGTGGGAGGTGTGGTGGTCGACTCCTGTCCTTGTGGAGCCCCAGAGGGTCACGGATAGAGTCTCCTCTGGGTTCCAATATCTGGTCTCAGTTCTGAGGTATTCGAAAAGTTGAAGAATATAAATAATAAAAGTAGACTACTCATTAGATTTAATGAGTAGTCTGTTTCCTTAGTTCCCTTCACTGACCATTGTCACTATGACATTAAACCGACGACGAACCGTGTGGTCGACTGCATTCGATGACGTTTAGAGGGGTCTCAACAGGACATATACGATTCGGGTCTGGTGAGTACAAAGAGAAGAAATTGGGGAAAGTCTACAAACAAAGAACACACCAGTGTCCTCTCACTACGGACTGATACCGGGGACAACGACTACCATGGGAGACTCTGTGACGACGGGTCAATCCCCAGCGGAGGACCGTGAGGGCTCCGACACGCAGGGACTTAGGCCCAAACAAAAGAGGTCAAGAGTGACGGAGTCGATAGTACCCAAGATCCATCTCTGTCCTTCTTGAAACGAAAACAACATTACCCGAGACACGTTACCAGGAAAGATGCTATTACCCTTATAAGAAATGGACGTAGTCGGGTATACTCGTAAACTTTAACCGATCACGTTGGTTTCTCGACTTAAAAGTTTAATTTAATTTGTCGGTGTGTACCGATCGTCGATGATATAAGTCAAGTCAAGTCAGTGAGTCAGCACAGGCTGAGAAACGCTGGGGTACTTAGCGTCGTACGGTCCGGAGGGACAGGTAGTGGTGGAGGACCTCAAGTGAGTCTGAGTGCAGGTAGCTCAGTCACTGAGGTAGGTCGGTAGAGTAGGAGCCAGCAGGAGAAGAGGAGGACGGGGGTTAGGGAGGGTCGTAGTCCCAGAAAAGGTTACTCAGTCCATGCGTAGTCCATCGGTCTCATAACCTCAAAGTCGAAGTCGTAGTCAGGAAGGTTACTGGGTTCTGACCGGTTGATGTATAAGGTAGTGGAAGGGTTCCTAATCTTACCCAGGTACCGGGTACGGTCCGGTCATTTTCGGTACTTGAGGTTCTACTTCCAAGGTCCTGAAACCCATCTTAAAGATCCTTGGTCCGGGAGAATGGGAAGTGACCATTCGACTTTACCATAGTCGGTCTCAACACCATAGGTAAAACGTAATGTTTCCTCCTCGGAAGTGTGGGTCTCTTCCTGTCGGAGTGTCTACTTTTTTTCTCCGTCCCAGAACCATTATGATTCGGGACCTAGACCGACACGAAAGGTCGTGCTCCAGGGTAATGTTGGTGGTGAGTAAATTCGGTTAATCTAACCTATAGACGTTTACTGTTCCATGACTACTTATGTCAGTCGGGTTCCGTCCCAGCAAGAATCTTCCCCGTCCTCGACCCGGGCTTTTCTTGTGTGTGTACCAACGAAGGTACAGGATTGATAACATTTATCACGACTAGATCTCCCCACCAGACCTCCGTCCCCTCCCTCCGAGTTCTTCCTCCACTATATTCATATTAATGCCGACTAAACGTAACGACATACTGTCTTTGGTAGTGTAACATTTAGTTAAAAGAGGGTTAATTTTTTATTAAATTTTTTTTTACGTGTTTCTTCTTAGTCTTTCGGTCCAAGTCAGGAAATAAAGAGAGGATGGTCGTTATACTTTCACTTTCACAATCAGGGAGTCAGCACAGGCTGAGAAACGGCGGGTACCGTGGGGTATCGGACGGTCCGAGGAGACAGGTACCCTAAGAGCTTCGTTCTTATGACCTCACTTAACGGTAAAGGAAGAGGTCCCCTAGAGGGACTGGGTCCCTAGCTTGGGCGTAGAGGACATAACGTCCGTCTAAGAATTGGTAGTCTCAGTGTTCCCTTCGGGTCGTTACACTGGGACCCATTTTATGACTCGAAGAGGTCCGGAGTGAACTGAACAGTCAGTTTACTATTGTCGATGGAACGTCCCGTCAACATCTTAAGCACTAGTTCTTACATTTCAGGGGAACTATGTCAACTGCGAGTTATTTATAACTAACTAACTTACTTACTTACTTAGGTTTACGACAAAAGATGGTCAGTTTGTTTAATTGTGTTTTAGAAAGTCCCTTTATACCCCCTATCTAGCGACTGAGTGTCTTAAATATGAGACAGTTTTACGAAGTATTACTGATTCAAATATGGTTACTGTTTTATCTTTAGAGAATAAAAAAGACGACAAGTACAAGGTTAAATATGTTTCTTTCTTTCGTGTAACTGACTCTTGAAAGATATCATCCTTAAAATACTTTGTAGGGTGACTTAGGAATGGTGTTGGGTCTTACATATGAAGCGACCTAAAGATCCTATTCTTTTAAGTCAAGTCTTCTATTATTAATCAAGTTCAAGTACGTCACTTGTCCGTCGGTTCGGTTCCGACCGACTAACATTGTGGGGACTAGAACGACATTAACGGAGACCAGTTGTCTCTCAGTCAGAAATTTGTATTTGATACCGTCGCTGATTTGTTAATTAATTGTCGATCTGATGACATATATCTTTCCTATTTGTTGTTTCAGGATGACATATCGGTGTCAGTTGTCGGTCTGTCTCCTCGCCAGTCCAATGGTGCACACGCGTACGGACGACGGCGGACGGTTCCCGATACTTTATTGTTCCAAATAACGGTGCCGATGAGCCCGCCCGAGGGTCCGAGTACCCTTGTGGTTCTCTCACTGTCGGACAGAACCTTGGAAGTGGGTGAGGTCGGTTTCGAATTTTATACTTTACTATGGAGAGATCCCTGTTCGACGAACGGTTTAAGAAGGACGAGCGTGTGGTAAAGACTCTTGACGTTCTACGTTTATTGAACTTATTACTTGATCGGACAACAGTACCAACAATTATTAAATAGAAACTTGTGTGATCGTTTTAGTCTCCGCTTTCTCCACGAATGCACCGGAACCTTAGAAACCATTTCTTCTGCGTGAGGGCAAAGAATTTTAAACGAAGCTACTTTAAGTGGTTCAGGAAACCTCTCTCTTGTACCCTTGTTGTGTAGTGATTAAACGAGAATTGGGGACGACGAGAAGTACTTACTTGACTTGGATGAAGTTTCCCAAATTCCTAAGTGACGTCTAGCCACCGTGGGTCATAGGGCAGTGTGTAAATCTCGTATGTCTCGAACATTTTTTCCCCGTATGCAAATTTAAAAATATGGATTTACATTTAAAAAGATTGTCAATGAACCGTAATAGAACATTGTTTACAGTGTGTACGTTTCATACAAAAAAGTTGAGATTTTGTTGGTCCTCTTTGATTCCTAGACAACCATCGAATTGTATTTATTACATAATGACGTCTAAGGGTAAGAAGATTACGAACGAAAAGGTTTCTGCTATTTCACGTTTGTGAGAAAGGTCTGAATGTAAACAGGGAGGTGTCCGTCCATAAGTCTATATCAAGTCAAGTCAAGTCAAGTCAAGTCAACGAGTCAGTACATGCTGAGGAACGCTGCGGTACTTAACGTCGTGTGGTCCGGAGGGACAGGTAGTGGTTGAGGACCTCAAGTGAGTTTGAGTACAGGTAGCTCAGTCACTACAGTAGGTCGGTAGAGTAGAAGACAGCAGGGGAAGAGGAGGACCGGAGTTAGGGAGGATCGTAGTCTCAGAAAAGGTTACTCAGTTGAGAAGTGTACTCCACCGGTTTCATAACCTCAAAGTTGAAATCGTAGTAAGGAAGGTTTCTTTAGGGTCCCGACTAGAGGAAATCTTACCTGACCAACCTAGAGGAACGTCAGGTTCCCTGAGAGTTCTCAGAAGAGGTTGTTGTGTCAATTTTTCGTCGTTAAGAAGTCGCGAGTCGAAAGAAGTGTCAGGTTGAGAGTATAGGGATGCACTGATGACCTTTTTGGTATCGGAACTGATCTACCTGGAAACAACCGTTTCATTACAGAGACGAAAAGTTATACGATAGATCCAACCAGAATTGAAAGGAAGGTTCCTCATTCGTAGAAAATTAAAGTACCGACGTCAGTGGTAGGTGTCATTAAAACCTCGGGGTTTTTATTTCAGACTGTGACAAAGGTGACAAAGGGGTAGTTAAAGGGTACTTCACTACTCTGGTCTACGGTACTAGAAGCAAAAGACTTACAACTCGCAACTCGCTTGAAAAAGTGAGAGGAGAAAGTGAAAGTAGTTCTCCGAAAAATCGAGAAGTGAAAGAAGGTATTCCCACCATAGTAGACGTATAGACTGCAATAACTATAAAGAGGACCGTTAGAACTAAGGTCGGACACGAAGAAGGTCGGGTCGCAAAGAGTACTACATGAGGCGTATATTCAATTTATTCGTCCCACTGTCATATGTCGGAACTGCATGAGGAAAAGNGGATAAACCTTGGCCAGATAACAAGGTACAGGTCAAGATTGACAACGAAGGACTGGACGTATGTCTAAAGAGTTCTCCGTCCAGTCCACCAGACCATAAGGGTAAAGAGAGTCTTAAAAGGTGTCAAATAACCCTAGGTGTGTCAATTTCCGAAACCGTATCAGTTATTCCGTCTTTATCTACAAAAGGACCTTGAGAGAACGAAAAAGGTACTAGGTCGCCTACAACCGTTAAACTAGAGACCAAGGAAACGGAAAAGATTTTGGTCGAACTTGTAGTCCTTCAAGTGCCAAGTGCATAACGACTTCGGACCGAACCTCTTAAAACTCGTAATGNCCATCAAACTCGTAAGAAACCGTAACGGACAGAAACCCTAACCTTACTTTTGACTGGAAAAGGTCAGGACACCGGTGACGACTCAAAAGGTTTAAACGACCGTATAACTTACGTCCTGAAAGTGTCGTAGTAGAAAGTCCTAAACTTTGTCGAGTTGATCTTGAGGTAGTAGAGGTGATTGAAACAAGTATCCCTACGAAAGATTCCGGGTGAACTGAAGTGTAAGGTCCTACAGACCGAGATCTACTCACTAGTTGGTAACACTAATAGGTCCAGTACTTCTAGAAAAAACATGTCAAGAAGGAACATAAGAACGGTGGAGAAGAATTATAGAAAACGAAGACAATCCAGGTCTGGTAAAGACAGGAAATAGCTCGGGTAGAAACGTACTTTACAAGGGAACCATAGAGATTAAANGGGGTTTTTATTTCAGACTGTGACAAAGGTGACAAAGGGGTAGTTAAAGGGTACTTCACTACTCTGGTCTACGGTACTAGAAGCAAAAGACTTACAACTCGCAACTCGCTTGAAAAAGTGAGAGGAGAAAGTGAAAGTAGTTCTCCGAAAAATCGAGAAGTGAAAGAAGGTATTCCCACCATAGTAGACGTATAGACTGCAATAACTATAAAGAGGACCGTTAGAACTAAGGTCGAACACGAAGAAGGTCGGGTCGCAAAGAGTACTACATGAGGTGTCTATTCAATTTATTCGTCCCACTGTCATATGTCGGAACTGCATGAGGAAAAGGATAAACCTTGGTCAGACAAAAAGGTACGGGTCAAGATTGACAACGAAGGACTGGACGTATGTCTAAAGAGTTCTCCGTCCAGTCCACCAGACCATAAGGGTAAAGAGAGTCTTAAAAGGTGTCAAATAACCCTAGGTGTGTCAGTTTCCGAAACCGTATCAGTTACTTCTTCTTTATCTACAAAAGGACCTTGAGAGAACGAAAAAGGTACTAGGTCGCCTACAACCGTTAAACTAGAGACCAAGGAAACGGAAAAGATTTTGGTCGAACTTGTAGTCCTTCAAGTGCCAAGTGCATAACGACTTCGGACCGAACCTCTTAAAACTCGTAATGAAATGATCGTACAGTCTACTCACGTTAACACGCCATCAAACTCGTAAGAAACCGTAACGGACAGAAACCCTAACCTTACTTTTGACTGGAAAAGGTCAGGACACCGGTGACGACTCAAAAGGTTTAAACGACCGTATAACTTACGTCCTGAAAGTGTCGTAGTAGAAAGTCCTAAACTTTGTCAAGTTGATCTTGAGGTAGTAGAGGTGATTGAAACAAGTATCCCTACGAAAGATTCCGGGTGAACTGAAGTGTAAGGTCCTACAGACCGAGATCTAATCACTAGTTGGTAACACTAATAGGTCCAGTACTTCTAGAAAAAACATGTCAAGAAGGAACATAAGAACGGTGCAGAAGAATTATAGAAAACGAAGACAATCCAGGTCTGGTAAAGACAGGAAATAGCTCGGGTAGAAACGTACTTTACAAGGGAACCATAGAGATTAAAAGAACTTCTCTAGAGATCAGAAAGGGTAAGACAACAAAAGGAAATAAAGAAACGTAACTAGTGACTCCTTCCGAAAGAATAGAGAAGAACGAAAAGAAACCTTGAGACGTAAGTCTACGAATATAGAAAGGAAAAGAGGAAACGAAAAGCGGAGAGAAGAAAAGTGTCGATAACCATTCGGGAGGGGTCTGTCGGTAAAACGAAAAAACGTAAAGAAAAGGTACCCCTACCAGAACTAGGGACAGAGGACATGTTACAGTGCTTGGAGTCAGGTATCAAGTAGTCCGTGAGATAGATAGTCTAGATCCGGGAATTTAGATATAGAGTGAAAGTGACATATTAGTATTCCCTAAACTAAATCCAGTATAGACTTACCAGATCACCAAAAGGGATGAAAGAAGTTAACTTCAGATTTAAACCGTTATTCCTCAAGTACTAGACTCGGTGTCAGTCGAGGACCAGAACAAAAACGACTGATATATCTCGAAAAGGTAGAAACTGACGTTTCTTATATTAGTTAGACTAAAACTGTAACTGGTAGACCACTACATGTACACATCTCAGAAGAGAACACAACAACCTTCTCCCACAAACGATACTGGTCACGTAAGAGAACCGTTTTGAGGTAATCGGAAACGGGACGAAGTAAGACATGAGGTTCCGGTTTAAACGGACAATGAGGTCCACAAAGAACTGAAGGATGAAAACGTAAGGTCAGGGGATATTACTTTTCCACCAGACCATAAGGGTAGAGAAAGTCTTAAAAGGTGTCAAATAACCCTAGGTGTGTCAGTTTCCGAAACCGTATCAGTTATTTCGTCTTTATCTACCAAAAGACCTTGAGAGAACGAAAAAGGTACTAGGTCGCCTACAACCGTTAAACTAGAGACCAAGGAGACGGAAAAGATTTTGGTCGAACTTGTAATCCTTCAAGTGCCAAGTACATAACGACTTCGGACCGAACCTCTTAAAACTCGTAATGAAATGATCGTACACTCTACTCACGTTAACACGCCATCAAACTCGTAAGAAACCGTAACGGACAGAAACCCTAACCTTACTTTTGACTGGAAAAGGTCAGGACACCGGTGACGACTCAAAAGGTTTAAACGACCGTATAACTTACGTCCTGAAAGTGTCGTAGTAGAAAGTCCTAAACTTTATCGAGGTGATCTTAAGGTAGTAGAGGTGATCGAAACAAGCATCACTACGAAGGATTCCGGGTGAACTGAAGTGTAAGGTTCTACAAAGGACACCAGTACACACCTACACTCTCAACCTGACAGTTCTTTCGACTCGCGACTTCTTAACTACGAAAACTTGACACCACAACCTCTTCTGAGAACTCTCAGGGAACCTGACGTTCCTCTAGGTTGGTCAGGTAAGACTTCTAGTTGGGACCCTAAAGAAACCTTCCTTACTACGATTTCGACCTTGAGGTCATGAAACCGGTGGAGTAAACTTCTCAACTCAGTAACCTTTTCTGAGACTACGACCCTCCCTAACCCCCGTCCTCCTCTTCCCCTGCTGTCTCCGACTCTACCGACCTACCGTAGTGCCTGAACTACCTACACTCAGACTCACTTGTGGCCGTCTACCACTACCTGTCCCTCCGGACCGCACGACGCTAAGTACCCCAGCATTTCTCAGCCTGTACTGACTCGTTGACTTGACTTGGCTTGACTTGACTATTACNCTTCTAGTTGGGACCCTAAAGAAACCTTCCTTACTACGATTTCGACCTTGAGGTCATGAAACCGGTGGAGTAAACTTCTCAACTCAGTAACCTTTTCTGAGACTACGACCCTCCCTAACCCCCGTCCTCCTCTTCCCCTGCTGGTTTCTACTCTACCGACCTACCATAGTGCCTGAACTACCTGCACTCAGACTCACTTGAGGCCCTCAACCACTACCTGTCCCTCCGGACCGCACGACGCTAAGTACCCCAGCGTTTCTCAACCTGTACTGACTCGTTGACTTGACTTGGCTTGACTTGACTATTACTTTTCCTGTAGAGAAAACCCACAATCAAGATTTTCTAGAACATCCAGAAGTATCTTGACAAGTTGTAGTCGAAGAAGTCGTAATGACCAACCCCGTATCTGGACCTAATGACACTATGACTTACCAAACGGAACCTTTACTTGTCTCTAGGTCCTGGGTTCAGACGGTGTACTACCTTTTGAAGGGAAATCCACCGTCTTCGTTTGGATAACCGTTTCCAACTTTTGATGAAACTTTTATACATATGAGGATCTCACCCTCTTCTACAAACGTTGTACATAACTAGTGGTGTCCGAACCATTTACCTTACATATTTCCTGCTACCCTGTGGTGCTTATTCTCTCTGCTACAGTATTCTCTTACCTTCCTCTGCACTTGTCCGTAATTTATTGTCTCCTATGTGTTGGGTATTTACACCCTCTTCCACGAGTCGGAGGAGCCCTTACTCCGTTTGTACTTCCCTTTGGTACTACTGCAGGGTGCTGTGAGTGCGGTCCGACCTTTTAAATTCTTTCGTAACCGTGGTTTCCGGACCCTTCCCGATCCGTCCCCCGGAGTCTGGGTGACACCCACCGCTCGTTTAACCGTGTTGAGACCCTTTGACCGGTGGTGACAGGGGATCTTTATCAGGGACACAGGACCCTTTCGGGACGTACGAGTCTACGGACCGTGTTCCGACAGTCGAAATCCCCTGACAGAACAGGGCACCTCCATCCCAACCGTCGGGTTTGGGTGAAGGCAATCCAGTGACCCGTGGGTGTCAAGAGTCTGTTGCAGGACACCAAAAAGGAGGACAGAAACGTGGTTTCGGTTCGGACTGAGGAGTAGGGGATGTTGTTCTGGTGGTGTTTTTACGTCCCCTGTCAAGGACAGGACCCTTTTCCAGGTGGTACGGAAGTCGTCAGAGGAGTCGGTAGACCGCGGGTGGTGACATGCAAGACTCTGTAGTCTCTTACCCTTGGTGTACGGGGGAAATGGACCGGAAACTTTACTACAAAGTGGTATTTAGGACACAGAATTGGGGTCAAGGGTAATCCCTCTCCACAAGTGGAAGTGGGTGGTCGGAGTTGGGTCTCTTGGAAGAGGTCCCTGGTTGAGTGTGTAGGTTCTTCCAAGTCTTACCGGGACTAGGATTATCGCTTTAGTCTTTGAGTTTACAAGTAGGGGGAATTCGACCTGCTTCCTCGTACTCTCTTTCGGGTCGGGTCGTCCTAACTTAGTTGTCAGTGATGTGTACCAGTGAGCCTCTTGGCGCATGTATCCTACGATCGGTCTTTGGCTTGGGTGTCTCCTCATGACTACCGTCCCAAGGTGTATACAGTTTTGTCTGTTTTGCCTTGGTAGGTAACAAATGTGTGTATATAAGTTTGGTATTCGAATACTTATTCTCGTTCCTTACTCCTTGTGTTTTAAGTCCTCTCGCACCTCCCGAAACTGTAACTCCCCCCCGGTGTACCCTCAGAGGACTTTTCACGACTACTACCCACGTTCTCACAATTAACATAACAAAGAGGAATCCGACCCTTAGATCCAAACATCCAAGAAAAGATGGTTATAATTATTATTTTTACATCTTTCGTTTTTATTTAGAATATAGGAGACTTACTTATTCAAAACTTCGGGACACTACAGGAAAGGAGGAGTATTGAAAGAGATCGAGAAGTGATCAAAATTCGGATGAAGTGTGTCTATTTCTTTTGAGGTGTCCTATATATTCGAATATGCGTATTTGAAAACTTTAGCTACTACCACTACCTCTTCCCCACCCCTATTTTTCACAGAACAACGATTATCAAGGGAGACGTTTTACGTGAAACGTCTTCATACAAGAGTCCCTATTTCTCCTGGGAGTCTTGACCCTACATGAACGCACCAGAGTCTTTAGGATGGGTGTACTGACGACCGTAGACACTCGTCTCACCCTTTAGGTAGGTCTTTGAGGTCCCCTCGGGTGCTCGTCTTGTTCTTTCTCAGTCAGAGACGGACGGTCGTCGAGGGTGTGAAGAGAGGTACACCCTAGGCCTTTCTGGAAAAGACGGGAGGGTCCCCAGAGCGTGACGACCTCCGGTCTCCTCCCCCGTGACCTCTTCGGTGGTCGTAGGAGACGGGTACCACGTCAAGAGTGTCCCGGTCCCACTGACGCCGTCAATGTTTTAGATTCATCCGTAACCCACCACTCTTATCGTTCTCGGACCCATGGGTCTCTTGGAGTAGGGTGTCTAGTTTTATGACCGTACCCCTGAAAGGACCACCGGGACACCAACTCTGAGACTCGTAGGTGAAGTTCCTCGTGTCTAAGCTAGGGACCCCCTCCCTTTATTCTAGCACGTACCGGTCCCCGATCCGGTTTTATTTATTTATTCATCGAATTTTTTTTTATTACTGTACGGGTCGTGGAGTCTTCGGGGTCGGGTCAGGGAGGAGGAGGAAGGGAAAAGGTCTCAGTCGGTGGTGGGGCCCTGAAAGTAGTGACACCGACTCCCCCTGGAACCATAGTCTGACCTTACAACAGAAATAAAGGACTGTGCACTCTCACAAGCGATCCTGGACTCTAACTCGCCTTTGGGACGCCCGTAGTGACCTCCACGTCCACCCTGACCTACCCTCCCCGCACGAGGGTGGGGTAGTCCGTCTACCCTCTCGGACTTCCGTCCCTCCTCGGAAGACGGGTGAGTGAGGAGGGGCGGGGCTCAGGATTCGTTGAGTCACACGTCCCTGTGTCTTACCGCTCTTCACTCTGTTCAAGGTTTCTCTTCCCGATCTTCGATGTCGGTCTTGTTTACGCCTACTCTTACTCGGTGGTCGGTGTCTTAAATTATTTTCCTGGAGTCTTGAGTGCAGATTCCACTTGGGTGTCCCGACCTTCGTTCTTGTGGTTCGCAATGCCTCATTTTTTGTCTATAAGTATCATACCATAAAGTGATAGTACACATTTTATGTATGGCATATATTTTATCGGTCACCCTTAAACGACATACTGAGTCCCTCGAGTTTGGTCACGAGACACTGTTGGATCTCCCCACCCTACCCCACCCTCCACCCTCCCTCCAAGGTCTCGGTCCTCTGTATACATCTGGATACCAACTTAGTACAACTACATGCCGTCTTTGGTTGTGTTATAACATTTCGTTAATAGGAGGTTAATTTTTATTTATAAAAAATTTCACGTCATAAATTTTACAATATATTCAGTCAATTATCCACGTGAGAACTTACCTATTTGTTCCAGGATGACATATCATGTCTCTTGATAAACATTATAGGACATTATTTGGTATTACTTTTTATACTTTTCCACGTACACACACACACACACACACACATGCACAATTGACTTAGTGAGACGACATGTCGTTTTTAATTGTGTAACAGTTAGTTAATGTGAAGTTATTTTAGACAAAAAATTTCCGTGCTTTGTTTGCGTAAGAAATTGTTGGATTCCAATGTCAATGTTAGAAATTTTGTCCTTACGAACTGATTGTTGTGTCTTCTTTTGCAGAGACCCAAGCTGTTGTTATTGGGTGTCCGTTCTCACTCTACTCTGTACTTGAAAATTTCCTCATGCCCAGGGGTTTCTTGGAATTGACGCACAACTTCCCCCGCGCCCATTGAGTGCGAGAGCCGCATCCTGGGCAGCCACGAGGCCCTGCACGACCTCATGTCGCAGGCCCACGACAGCCCGCACGGCAAGGAGGAAAAGGAGTGCGACTTGGCACGCGGGAACTTCCTGTAGAGAAGAGGACACCTGTTTCGCCTCGCCCCCTTTATCCCAGTCGTTGCACCTGTCCGAAGTGACTTCCGAAATGGCGTCACGGGAGGGGCTCGGGGAGGGCAGAGCGGCAGACGACGGGGGTCTCGGGGTAGGGATGGACTAGGGGTGGTGGCCGGGGGGATTGCCCCTTTGACAGGGGCGCGGAGACGAGAGGAGCGAAGTAGAGAGGAGGCCCTGGGTCGTACTCAAGTCGGGGAGGCATACGAAAGGGACCGGGAAGGGAGCACCCGTCCCGGTGAGGTCCAAGAACAGACCCCCCACCCTAGGTAATAAGGACTGGTGGTATATTCCCCCCTTTCCTACCGAGGAAAGTTCGACTACCGAAACCTCTCTCGACATTGGTCGTCGAACGTCGTTCTTCTAGTCGACTGTCCGTCCTCTCTGCTGAGGACGGGACTAGGTCTGTGTCCTTTCCCCTCCTTCTGAAACTAGCGGGCCCGTCATCCCAGGCTCCTGGTCACTCGAGGCCCAGTGGTCCTGTGAACCTCGGTCGTGTGCCCAGGGTCCCCGGGGACTGTTGAAGGACGGTCCGAGGTCCTCGTCCGGTACTTGGCTTCCATAGTGTCTTCTGAGCCAACGGCACCTCTACGGGGACCTACGAGGGACGAGAAGGCCCCTAGGCTCAGAGGGTAGGGTCGAAGTCCTCGTTTGGACAGGGAGAACAGAGGGCTTGTAATAGAGTCTGGACATAGGTGGTTGTCGATGTAGTGTAGGGACCCACTAACTCGTCTGTGTCGTTTGTACCCCAAGGATCTTGTTTCTGTAGTAGGAAGAGGACGTGAGGGGAGACGGGAGGGGAGACTGGGAGACAGACGAGGACCCTGGTTCGAGGGGGGCGACGGACACTGGAGAGATGGATGGTGGGAGCGGAGACAGTAGTGGTGTAGGTTCCCCATCAGGGTGGGGAAACGGGGAGAGGTCGAGAAGGTCACCGGGTGTCGACGGGGGGTCTGGGTCCATGGAGTCGGACTGGAGTGAGTGGAGGGAGAGGAAGACCCGGTCCGAGGAGTGACCCGGGGTTGAATCGGTACACTTAGGGTGCCAGACAGACGTCGGGAGAAGGGGTTTAGGGGGGTGTGGGTCGACCAATAGAGGACGAGTGGGAGGACTAGAATACGTGGTAGAGAAGTCCCTCCATGGTCACTACGGGTCCGACCGTGTCCACGGGTCACCGGATAAGACCTTCGTGGCAGATGAGAGGTGGTTCTGTACTCATGGGACTATACAAAGTACTAGACAAACCGGGGGGCAGACAGATGAATTCTGATTTTAGTCTAGATAGACAAGTCGTTCCTCTAGTTTGGTCAGTTAGGATTTCCTCTAGTTGAGACTTGTTAGTAACCTTCCTGACTACGACTTCGACTTTGAGGTTATGAAACCGGGGACCTACGTTTCTAGGGTGAGTGACCTTTTTTAGAACTACGACCCTTTCTAACTTCCGTCCTCCTCTTCCCCCCTGTCTCCTACTCTATCAATTTGTCACAGTGGCTGAGTCACCTGTACTTAAACCCGTTTGAGGTCCTCTATGACTTCCTGTCTCCTCAGACCGTACGACGTCAGGTACCCCAGAGTTTCTCTACCTGTGTTGACTCGTTGACTTGTTGTTGACATAAGGGTCTCGGACCGTGTCTCGGGTTTCGTCTTACATAATTATGGTTCTGACTACCTTATGTATTCGCTAATATATTGTGAGGGGGAGTGGGGGTTTTAGGAGGAAATCAAAGGTTTAATTAAGGTGGAGCGGAAGGTGTGGGGGACGTTCACCTTTCTGACTCTGGGTGCCGAGTCGGTGAGCCGACGACTGAAGAGTCGAACCGAGGAGGAGGGTTTGGTGGTCAGGGTCGGAGTTTTGGGAGGGTCCGGTGTCTCTAACCTCCGGAGAAATTTGGGGTGACTCTTGGGAGTCCGGTCCGACAAATTTTGTTGTTCACGAAGAAAATGAAGAGAGAGATCCGCAAAGTGTCTCTCTGAGTCTCGTAATTAACCATGAAATGTATGTAATAACATTTTGGTGTTTAGTTAGGACGGTCCCTAAATGACACTAAGGGTATGTCGTCGTTTACCGAAGATTCATCCCGTGGTTGCCAGTCGTTCACTAAAGTAAACGAGTGTTACTTTTTTGACGAATAAAGTAACGTCGTCTTTTACAGATAAAAACGAAAAATTAGTGTCAAGTTTATTCTTTACCCTTCCGACACATTTCTCCCGTCCTTCGTCAGGACAAGACTGTAAAGTCCCCGGAAATAAGGTACAATCAAAGATTACCCAAAAGACTCCAGTCGACTATAAGATCGACTGATTAATACCCAGACCTGGTGGAAGTGTGACGGAGTGTACGGTTCATACGGTCCATGTGGCAAATAGGTAGAGGATTTGTGTCAACCCTCAATTCCGAACCCAGACTTTCCCCATAATCCTCTCCCCTGTATCCCAGCTCCTGGTTCCCGAAGATCCCTCCAGACCTCTCCTCTCCTCTCCCAGATGTCCCCGGGGGTCCTAGGAACCTCTCAGTAGGTGGGGACTTTCCCCCACTTGACCTTTTCGTTTTACTGTTGGTTCTCCTCCTCTTTCACTTTCAGTGTGGTCCCTCTTTGGTCAATTACGTAGTTTATGATTCCTTTTCAGTATTTCACTACGGCGATCCAGCTTGTTATGTTTTGGGACATCTTTTCTCCCACTTTCTTAGGTTTCGGTAGTTTATTCCTTCGTGTTCAGTGATTATTTGTGTCCGTATTCGATACGGAAGGATCATTATGTTTGTCACTTGAAGGTCCCTGTCACTTCGTAGGTTCCCTCTGTCAGAGTCTACTGTCTTAAACTACAACTTTTCTCGAATCACGTTTGAGAGAGTATACCGACCCCCCCGTCCCCTCCATTTTTATTAAAAGGTCGAACGGTTGGTCACGCCGTTGTTATATCGTTTTCAAGTTTACAATAGAAACCTCGAAACCTCTTAAGATCTATTTTCTTCAGTAGTCTTTCTGTAACTTCCCATATGACTCTTCTAGAAGTAAAGTATCTTTTTTAATCTTTACTGGATTTCAGGGTTGTTATCCTCTTGTAATGTACGTCTCCCTCATTCTTCTACCATGGTACTTACTCCACATACAATTACTGTGTCTTTTTAACTATTCTAAATAACACTCGTCTCCTTTTCGTCCTCCGTCCTTTACGGTCACCAGTCCTCGAGTCTGGAATCTTTCTGTCAGTCGAACCCAAGTTGGTGGGTGGGACACTGGAAATCACCCAGAAAGGGAGAGAGCCGAAACGATATTTGCACTTCCTCCCTCCTCTTCCCCTACTGTCTCCTACTCTTCCAACTACCGTAGTGGCTAAGTTTCCTGTACTCAGACGCGTTTGAGACCCTCTATCACTTCCTGTCCCTTCGGACCGCACGACGTCAGGTGCCCCAGCGTCTCAGGCTGTGGTGACTCACTGATTGTCGTTGCTGCTTCCTCGGTTGTGTGTTACGTGGAAGTCCTTCCCGTCGCTAGCTTCTTCTCCCGTATGTTAGTAATGTATATTGCACATGTTCCGTGTACCTTCATTTACACGGTTCTACCATTGGTGACGATATACTCACCCACCCTGACTCACTGAAATTAACATGGGAAAGTGAACAATATAAACCGTTTGAATTCACATAAGGAATACATGACTTTTGTGTAAATTATTTGTCCTTTGCAAAGATCTCTGACCCATTCCGTTTCTATTGGTTACCGGAATCACTATTGCAAAGTCATTCACGCCCACTCTCTGACTCCTGGTATCCTGTCTGGCGAGGTGGGTACCCTCGTGTACCCACCCCTATCGATATCCCCTCCCCTCCCAGTGTCCGACTGAACAATTGAACACCTTAACACAAATTTAGAACCCCCTACTTTTGATCGTCTCTCTCTCTTTGTCAATACTGTTATATCTCGTGTCACATCCTGAAACACCCCGTCAACCCTCGTCATTCTGATAGCTGTACTTTGACTAGTTGACTCCTATTTACTATTTAGTTTCTATTTTCCTTTTGTCTCAGCTCTTATTGTATTATTTACGACTACTGTTAAACCCCCTAGAAAAAGAAAGGGGAGAGTGTAACACTAGAAACTTTAATCAGGACCTGTACTGTGACTGGAGGATACCGGGGTCCCGGAGCCAGAGTTGACCTGACAGACTGTACATGACGTCTCTTCTTTACGGTGCAGACGGGGTCTGTCCTCCGACCGACCCCTGTGACGTGCGTGCACTTTGACGTGTGATACTTTGAGATCTCGTCAGCAAATTTTTCGGTCCAAATCTCATCACCAGAGTTTCCACCTCGAATCCCGAAGGGCCAACACTCCCCGAGTTCCTGGGGAGGGGTGTGGGCACCCTTCTCACGACGAGGAAGTCTAAACATAGAAGTCCCAGGATTGTCCGAGGGAGACCCCTTCCCAAACACGACGGGTTTTCGTAGACGTGTGTAGACGAGACCTCGAACCGACACGTGAGTGAGAACCAGTGGGTTGGCGTACCCGGTGGTTCTCTGCAGACGTCGAAGGCAGAGAACCTTACCTCTTCTTTCTTGATGAAATGAACTCCTCTTTACTCAAACATTTACCAAACGGTTCGAGGTCTTCAATTTCCACTACCCGACTAAGGGGTTTTGGGGTTGTGAATCCCCAGCCTCAAAGTGTATGCAGAACCTTATGTACTAGTCCATTGAGGGTTTGACGTTGTACTGTGTTGTCGTGTTCCGAATTCGGATTATGCATTGAGAATACCAGAATTTCGGATCGGTTTAAGAGAGAACCTGTACCGAAAGAGACCCAGTCTTCACTCTGCAAACCCTGAAGTCTTTACTCCATACCAGCAGGTCACCAATTCTTAAGCGGACGATTACCTCTCCTGTGCCCAAGGTAGGGACCAAGGTTCCTCGTCGATTCGGGCACTCGGTGTTGACGACTCGGACACACGACGTTCATGACTTCGGACACACGAGTCGTTGTTCCCTTCGGTGACGTTATTCGGGTGGACGGCGTTCCTTCCGATCGAGGCCGGGTGTCATTATTCCGGACGCACGTCGTCCCTTCTGGGTCTCGTTGGCTTTTGTTTTCATTTATTTATTAAAAAAATTACTCTATAAACCATAGGTGTACTTTCTCTGTAAGGTGGGTGAACCTCCCGTCACCTCATACTACAGCAGTTCGTACTCAAAGTTCTGATCCTGGTAGAAGAACGAAATAGACTCACATCAAGAGAGTTGATTACTTTAAGAGTGAATCCTCATCCTTTTGCCTCAGTCCTCTTACTGTCACGGTCTACATCTGATTGGGGTGGCCCTCCGGAGGGGCTCGTTCTCAGGTGGTCACTTTGTTGTGGTTTGTGTGAGGCGTTACACCTATACTACAGACTATTCCACCCAAAGTATATTAATTAAGTGTGTGCGTCGAATGAGATAATAAGACGAAGAATTTTTTAACATCTCAACCGGTTACGTAGTCCTTTCGTGATCGAAGGATTGTGTCCGGTCTTAAAGTTTTCACTTTCACACTTTCATCTTCACGTTTACTTTACGTTGAGAAACAGGTACCTTAAGAGATCCGGTCTTATGACCTCACCCATCGGAAAGGGAAGAGGTCCCCTAGAAGGGTTCGGTCCCTAGCTTGGGTCCAGAGGGCGTAACACCCGCCTAAGGAATGGTCGACTCGGTGTTCCCTTCGGGTTCTTATGACCTCACCAATCGGAAAGGGAAGAGGTCGCCTAGAAGGGTTGGGTCCTTAAGTTGACCCCAGAGGACTTAACGTCCGCCTAAGAAATGGTTTTGAAGTCCGTTTTTTTACTTTTTACATGAAAAGAAGTCATTACTTTGCATGTTACAGTTCTCCTTAAGTTTATTTGTGTGGTTCGCACGTACGAGTCGACACAGGCTAAGAATCACTGAGGTACCTGAGGTACTCGGGGGATCCGAGGAGACAGGCACCCTAAAGAGACCGTTCTTATGACCTTTCCCAACGGTAAGGGAAGAGGTCCCCTAGAAGGGTTTGGTCCCTGGGTTGAGTGTAGAGGACGTAACACCCACCAAAGAAATGGTGACTCGGTGGTCCTTCGGGTCTACAACTAAGGACATCCTGGTGGAAGTGGTCGAAGTTACACTTCAGAGACTCCTCCATCACGACTGGACTAGTCTTCGTACTTCCTTTTCTTAGAGTTTCACTTTCCTGGACAAACCTACGGAGGGTTCTGAGACTCTTATTGATGTTCCTTTTGAGGAACACCACTACCAAGATTCTGAACTCTAACTAAGGTCTACTCCTAGGTGTTCGATGAGTACCTGGTGTGTCAGGAAGACTCTAACAGCTCGTCTAGGGAAGGTAGTTCTGACTCGGTCTTCAGTTCCACCTTCGGCGGTAACGGTTACAGATTTAGTTGGAAAAATTATTTAACTATTAGTCAATAAATTGTTTTCCTTTCTTCTTATTCAAGGTGTGTCGTCTGCATCGTTTTCGGTTATCCTATTTAGAAGAAGGGACCTCATCCCTTTCTTGACTTTCACTTCAGTGAGTCAGCACAGGCTGAGAAACACTTGGGTACCTGACATCGGGTGGTCCGAGGAGGCAGGTACCTCAAAAGGTCCGTTCTCATGACCTCACCCAACGGTTGACTCAGAAGTTATAATTTTTTTTTTTTTTTCAGAGTACGGTCCACTTTAATTATCCGAATTTCCATGGGTCACTTTAATAAATTCCTATTTTTATTTCTATTTCGATATGTTCGTCCGTTTTGTCTTTTAAAGAAACCATACATACCTACAATCCTTATCGAACACAAGAAACATGAAAGTATATGTAAAAGTACAGATTTAAACTTTGAAATAATTCCTACAGAACTAAAAACTCAAAATTTTTACAAATTCTGTTACTTAAAAGAACTTAATTTCCAACGTCATCGAAATTTTTATTGGGTCTATGTACATGTTTGTTTTAGAGTCTACAAGAACCTTTGAAATGTCCGTATTCTGAGACCAACTTGAAGTGTTACATTCCTGACAATTCACTTTTAACGGGTCCCTCTCCTTTCGGGATGTAGATCTTTTTCTGTAACACCTGTTGAGAATTTCCAAAATTTAGACGGGTCTTTAGGTGGAGTATAGACTTTAAAGGGAGACAGAGAAGGAGATTACTTCACACAATGACCAATATCGTAAGTTCTATTGTCTTTCGTGACGTATATTCCCCTTTCTAACGCTACATCCTTAACACAGGAGTCGGTTGTGTTTACACTTATGTCGTCTTTCGTGGGAGTCCTTGACCTCCTCCTCCAGTCTCCCTTTGGTGTGTTGAACGTCGGTAAGTTTTTCTCCCAAAACTTCCCTCACTACTCAAATTTCTTATTTACCTTTTCTATAACCTTGAAATAAAAAAAAAACGTGAAATTAAAAAAAACATAAGATAGAGTCACGTGTTTATAAACTTCTCTGAATGATTCTATAATAACTTTTGTTTCCTTGGTCTCTCTTTCTCCACTCGTCTCTAATTTTACTTTCTCTTTGATCATTCCGCTTCCCGAGGACGTCTCGTACCTTTCGGACGAACACCCCGTACCGATCTTTGACGTTGGATTAACGTTCTCTGTAACAGTGGGACGAATAAATTGAATGTACGTCTCATGTAGTACTCTTTGTGACCCGACCTCCTTCGTGATCGACCTTAGTTCTAAAGGCCCTCTTTACAGTTATGGGAGTCTATACGTCTACTATGGTGGGAATACCGTCTTTCACTTCTCCTCGATTTTTCGGAGAACTACTTTCATTTTCACCTCTCACTTTCACAACCGAGTTTCGAGTTGTAAGTCTTTTGATTCTAGTACCGTAGGCCAGGATAACGAAGTACCGTTTGTCCACCCCTTTGTCACCCTTTTCACAGTCTGAAATAAAAAGACCCGAGGTTTTAGTGACGTCTACCACTGACGTCGGTACTTTAATTTTCTACGAATGAGGAACCTTCCTTTCAATACTGGTTGGATCTGTCGTATAATTTTTCGTCTCCGTAATGAAACGGTTGTTTCCAGGCAGATCAGTTCCGATACCAAAAAGGTCCCCAGTACATACCTACACGCTCAACCTGACACTTCTTTCGACTCGCGGCTTCTTAACTACGCAAACTTGATACCACAACCTCTTCTGAGAACTCTCAGGGAACCTGACGTTCCTATAGGTCGGTCGGATAGGATTTCCTCTAGTCAGGACTCACAAGTAACCTTCCTGACTATAACTTCGACTTTGACATCATGAAACCGGTGGAGTACATCTCTCGACTGAGTAAACGTTTCTGGGACTACGACCCTTTCTGACTCCCGTCCTCCT
Source organism: Capra ibex (assembly GCA_006410555.1). Lineage (NCBI taxonomy): Eukaryota > Metazoa > Chordata > Mammalia > Artiodactyla > Bovidae > Capra > Capra ibex. The sequence goes on from SJYO01007492.1 coordinate 1,770,207, forward strand.
CTTCCCCTGTTGTCTCCTACTCTATCAACCTACCGTAGTGGCTGAGTCACCTGTACCCAAACCCACCTGAGACCTTCAACCACTACCTGTCCCTCCGGACCGCACGACACTAAGTACCCCAGCGTTTCTCAATCTGTGTTGACTCGCTGACTTGACTTGACTTGACTTTCGTTCCCTTGTGCCAGTTAAAGTGCAAAGTGTCTCAGGTATTTCGTTCTAGTTTGGGTATAAGGGACTAGGTCTCAGGTCATATGTTTGCCTAGGACGACGAACCCACCGTACCCCGTCTGCCGCTCTGACACTTCCTCGTCGTACCCCCCATAAAAAGGTCGTCATCGTCATCTTGTCGAGGTGTTGCACTAACACCACCACCGATGTGTCTAGATGAGTACGATTTAACGTATTTTGAGATGTGGACGAAGGATCCACCACGTCACCGTTTCTTAGGTGGACGGTTACGTCCACTCCCAAGCTAGGGGCCCTACCCTTCTAGGAGACCTCATCCTTCACCGTTGGGTCAGATCATAAGAACGGACCGAAAAGGGTACCTGTCTCCTCGGACCGTCCGATGTCAGGTACCCCGGTGTTTCTCAGTCTGCACTGACTCGTGCGTCCGTGTGTGACGTGCACGTTTACTCTTTTTAGACTTATTTATTTCCGACACCTCATATGGTCCCAGTCAAAGGACCAAAACTATAATATGAGACATGCACACTACAATGGAAACACCCCTTGGTCCACTTCCACTGGACCCTAGAGAGACATGATAAAAAAGTTAAAGTTTACCTATTAGGATACACTGACAAAGTGTGTATAAACTCATACATACTTTCCGTCGTTAAACTTGGAATCGTACACGTTTTCGTCACTGTTAAAGGTTTGATGTTAAATTCTCCCGGAGTCTCCGTCGTTAAACTGAGACTGACCACCCGATGAGACTCAGACAATAATAGAGTTTTATTATTCAATTTTCTTTATTTGGACATATTTTTCTTGTGACCCGGTGTGCTATCCTCTGTAGAACTGTATTGGGACATTATGGATGTCGTGGTTCGAGACACCGGCGGATCATATTTCACGACTTACGGTCACCTTCTACGGACTGATTCCATTTTAAGTCACGTCCGTTAAGACATCATCCCTGTTTACTACCGAGGTCATATCTTCACAGACTCTCAAACCGGTCTAGATCCTGAATGAAGAAGAACAAGTCAGTGAGTCGGTACACACTGAGAAACACTGGGGTACCTGACGTCGTGCCGTCCGAAGGGACAGGAAGTGGTAGAGGGACTCGAACGAGTTTGAGTACAGGAGACTCAACCACTACGGTAGGTTGGCAAGGTAGGAGACAACAGGGGAAGAGGAGGTCGGAAGTCAGAAAGGGTCGTAGCCCCAGAAAAGGTTACTCAACCGGGAAACGTAATCCACCGTTTTCACGACCTCGAAGTCGAGGTCGTAGTCAGGAAGGTTACTCATAAGTCCCAACTAAAGAAAATCCTAACTGACCAAACTAAAGGAGGAATAAACAACTTACTACATTTTAGAAAGAACAAAAGTAATTATAGAGTTAATAAAAATGAATACCAGGAATAAGAGCCTAACGTCCACTGAGAATAATTTAATTACCTCAGGATTATGGGTGGTTCTTCTAATAGAGTCACTGTTAATTTCAGTGTCACCTAAGACTTGGTCGGAAGTACTAAAGGTTGAAATGGTATCTAACACTTCTATGACGAATGGTAGGTGTAGTCCTGCCGTCGAGACACGATTGGTGAAGGGTGAAAGAGGTTAAAGGGTGCACCTTTGTGTACGTCGCTTTAGTGACCCCCGGAGTGAGTTTGAGTCTGAACACCCGGGGTGGGTGTCGCCGGGGTGTCTAGACCCCACCCTGCGTCTAAGTCGTTGAGATTGTACAAAGGACTACGACGACTCTGACGACGTCGACGTCTTGGAGAGTCGAGTCCGTCCTCCGTTGGTCATTGTGGTTAGTCTAAAGAAAGTTTCGAACATGACCTTAGAAAAAGTTCGTGTTCGTACCGTAACTGACCTGTGAAGTCTCCTCCGGCGTACAGTACATAAGTCAGACATAAAACAACAACTCAGCGAGTCAGTACAGACTTAGAAAACACTGGGATACTTGACATCGGTTGGTCTCAGGAGACAGGTACCCTAAGGGGTCCGCTCTTATAACGTCACCCAACGGTAAAGGAGGAGGTCTCCCAGAAGGGTTAGGTCTCTGGTTTGGTGTAGAGGACGTAACCCTCCACCTAAGAAATGGTAACTTGGTAGTCCTTTCGGGAGTCAGACATAAATCTCTTTGGGATCTAAGTATTCGGAACCCATGTTTTCACTTGTGACAATAGTTATAATCATAAGTAGGTGAAAGACGGTGGAGAAAAGTAAGTGTTTTTTTTTTGTTTGTTTGTTCCTCTGGACCCTTCCCCCTCTTCCTGATAAACTTCGTTTTGCACCTCTTCGGATTCTTTCTCTAAAAATGGAGAGACCTTTATCAGACCTTAATTCTTTAGGTTATTGGGACGAGAGAAGTAGGACAAAGTTGGGAATTACAACAGAGATAGGTAATTTCAAGATACCAGTCAATATTGTAAAAATGTTTGTTATTAGGATCGTAAAAACAGACCTTCGGAGACGATTTGTGACGTAACGATTCCTCGTGTCCGAGGTCTGGACTCAACAAGTCAGGTCGTCCGGACTCGGTGAACACGGACCCCTCGTACACTGTACACCGACCACATCGTCTATGAGACATTCACATATTATGTGTCACCTAAAACTTCTAAATTTTACTTTTTTTTTTTTTTCATTTGGTACCGTAAATATTATAAATATAACCAATGTACAATTTTACTTTTATAAGGTCCCTATAATGATTTACTTTATCTCATGTCTTTAAAATATTTTATTTTCTTAGAAACTGATCTTTTTTTAGTTTAAAAAGAGTTCTTTTGAAACCGACTCACAAGAAAACACCAACGTTCAACTCAAATATTTGTCGTGCTAAACAGGACTATCGTGTACTGTGTATATAGAAGTACTTCGATCCTTACTTATTGTCGAAACAGAATACATTTCGACCAATACACGGTCCGTGACACGATGTGACAAGTAAAACACTTCACTTCTCACACAGTTGAAAGGATTAGGAGGGTACTTAATCTGCCTAATAATAAAAGGGAGAATTTACTTACTCCTTTGGTTCCGCGTCTCTCCACTTCACTGAAGGGGTTTCAGTCTGTCGACTATTCAGCCCATACGTTGTAAGTGTGGTTTCGTCGGACCGGACCCTCAGATTAGGAATTTTAAATTCGAGGAAAATGGTGAAATGATTCGGGAACACTTTCTTTTCTAACAGTATAAATGACATAGCTGTGTGATAGTTTTAAATTTCTTAATTTTTGAAACAAAACGACTACCTCCCCTCATCCGACTGTAATGAAAATAGTGACTGTTAGTGTTACTAAAGTTTATCAGATCTTTAAAGCTTACCAGTGGGTAGTTGTTCTCTTATGACAAAGTAGGGCACTCGGCTTTTGTTTTTGTTTTTAGTTGAACGATACAATAACAAGATTGTGACCTCACAGAAAACCGCACAAAAATCTTAACACAAAGTCGGACGGATAGTGGTACAAGTTTGGTCACGATTCTACGGTCAAAGTTCAAGATTCAGAGAGAGACTAAAGATTTTCTTGTCTTTTTTTTTTTTTTTTTCTTATTTATTATTCAAGTAGAATGATTAGAACTTACTCTCTCCTTCATTTAACAAGTACAAGACAACTTTTACAAGGTTTTCCGGGTTTGGTTTGGGGTCGGTAGAGGTGAGAAGTGAGGGTAGTTAATAAGTAACATTACTACTCACACTGTGAACGTCTCCGAAGTTTATATTTACTGTGGTAGGTCTCTTTAGAAGAATTGAGAGTGAAACCGTTGTCACGATGTCGCTCCGGACGTTTTCGATGCCACTGGACGTTCCAGACAGATGTGGAAACAGACGTGCGGAGTGCGTGGGAATCTCTTCTCGACTCTAAACAAACCAATGTCCTCAGCAGGACGAAAAGATTAACGGAGACAGCTGGTATAAAAAAACACACACTAAACTTATCTATCAATTTTTGACCCCTTTACGGTCTTCGGTTACCTCCGAGGATTTCAGTAGTTAGAGTACACTTCACTTTATTGTCACAATCAGCGAGTCCACACGGGCTGAGAATACGCTGGGGCACCTGATATCGGGTGGTCCGAGGAGACAGGTACCCTAAGAGGTCCGGTCTTATCACCTCACCCATCGGTAAGGGAAGAGGTCCCCTGGAAGGGGTGGGTCCCTGGCTTGGGTGTAGAGGACGTAACGTCCGTCTAAGAAGTGGTAGACTCGGTAGTCCCTTCGGGGGTGCACAGGACTTGGTTTCTATTATCCTTTCTCTGTCCTCCGTCCTGTCCCGTCGTCTACTACGAACTTCCTCTTTCCGTCTCCCAAGGACACCACGGACCTTGAGACAACAGACTACGCTACGGTTCTTAGTGTAGTCAAGAATCCGTTTTGGTTTTTTTTTAATTATTACCTACTATTGTTGAAACAAGGTTTAAAATTTCTTAACATGTAGGTTTCGGGATTGGAATCTTCTTTAAAGAAATAGGAGATGCTATGACTGTTCGCTTTTGAGGACGGTATTATTCGTATAAACATCCGTATGTATATCTTGTCTGGACTCCTTATTGGTAAGAGAATGAAAGACGACTTCTTAGAAATGTGACTTTTTCAGTCGTGATCGTTATTACCGAAGTTTTAATTTGTCTTTATTTTGGAAATTAATAAGTAGGTTGAGGAGTCTCAAAGAACGAACGAAGATTTACTATCTTCGTTACTCGTATAAAGTCTTCGATTTTTTTTGTCTTGATTTCCTTGGTGTCACACATTTTCATTCAGTTTATATGGAAAGAGGAAAATAATAGTTCTGGGAACTGGTAGACTTACGTATGAAAGACTTACAAGTAAATATACAGTGGTTCAGATCTAAATTCTTGTTGGACAAAATTCCTAGATGGCATATAGTGTCTCTTAAGACGAGTTACAATATTCGGTCCTACCTACCCTTCCCTCAGACCCCCTCTTACCTATGTCCATATACATATCGACTCAGGGAGGGGACAAGTGGACTTTGATAGTGTTGTAACAATTATTCGATATGAGGCTATGTTTTATTTTTCAAAAATTTTTTAATTTCAGTATTTTTAATTTTTTGTTTTTTTTTCTTGTTCGACAAATCGAGGGTTATCCAAACCTTTGTATCCTAACAAATTGCATCAGTCAACGTCTGTATTCTTCGACCGTTGAAAAATCATTTTGAGCAGACTGCTGTAAAGACTGAGACGGTTAGTCTCCCCTTTTTTGACGTCTAAATAAAATTTAGTGAGTTTTAGGTCGTGTCTAAATATGTAAAGATTTATTTAGGCTTACTCTGATTTCTGTGGACAAGTGATCGTAAAACGAATAGGTATGTCTAGAAACTCTTTAAAGGTTAAAGTAGAAGGAAATTAAAGAATGGAAGTATCTTTTTTGTTTCCCATAAGAGGAGTCTCTGTGATTTGAGTGTAGTTAAGATGTTCAATGTGTTAACGTTGTGAATGGCTTTCTACTTTTCGTTTTCAACCATTGAATGGGCACCTTCAAATAGTCTGTCCTAGACGAAATGAGTTCCTAGGACGAGGAGACTACGTGAACGTTTTCCTTCTCCGAAAAATATTGAACTCGGAAGAGTCGGGGCGGGAGAAGAGGCTTCAAGAAAATTCTCCTCCTTGGTTTTTTTTTTTTGTGTGTGTGTGTGTGTGTGTTTTGAGGTCCGTGGTTTATGTTACCTTCACATTAGTAACTGAAACTCATTTCTTGCCTATAAGTGCCTTGTCTCATAAAATTTACGAGTATTTCGTCTTATGGTTTAGGGGTGAGAACCGAACGGTTAACAGTTAACATAGTATCATAATTTGTGTGATTTCGACTTAAAGATGTTAATACCGTGTAAAATTTTTGGTGTCTACTTTGTCCTTTACGAGTAATACCTTTCAGTACTGTTCTAATTAATTATCTAATTTTCGATTACTAATTCTAATTCTTTTAAAGAATTCATCTCCTTTAAATTGTGTACATAAAAGTAGCCAAAACAATTGAAAGAGGTGTGGCTGTATATAAGTCATAACCCTACCGACCGTCCCGACTCCACGTTCAGTGTTCTCTAGAGTCGTTCCGGCCCCCGAAGGGTCGGTCGGGGCACCAATTCTGAGGGACGAGAGTTACGTCCCCCGGACCCGAGTCAGAGACCAGTGTTTTGATCTAGGGCATACGGTGTGAACGTACGACGTTGTCAGTTTATTTATTTATTTATAAAAAATTTTTGAGTCGTTCCGACCGAAATAATTAGGTATCAACAAAGGTACAGGGGAAATTTGATGTGAAACAGAAACACTGTTGAGGTGACCCTCTTTACTTTATTATTAGTTACCCCTGTTAAAAGTCGGTAAAATAAATTCACTACATGGTGTTAGTATTAAATTTGTCCAAACAATATCAAGTACAAGGAACTTTTCACTTCACTTTCGGCGAGTCAGTACAGGTTGAGAAACGTTGGGGTATCCCATGTCAGGCACCTTAAGAGATCCGGTCTTATGACCTCACCCAAGAAAAAGGTAAGAGATCCCCTGTAAGGGTTGGTTCCCAAGCTTGGGTCCAGAAGACGTATGTCCGCCTAAGAAATGGTCGACTCGGTGTTCCCTTCGGGTTCCTATGACCTCACCCATCGGATAGGGAAGAGGTCGTCTAGAAGGGCTGGGTCCTTAGAGGACGTAACACCCCAGAGGACGTAACGTCCACCTAAGAAATAGTTGACTCTCTAAGACAATACATCAGTATATACTTCATATGTAAAGTCCATTCATCTTTATCCTACCATATTAAATTTTAAACTAATTTCCCAGTTTTCTTACGGTTCTCCGATCTCTAATTTATATTACCTTCAGTACCCCGTTAAAATATTTCTGTCTCCCCAAACTAGTTCCACACTTTCCTCCCGATACTGTATTAATTAATATCACCATTGAGGATCTTTTTCGAATAAGTCAAGCCCCTCCTTTAGGACAACTGTTTCCTTTAGAAATTCTTTTTCGAATTCTATTCCGGTGTCTATGAGGTTCCCAGTCTGTCCATTACTTATTACACTGGATCACACTTCGTTATCCCTCTCCACTCCTGACACCTTTTGACCTTTGTAACCCCAGCGTAGACTTACTCCTGGATACATTCTTCTCTAGATCGGTCTTCGTCTCTCTCTTAGTCTCTTTAGAGTCTTAGCGGTGTTTACACCCAGGATCCTGATTCTTGAGAATGTGGGAATTGGGGATGTTAAAGGAAGGGCTGTGTGCGTACATGCGTGTGTACATGCGTGTGTATGTGCGTGTACGTGTGTGTGTATGTCTCCGGCACCTAGACAAGGAGAGACAGGAGTCTGACGTTAGACGTGTCGTAGGAAGGCCCACAAAAATCTCTACGTTTCCTTAACCTTTCGTCTCGGATTGCAAATCAAACTTTTGGTTCGATACTTGACTTTGTCCGGTGTTTCGATCCTTTAATGTCTCTGACTTCATGGTTGACGTATGACGAGACGACACCTCCTTATTAGGAACAGTTTCCACCTCCTCGTCTCTGGGGTCCGACCGTCTTCCTCCCGACTCTCGTCTCCCCCTACTCGAGTCGCACCCCCCTTCACTCTCGTTACCCCCCTTCCTCCTTCGCGTTGAGTCCACTTGGCAGATCTCGGCGACGTGCACCCCCACATCTCGAGACAAACGTCCCTTTCCAAGTTTGATACGCAACGGTCGTGAAGGGACTACCAGGTCAATTCTGAAGTGGAGGTTGTGTCCCTCACGACCAACCTAGGGAACAACCTCTCGATTCTAGGGTGTACGGAACTCTAATTTTTTGGTTTTGTATATTGTTTCGTTATAACATCGTTTAAGTTATTTCTGAAAATTTTACCAGGTGTACTTTTTTGAGATTTATATATATATATATATGTACGACGGTTCATTAACCACACTCAATGTTTTGTCCCACATGTTAATGTAGACCCCAATTTTATATGGATCCCTCTTTCTAACTTCCGTCCTCCTCTTCCCCTACTGTCTCCTATTCTACCAACTTACCGTAGTGACTGAACTACCTGTACTCAAACTCATTCGAGTCCCTCAACCACTACCTGTCCCTCCGGACCGCACGACGTCAGACCAGCGTTTCTAAACCTGTACTGACTCGTTGTCTTGACTTGACTCCCTCTTTCTTGGTTTCCTCTTCCTCCGACGGAACTACGACCTTCCTCCCCCTGACACAACACCTCTTGGTTGGCCCGACTGAGATGTCCGTACAGTACCAGGACTCCTTAGTACGTCCAGGACCGAAACTCACGGTCCGACGTCCCGAATCTGAACCCAAAAGGCCCAAACGTCCCGTTAGAGGACACCAGGAGCTGTCACTGTCGCTCTCAGTGTCTTCGTCCTCGACCTCCCCAGCTCTGGTCTCCTCTGCTCTCAGGGGTCCGTTTATTTACGTCCGGGAGGCTCCAGAGCCCGTTCGACCCGAGAGACTCGTACTTCTCCCGTTCTGTCCGGACCTGCGACGGATGGGGACAATACCCGACTTAGCACAGAGGGAGGTTTAGATACAATTTGAGGATGGAGGATCCTGGAACCCCGAAGGGACTATCGAGTCGTCCAGTTCTTAGGTGGACGTTACGTCCTCTGGGGTCAAGTCAAGGACCCAGCCCTTCTAAGGGGACCTCTTCCCTTTCCGATGGGTGAGGTCATACGACCGGACCTCTTAAGGTACCTGACATATCAGGTACCCCAGTGTTTCTCAGCCTGTGCTGACTCGTAGAAAGTGAAAGTGAAAGGGTCCTGGAGTCTTACACTGACTAAACCTATATCCTAGAGACGTCTTAATTAGTCAAATTTTACTTCAACAATTCTACCTGGGATTAGTTGACCACAGGAATATTCTTCCACTCTACTTCTGTGTCTGTGTCTCCCTTTCGGTACACTTCTGAGTCCTTTTTTTTTTTTTTTTTGTACGATTCTCTCTGGAGTCTCCTTTAGTTTGGACGTCTGAATTGGGACCCGAAGGTCGGAAGTGTCAAGTTCTTTATTTACAATAAATTCGGGGGGTCGGACATCGTAAAGCAAGCCCGTCGGGGTCGTTTGAGTATGTCCGGTCTACATCCTCCTGAACAGTCAGAAAGGGACCCCTTTCGGTCCTGGTGGTGTCTATGGGTATCTTTCTGGTCTCTTAAGGGTCCCCTCTGAAACCCCGTGGGGTTGGAGGTCGGAGGTAGAAGTCGTAACATGTCGTTCGTACACGAAGACTCCTCTCCATTTTACCCGAAAATAGCATTGACTATCCTTATGGCCCCCGGTTCATTGGGACAGAACCAGAGTCTCACTCTAATTACGTCGTTGTTTCCCGAAAAGAGGAAATAAAAGACTAATAATTTGGTAGTTCAAGAACCGAGATAGGGTTAAAAGTAGTGTTAAGGTTTGAATATAGGTGTCGTTTATTTCACCGTGAACCGGATTTGTTCAAGAAAAGTTTACAAAAGTCACGTAGGACTTTAAGAATTCACTTACCTAGGAACTGTATTCATTTGTGACAGTAAGTCACCCTCCCTACCTCTACTTTTACTTCTACCTCCACTTCTGCCTCTACTCCACCTCTACCCCTACTCCACCTTTACCTCTATCTCGACACACACACACGTGCGCGCGCACACACACACACACAATCAACGAGTCAGCACAGGTTGAGAATCACTAGGGCACCAGACAGGTACCCCAAGAGGTTCGTTCTTATGATCTCACCCATCGGTAAGGGAAGAGATCCCCTAGAAGGACTGGGTCCCTATTTTGGGTCTAGAGAACGTAACACCCGTCTAAGAAATGGTAGACTCGATGGTCCCTTCGGATCTTCACATATCCATACATACACACATATATAGACACATATATCCACATCTATACCTTCATGCCCGTGTCTAAACATACGTATCGATATCTCCATATCCATATATCGGATGTTGAAACAGTAAAATAGGTTCGGAATTACTTTACGGGTTTAAGGAGATGCCTCTGTTGGCACTAAAAAATCTCTTAAAATTTTATGACGTGTTCCAACGCGAGAGAAGGCCATGGTCGTCCACCGAAGAGACTCGTTTAAGTCACCGATCGTCCTCTCTGTAAAAGTTAGTGGAAATAGGGGTTTTGTCCACTTTTTACCGTAGCCGGACTACTTAGGGAGTCTCGGGAGAAGCAGGGTGTTATCACTCGTCTCAGGCAGTCGAGTCACTCACCTGGTCTAAGAGTGAGAGCGAAGGGACAAAAGATATGACACTCTTTTGTTCAGTTTTAACTTATTTGAGCTTCGACTACCACCACACACGGTTCAGCGAAGTCAGCACACGGTACGAAACACTGAGATGCCTGACATCGGACGGTCTGAGGAGGTCTGTTGTTATGACCTCACCCAACGGTACTTCTAGGAAGTCCCCTAGAAGAGTTCGGTTCCCGACTTGGACACAGAATACAGAGGTCGTAACCGTCTGTCCAAGAAATGGTGCTCGACCACTACAACTCGTCATATCACACCTGTGTACACTACTTAGGGTGACTTAATCTGTGAATTTTTACCCCTTTTACCGTCTAAAGTACAGTCAGTTACTTTAATAAATTATACAGTTACTTTTTATTACAAATTTTACAACTTACTTTTTCATAGAGTAACATCCGTCAGAACGAAGTATATAATGAATGACCCAGTACAAACAAAGGACGGCGAGTATTTACATACATAAAATAAAGGTCTGGAAAAGGGGATTCAACGACAATGTTTTCTCATGAGACGGTTCACACTTATGTTAATGTGTACAATTTTGTGTGGACCTCAGAGTTCATCGATTCACCGATACTTTGACTCTTTATATAAGTATCGACGTCCTTGGTATTATCCGTCTCCTGAAAGGAAAAACAAAAACGAAAAACCAAAACTTTTCTTCTCTAAAAATAATATTTCTTTTTGTTAAGGTCGCTTTACATGTCTTTATGATCAAAAATGTGTTAGGATTTTCTTTTGAATCCCCAAAAAAATACATCTTTTGAATAATTCAACCCTAGAATTTAACACGTCCCTCCCTTTTTTTTTTTGTGGTAACTCACAGTTTCAAGATTTTCGTCTTGAGTAAAACACGTTACCTGTGTACCTTTCTGATCATATATTAAAAACAAAACAAAAAAGAAACAAAATAAAAAGAAAATTTACTCCCTTTCGAAACGAATTCCCAACGGACGAAATTAACCTCATTTAGACTTACTAGGAGGAGGAAACCTCATTTTGAACCACGAATGGGTAAAGGTTAACATAAATCGAAGACCAACCTTAAAGTTATTTACTTTTGGATTTATTTTATCCACTTTCAAGGGACTGATAAATCCACTTATGTGTGTGTGTCTGTGTGTGTGTGTGTTATAATTTACTTTAACCGAGACTCGAAAACGATTGACACCCTCGAGCTCTTTTGTCGAATTGGGGACTGAGGGTCGAGGAAGAGGTGGTACCCCCTAAGATCGTGAACGTAGAGTCCGACACGGTCCTAAACCCCCCTTAAGACCCTCCTGCCGACGCTACCTCCGTGGCTGGCACAATCGTAGGAAGGAGGAGACTGAAGAAAACAGGCGAGTCGAGCCGTCGGGACACAGACCCCGAGGAGAAACGTCTTGCCCGTCCGCGGAAAAAGACAGAGGGTCGCGGGTGCCTCCGTCGTTCCGCTCGGGGTCGCACAAAGGCAGGTACAAGGGGAAACACTGGGTACTGGAGGACGTAGTCGGAAAGTCTCCGAGTCGAACCTTTACTGTAGGTACGGGGTGGGGAGAGGGACTCTGGACGACTCGGTCCTTAGACTACAAAGAGTCCACACTGCCTCAAGCTGGTGGCGTCGAGACTTCTTTGTTCGCGGTCGTCAACTTTACGTCAGTCGACTTGTTCCGGCTCGTGCCGGTCACCCACAGCCACTTACACGACAGACCCTTGTCCCTCGACCCGGTGGTGTGTCTCCTCACCAGTGTGAGGGACCCCCTGGGGGCTGCAGTGGGGGTTCCGAGGAACAGACGTTCCCATCTTTTTTCAGTTGTATGGGTGAAGAGTGGGTCTCGATCCTAAGAAAGACGATATGGCCGACAGAGGAATAATATGCGATGTGATATGATACATATGCATTTATAATATATGTGTCATACTCACTCACTTACTCACTCACTTTCAGTGAGACAACACAGGTTGAGAAACACTGGGGTACTTGATCAGGTACCTTAAGAGATCCGGTCTTATGACCTCACCCATCGGAAAGGGAAGAGGTCCCCTAGAAGGGTTGGGTTCCTAGTTTGGGTCCAGAGGGTGTAACACCCACCTAAGAAACGGTCGACTCGGTGTTCCTTTCGGGTTCTTACGACCTCACCCATCGGATAGGGAAAAGGTCCCCTAGAAGGACTGGGTCCTTAGTTTGACCCCACAAGACGTAACGTCCGTCTAAGAAATGGTTGACTCGAGAGTCCCTTTGGGTATATATGTCACTTCACTTCACTTTACTTCACTTCAGCGAGTCAGCACAGGCTGAGAAACGCTGGGGTACCTGACATCGGATGGTTCCAGGAAACAGGTACCCTAAGAGGTCCGTTCTCATGACCTCACCCACGGTATATATGTCATATCATATCATTTATCGGGCTTACATGATACACGTCATATATATATTATACATGATATATGACTGAGACTCGATGACGTCTGGGGTACCCAGTACCCTCTCTACAGAACCGGTCAACACAGGGGTCTTCTTGGGTAGAAGTTTCGTCCCGACAGGACAGGAGGAGGGGTCCGGGTGGGGACCATGTCTCCGAAGGATATCCTCTACATGTCTCCGGTGTTTTGTCTCGGGTCTACAGTCGTCCACACGTTCCCGGGACGGGACCGAGGGAAGGTAGAGGGGTTCAACGAGGGAGAGATTTGAGGGTTGCAGGTCTAGGTGACCCCGACGGAGGAGAGGTCCGTGAACCCGGTCGAGAGGGCGTAGGAAGGGGTGTTTCAGATCCGCGTCGATACGCACCGTCGGAGTGGGAGACTGACTCAGACGAGGTGACCTCGACCAACGTTCCTGTGTTGGAGACGGGGTCCCACCCTGCCGGGTACGCTCGTAATGTACTTCTCGGGTGGGAAGTCCCTTTCCGACGTGAACGTTGAAGGGTACTCAAGTACTCTGGTAGGAAGGGACTGGTAGACGGATTTGAGCCCGGACCGGGACGGAGTTTAAAAGTACACGTGCACTTGGTGGACTCCTAGAACAATTGCCGTCCAGGACCAAGTCGTCTATCTTCAGTCCTAGTTCCTACGATGCAGAAATTGTCCTACTTGGTCTAAAGACGGTCCTGGTGTCAGCCGAGGTTCTGGTCGTCGGTACTCTTTCTATCCTTGGTCTTTTCACCAGTCCTATTTCACGGCGGGCGGACTTTTACCAGGAAGTCCACTTGGGTCCTTGGTAGAGACGGATCCCCTCTTCCCCAGGGGAGACCTAAAACACGAGGAGTCAGTAGGGGTCGGGGGATCTAAGACGAGGGGACCGTCTTAGTCTTCATCGGCCGAGTGATTCCGTGGTCAGAGAGGAGACCAGAGGTCACTCTCCGAGGACAAGATCGGTACTCAAGTTCACAGACTCGTGACCCGCCGGAGTCGGACTGAACGGGACGCGGTGATTTTAAAGTGACGTAGGGTGAAGGTAACATCCACTGGACTGTTCCCTTGCCACACCGAACTGTGGAGAAATCTCTAGTCTCAAAAGGACTCACTAAACTATCCTTCGTCCCCGAGCTTTGAGAGAGTGTGAGTACCGATCGGGAGGAGGCAATGCGGTCTGGATTCTCTGAGCTACTTCGAGAAGTTACCAAAACGATACAGTCGGTTCAGTGAAAAGTATACTCTTCGTTGGGTCCCTGGTCTCCGTTCTTATTTGTCCTCAAAAATGTCTTTACCTTTACCTCCATTTTTATCTCTGTCCCTGTCCATTTCTCTACCTCTTCTACTCCTACCTCCACACCTACTGCTGCTTCTCTCTGTCTCTACTATCTCTGCCTCTACTTCTACTCTCTCCATGGTTCCACTTCGTCTGGTTCTTATTAAGTCTGAGTCTCTCGTTCGTAAACTATAAGTGATTGTACTTACATTTGACACTATTACAAGGACTCCGAAAATATTCTTGCGAGTCTTATTCTGTCTTATGACATCGTTGTTCGTGAGGTGGAGACCTTCTGTCCAGACCTAAGTTCGGGTCCGAGGTCCCGTTGGAACCTGTTCCGGGGACTGAAGGGGCTGAGTCACAGAAGGGGAGGTCGTGGGGGACATTTCGAGAGTCGAGTCCCCAGTACTATGTCCCACTTCTTAGTCCCTTGTGGGTCGTGACGACTCTTAATTCGAGGAATGTGTGGCGTCACTCGACTGTTGTTGTGTGTTTGTGAGGCACTGCCCGTCTGTGCGAACAGGCACTGCGACTACCTGCCTTGAGTATTTCACCCAATACTCTGAAGTTCATCTAGGAAAGTTTCTCGGTGCCTCCTTTCACGTGAAACTTTAGACGTTAAGGTTATCTGCTTCGTCTACCCCACCACTCTACCTTCTCACAGAAAACTCCTTCACGAAAACCGGACGGAGGTCGGACTCACACGAGGTCGAGGGCTCATACTCTTCTTTACTCTGAGAAACCTACAACTTTTATGCGTGTCACCAGGTAAACCGGATATACTGGAAAGAGGTAGGGTGAAATCTCGAAGCCCGTTATTCTTGGGTAAAGAAGGGAAAATGGGTTTAATGACTTTGAAACGAGCTCTTCTGTTTTCTACGAGACTCACTAAAGACTGGTGAAAATACACCATTACCACACTCTTCTTTTTGCGCAAGGTCCGGGTGAACCTAATCGCCTTGACGAAGCAGAAGAAAGAGGAAACCCCCTCCCCTTTGGGTAGGTTTCAGTCTTTCCTACGAACTTAGGATAAATTTTCGCACTACCGATACCCACTACTCCATATTACCTTTTTTCTCGTACGTTCGTCACCTGTTAATCCTAATAATCTTCATAATAGTAGGGTGTCTCACCAGGGATTCACCTTTTCCCAAGTTCACAGTCTTAGTCTTTATCGGCTCGCTGGGGTTTACTATTGATTTATAAATAGGGGTTTCATTGGACTACCCTTTCTGTAAAAGGTTCCACTCTCGTTGGTGACGTCGAACGACTGGGGACCTTCAGGGTAGGTAGGTTGGTTGTAACCGACCGACGGTCCTAGGCCCGACTTTTCACTTTCATTTTTAGTGAGTCAGCACAGGTTGAGAAACGCTGTGTTACCTGATATGTCAGGTACCTTAAGAGGTCCGGTCTCATGACCTCACCTCAAAAGGAAAGAGGTCTCCTAGAAGGGTAGGGTCACTACCTTGAGTCCAGAGGGTGTAACGTCCGCCTAAGAAATGGTCGACTCGGTGTCCCTTCGGGTCCCAGGGACTTAAGCGATCCTCGACGTTTAAGTTTGTGTAACTTCCTTTTCTGACCTGTGTTACTTAAGTCGGGTCATTCTTCTTAGGACGTCCTCTTTGACCGCAGACTTAGTCCTAAGACCAGTCAAAGCCACTCCGTCAGGTAGGTTGTCGGCTCCTACCAGAAAGACAATCCGAAAGGAGGAATATGGGCAAGACATTGTTGCTGTAGAGTCCATCCTTTCGTAACCTGGTGAGTGAGTCATTACTTAAAGACTAAAATGGTCTTTAGATTTAAGACTTTAAATGGCAGTGTTTGAGCGAGATGTTGAAACACGTACACGTGTGGACACTGTTGTCGATTCTAAGTGCCTCCCGGACAAGGCGCAGTCCGTGCGAAGAACCAAGAACTGCACACGGCTCAGTACCTTGGAGGGTCTTTTGGACTTCCGTCCACGGTGGTGACGGTCGTTGGGGTGAAATGTCTCTTGCGTTGACTCCGTGTCTGCCGAATCTGCTGGACGGTTGTCACTGTAGTACTTGTTCACGGCCTTGGTCGAAACGTTAGGTCTGACGCACCAAGGCCTCGGGAAGACAGACTGGAGAGACTATGTCCGCGTACACGTCTACGCGTGTGTGTTTGTGTACGGATGTGTGTGTATCTATGTACGCGTGTATGTGTTTATGTACGAATCTGTGTCTATGTATGTTTGTGCACGGGTGTGTGTCTCTATGTACGTGTTTGTGCACGGATGTGTGTGCCTATGTGTGTGTGTACGGATGTGTGTGTATCTATGTACGTGCGTGTGTTTATGTACGAATCTGTGTCTATGTATGTTTGTGTACGGGTGCGTGTCTCTATGTACGTGTTTGTGCACGGATGTGTGTGTACCTATGTGCATGTGTGTATGTACGAATCTGTGTCTATGTATGTTTGTGCACGGGTGTGTGTCTATGTACGTGTTTGTGTACGGATGTGTGTGTACCTATGTACGTGCGTGTGTTTATGCATGGTTGTGTGTGAGTCTCAATGAGATGAGTACGTGTGTGTGTTTGCGTACGGATGTGTGAGTATCTATGTACGTACGTGTGTTTATACATGGATGTGTGAGTGTGTGTGTTTGTGTATGGGTGTGTGTGGGTGGGTGAGTCTCAATGAGTCGAGTCTCCGTGCCCCTCCGTTCCACCGGGTTTAGTTTTCGTTTCTTTCCAGTCCCGACAAAGTCGACAGGAAAGGTCGGAAGGATAACACTCTGTTCAATACAAAAGTCCCTAAAGGTTCCTGACGGGAACTGCAGAAGTGACTACACAGGTTATACGTGTAGGGTCTGAATCATCCAGGGTAGGTGCCACAGACTCAGGGTCGGTAGAGGAGGGAGGGAATTGGACGTGGGAGAGGTCCCGTCGAGTGTCCGGGGACCTTAGTAGGAGGTGGGACCTCAGTAAGGACCAAGAAGAGAAAGGGGACACTGGGTTGGGTGGGCATTAGGGACAACAGAGACGGAGGTCAAGGTTAGGACGTTTGGGGTTCGGGCGGTGGAGAGACTATGGACGGCAAGGGAGGAGGTCGAGTCCGAGGCGGTGGAGAGAGGACCTTCGACTAGACGGTCAAAACGAGGGTGCTAGGTGAGAGGGTGAAGAGGTTCTAGGTGAGAGGGCGAAGAGGTTTTGGTAGATCAGTTTCGGGAGTAGTCTGACATAGTCGGACGAGAAATGTGAGAAGCCCACCGGAGGGCGACTTCAGTCCTATGTTGGACGGGGAGAACAAGAGTAGGTCGAGGACCACAAAGGGTAGAAGGGGTCTAGAAGGTCGTGCACCGACGAAACTCCTACACCTCCCATCTCCAATTCTTGAGTCCGAGGTCCTCCCGTGACGGAGGTGACGGGGACCGACTAGAACCCGTGCAAAGAATTGGAGAAAACACGGATCTTTTGTCACTCCTATTAGTATCACAGACGGGTCCCGAGGACACTCTTGATCACTCAATTCGGCGCACTTCGTGAACCTCGTGACGGAGAGGACGCGTTACACGTGACCCCGGTGAAGTCAGTCAAGTCAGTGAGTCAGCACAGGCTGAGACGCCGGGGTCCTTAGCGTCGTGCGGTCCGGAGGGACAGGTAGTGGTCGAGGGCCTCAAGTGAGTCTGAGTGCAGGTAGTTCGGGCACTACGGTAGGTCGGTAGAGTAGGAGCCAGCAGGGGAAGAGGAGATCGGGGGTTAGGGAGGGTCGTAGTCTCAGAAAAGGTTACTCAGTTGAGAAGCGTACTCCACCAGTTTCATGACCCCGAAGTCGAAATCGTAGTAAGGAAGGTTTTTTTTGGGTCCCAACTAGAGGAAGTCTTACCTGACCAACCTAGAGGAACGTCAGGTTCCCTGGGAGTTCTCAGAAGAGGTTGTGGTGTCAAGTTTTCGTAGTTAAGAATCCACGAGTCGGAAGAAGTGTCAGGTTGAGAGTGTAGGTATGTACTGGTGTCCTTTTTGGTGTCGGAACTGATCTGCCTGGAATCAGTCGTTTCATTACAGAGACGAAAACTTATATGATAGATCCAACCAGTATTGAAAAGAAGGTTCCTCATTCGCAGAAAATTAAAGTACCGACGTCAGTGGTAGACGTCACTAAAACCTCAGGTTTTTTTATTTCACACTGTGACAAAGGTGAGAAAGGGGTAGA